>CM042011.1:78160450-78645450 GCA_023525715.1 Cichorium intybus
GTCAATTGTCTCTCTATTGTCTTCCAAATCTTTCTACACATTAAAAAATAATATAATATTAAAAAACAATTAATTTTGAAATTGAATGATAACAATTAATTTTGAAATTGAATGATAATTAAACCGATCATTAAAGAGTTAGAAACGTTTCAAACCAATTATTTTTTTAAAAAAATCTAAAATTATGAGAAAATGATATGTGGCAAATTCAATGAGAAGATGACATGTGGCTTTGAGTTACTTATTTATTAGGATAAGATTCAAATTCACTATTATGATTGTAATCGTTCTTCAAAATATTATGACGTCAATTGTCTCTCTATTGTCTTCCAAATCATTCTACATATTAAAAAACAATATGATATTAAAAAACAATTAATTTTGAAATTGAATGATAACAATTAATTTTGAAATTGAATGATAATTAAACCGATCATTAAAGAGTTAGAAACGTTTCAAACCAATTAGTTTTATTAAGAAATCTAAAATTATGAGAAAATGACATGTGGCAAATTCAATGAGGAGATGACATGTGGCTTTGAGTTACTTATTTATTAGGATAAGATGTATATACACTTCAAACAAATACACGAGCTAATTAAAATTTTGCAAAAAAAAAAAGAACAGGGATATATTTTGAAACTTTTATCTTAAGCGGAGGAAGTCAAACGAAAAATTAAGTATTTAAATCAAATGATGAGAAGGCTAAATGTGTTTGATGTTGATGGGATAGGACATAGGAGGACCCTAAACCCTATTACGCACAAATCGTTCGTGCATATAGGACCCCCCGATTATCTTCAGACATCCCGTCCGGTATATTTGAGATGAAGAAATTCGTTGCAACTCTTTCTACCTGCTGAAATCCACTCGAATCTCTTCGATTAGCTGCCCTGTTCCGGTATCTCACCTCCGTCCATCCATTGTTTCTCTGGTCTCTCTCTGTTTCTCTCACTCTCCCGGCGACGTTTCCTCTCCCGCTCATACTCTCTCTCATATATATATATATATATATATATATATATATATATATATATATATATATATATATATATATATATATATATATATATATATATATATATATATATATATATATAAAACAAATGTATATACACTTCAAACAAATACATGAGCTAATTAAAATTTATCAAAAAAAAAAAAAAGAACAGAGATATATTTTGAAACTTTTATCTTAATCGGAGGCAGTCAAACAAAAAATTAAATATTTAAATTAAATGCTAAGAAGACTAAATATTTTTGACGTTGATGAGATAGGACATAGGAGGACCCTAAACCCTATTACGCACAAATCGTTCGTGCATATAGGACCCCCCCGATTATCTTCAGACACCCCGTCCGGTATATTTGAGATGAAGAAGTTCGTTGCAACTCTTTCTACATGCTGAAATCCACTCGAATCCCTCCGATTAGCTGCCCTGTTCTGGTATCTCACCTCCGTCCATCCGTCGTTTCTCTGGTCTCTCTCTGTTTCTCTCACTCTCCTGGCGACGTTTCCTCTCCCGCTCATACTCTCTCTTTTATATATATATATATATATATATATATATATATATATATATATATATATATATATATATATATATATATATATATATATAAAACAAATGTATATACACTTCAAACAAATACATGAGCTAATTAAAATTTATCAAAAAAAAAGAACAGAGATATATTTTGAAACTTTTATCTTAATCGGAGGCAGTCAAACAAAAAATTAAATATTTAAATTAAATGATAAGAAGACTAAATATTTTTGATGTTGATGAGATAGGACATAGGAGGACCGTAAACCCTATTATATACAAATCGTTCGTGCATATAGGGGCCCCTTAAATAGAACCACCCGTTTTTTACAAACCCTAAGCACCAAATTTGAAATTTACTTTAGGAAAGACTTGATTGAAAAGAATAGTCCATTGCACCAATTAATGTTGTTTGATTTATTTCTTTGCCGACAGAAACGACATAACTTATTTATATTTAAAATAATTATTGAATCAAAGACGTACCGGTTATCATTAAAAAATTGACAGTTGCGCCCTTTTTGCCATAAAACACATACGGATCAGATCAGGTACATATACGATGACCATTACCGTCGCGCTTTATTCCGCATAAACACATATCGATTAGCCACATATACGATGATATATAGAGCGATAGACTTAGAGATAAGAATATATTCAGCGCGAACACGTCGGAAAAGTTAGGTCTCAAAATTCGTCGGTGGATAGAAAGCGGAAACGATGGGGCGGAAGAAGCTCGAAATAAAGCGGATAGAAGATAAGAGTAGCAGGCTAGTGGCATTTTCCAAGCGTAGAACGGGTTTAATCAGCAAAGCACAGCAACTTTCCGTTCTCTGTGATGTCGATGTCGCCCTTATGGTTTTCTCAGCCAGCGGCAAGCTGTATGAATTCTGCAGCGGTGGTACCAACAGGTGCGCTTCTTTGGTTTCTATATTAGTCGATTTTCTCTTTGAAACGTATGTGTTCTTGTATTCCCCGATACCTGTTGTTTCGTAGGGAGTATCACCTTTTGTTATAAACCGTCGCGTTTTCTGCATAACACACAGAAGCGTTATGGCCGGTACACCGTAGATGGTTCCTTAATTTTATGTTATACTGTTATTCTTAGATAGGCATTTAACATTCTAGTGTAGGTTATAGTTTTTTGATGGGATGTGTATGTTGACTTTAGAAGGTGGAACTGTACATGCCGATTCTTTTTAAGCCATGCTTGCTTCCTGTTTAGATTTATGTCATGATAGAACGGCACATGATATTTAGTGTTTAATGTATTGCTATTTTGTGTCATATTTATATATTGAATGGTTCTTCACATTTTCAGACTCATATGTCTATGAATGTGAAAATAAAAGATTGTATAAAGGTTGATCTTTTAATTTTCAGCAAAATTATCCCCGTTATACAAGTGGAATCAACCTTATATCTCAAAAACAATATACAGTAAGTGTAACTGCTTAAGATTTTCAAACGAACTATCACCTTGACTCATGCATGGGCCTTTCCCCAATTTAATATTCAGGTTATAATAATAAGGAAAGGCATTATTTCTCATATATATATAGGAAATAGTTAAATTAATTAGTAGGGAGGCAAAAGATTTTATTTATCAAGTCTACTATTACTTTTCTACGGCTTTTGGGAGAGATTCCTAAAATTGGCCAAGTGCTTTATTGAATCGGCATTGTAATTGATTCAAAAAGTGTATATATCCTATCAAACTCGTATTGTAGGATTCCGTTCTTGCACCAATAAAAGCAAACAACGTTGTGTTTTGTTTAATCATCATTTTTTATAATGCAAAAAAGAATCAAATTAGCATTGTGTTGTGGCATCTGTTACTTGGACCAAATTCTTGCTCTCTTTCATGTTGGACGGGTTATTAAAAACTCTCATACTTAAACAAGATGTCAGACCGACCCTCGTATAAATCAATAGATTCAAGAGTCTACAACTCATTGTATCTTAAGAGGCATGTGACATTAATTTCAAGTCCAAAGTTATACTCTAGCCTTAACTTAAAACTATTATGGACTTTATTGGTAGCCCACAACTTTGTTGGAACTCAAATGTTCTTTTATTCAGAACTCAAACTGAAATATAAGAAAGAACTACTAACTCTAAAACACTCTCTATGTTTTTGTGGTGATACATTACAATGAAGCTATAACCTCTATTTATAGCCAAGCAAAGACTAAAAACAACAACTACGTTCAATGAATTTAAACAAGAGAAAACAAAGTTTGCCACCTTCTTCAACAATGGTGGGTAAGTAGGTTGGTGGCTGCAATGGTTGGTGAGACCAAGTTTGTGTTTACACTCACATTCTCCCCCTTAAACCAAACTTGGCTTCAGATTCGTTACGCCGATCAGGTTGCGCATTTCAATGTGCCTCACATATGTCAAAGCCTTGGTAAAGATGTCCGCCCTTTGATCCTTCGAGGCTACATATTCCACCATAATTTGCCCACGCTCAACACATTCTCGTATGAAGTGAAAACGAATATCAATGTGTTTGCTTCGACCATGAAACACAGGGTTTTTCATCAAGGCAATAGCTGATTTGTTATCGACATACAAAGTGATAGGCATGACATGATGTCCGGTGAGTTCCTTCATGAGATTTGCAAGCCAAATAGCTTGACATGCTGCCGCCGTGGCTGCCATGAACTCCGCTTCACATGTGGATAAAGCAACAGTCTTTTGCTTTTGAGATTGCCGAGTTACTACATTTCTACCAAGATAGAAAACCATCCAACTCGTGCTTTTGCTATCAACAGTGTCACCTCCGAGATCACTATCGGTGAACCCAACCAAGTCTTCAATTTCACGACCCTTTCCATAGTTGAGTCCATAATCGACGGTTCCATTTACATACCGTAAAATATGCTTTACTACTTGGAAGTGCAAAGTTGTTGGTTTTTCCATGAAACGACTTGCAATTCCAACCGAATATGATAAGTCTGGTCGAGTGTGTGTTAAGTACCTTAAACATCTCACTACTCTCCTGTATTCGATTGGGTCAACTTTTTCACCATCTTCATCCTTTTTGACCTTCAACTTTGGTTCCATTGGTGATTTTGCTGGGTTGCAATCTAGCATCCCAAATTGCTCTAAAATCTTCTTTGCATAAGCCATTTGTCGCAAAGATATTCCCCACTTCTCCTGCGATACTTCGATTCCAAGGTAGTAAGAAAGCAAACCCAAGTCACTCATTTCAAATTCTTTTTTCATTTGATCTTTGAATTTGACAATGTCTTCGGTGTTCGACCCGGTGATGATTAAGTCATCAACATAGACACCAACAATAAGAGTTTTGCCATTTGTTTTCCTTATGTAAACCGCCGAGTCTTGTGAACATTTTGAAAAACCGAGCCCTTTTAAGCTTTTATCAAAGCGAATGTTCTATGCTCGTGGAGCTTGTCTTAAACCATATAGAGCTTTAAAGAGCTTGTACACCTTGTGACTATGGATTTTATCAACATATCCTTCCGGTTGGGTGACATAGACCTCCTCCTTGAGATCTCCATTAAGAAAGGCTGACTTGACATCAAGGTGGTGGACAACCCACCCATGTTGAGCTGCTAAGGCAAGGATAAGCCTTATGGTCTCAAGTCGTGCTACCGGTGCAAAAACTTCATCAAAGTCGATTCCTTGCTTTTGCACAAAGCCTTTTGCGACGAGTCTAGCTTTATGTTTCACCACGTTTCCAAAGTTGTCTTTCTTCACTTTGAATACCCATTTCAAACCGATTGCTTTATGACCCGGCGGCAAATCAGTGAGTTGCCACGTCTTGTTTTTCTTGATAGCATCCAACTCTGTCTGCATAGCCTCCTGCCATGCTTTAGAGGTTACCGCCTCTTTGAAATTCAAGGGTTGATCTGCAGCTATCATCAACAATTCTCCAGGCTCAAGGATCACACTTTCAGCATTTTCATACACATCAGCTAGTGAACGATATCCTTGAGGCCCAACTTCGTTTCGATCACTTTCTGTATCGGATGAGTTTGAAGAAATTGGAGTGTATGGGGTTGTTTCAGACTGAATAGGTTTAAAATCTGGGTTTTCTAATTGATCTGGGTTGATTTCAGGGATGTTTTGGGGTGTTGCAGGATGTATTTGGGTCTGTGGTTCAATGATGGTAAAGGTTTTAGGAGTCACCTTTTCTTCTTCCTTGTTTTTGTACCAATTCCATCCTTTTTCTTCATCAAAGACAACATCTCGACTAATTCGCAACTTTCGATCTTGCGGATCAAATAAACGGTTGCCTTTCGTTCCATCCTCCACACCTAAATACACCATCTTTTTGCTTCGATCATCAAGCTTTTTCAGGTGACCACCTACAATTTTAGAAAAAGCAACACACCCAAATACCTTTAGGTGTCCAAGGCTTGGCTTTTTGCCAAACCAGGCTTCATAAGGCGTGATGTCGAGAAGTGCTTTTGTTGGTAGACGGTTGAGCAAATAAACGGCATGTCTAACGGCTTCTCCCCAAAACTCCCCGGGAACATTTCTTCCTTTAAGAAGACTCCTTGCCATGTCCATAACGGTTCGATTTCGCCTCTCTACAACTCCATTTTGTTGAGGCGAATATGGTGTCGTTAGATGCCTTTTAACGCCATTTTCTTCACAAAAACTTGTGAAGTCTTTAGAAGTGAACTCTCCTCCCCGATCTGTACGAAGTGCCTTTATTTTATAACCCGAACTTTTCTCAACCATCAATTTGAAGCGTTTGAAAACACTAAATGTTTCAAGTTTCTCGGATAACGTGTACACCCACATCCACCGACTAAAGTCATCTATCAGAAGAAGAAAATACTTGCTTCCTCCAATAGAGGTGGGTGTAATCGGACCACATAAGTCCGCATGAACAAGTTGTAGCGGTTTTTGAGCCCGAAAAACCGCCTGGTTCGAGAACGAAGTTCTAGTTTGTTTGGCAATAACACACCCTTCACACACTTGATTTGGGTGTTCAATCTTCGGTACTCCGGTTGCCATATTCTTTTCTGACATCTTTTTTAAGGCAGGAAAGTTAACGTGACCAAGTCTAGAGTGCCAGGTCCAAGCTGGTTCGTCTTTTGTTGCTAAAAAACAAATTGCTCTACCGGTTTTTAAAAGAGTTTTATATAACCGGTTTGGAGATCTTTTAACTCTCAAAAGTAGAGTTTTGTTTCTATCAAACAATGATAGAATTGACCCGTCCATAATAACTTGACTCCCTTCTTCCGTCATTTGTCCAAGACTAATAATGTTATTTTTAAGACTTGGAATGAAATATACCTCGTTAAGGAGTCTCTGATCACCATTTTTGCAATCGAATAAGATCGACCCTTTTCCCAAAATAGCGACCGTTGAACCATCGCCAAATCTCACGTGACCGGTAATGTTTTCATCTAGCTCATGAAACTTTAAGCGGTCTCCGGTCATATGGTTGCTAGCACCATTGTCGAGATACCATACCTCGGAATTCACTCGATTTTCTCCCGATGTAAGAAGATTAACACAAATCTTCTCTTCCAGCGATACCTTTGCGGATGTGACTTCTTGTGAGATTGCCATCATCAAGATGGGCTCTTCTTCATTGGCTTGAGTGAGGTTTGCCTCCTCACCATGGTTCTTTTTGGGGCATTCCGATGCATAATGACCAAATTCATCACAAGAATAACATTTTACCTTGCTTTTATCCTTTTTCGGCTTGTTAGATTCATTTCGGGGCTGATTTGAATCTCTTCTTCGGCCGCGTCCTTGACCTCGACCTCTACCACGCCCTCTCCCGGCATGGCCTCCACCTCTTCCTTTCGAGCTAGAGGATGATTCTTTCCCATTGTGTTGTTTCGAGCGGGACACCCACTCGGCGTGTGTGAGCAATAACCCTTGCTCTCTGTCTTTCTCTCCATATCCGCGAAGTCTTTCTTCGTGGGCCTTGAGTCGGCCTACGACTTCTTCAATCGACATGTTCTTCAGATCACCGAATTGCTCGATAGAGGTTACGATTTGCATGAATCGTACCGGAACGGCTCGAATAAACTTTTTCACCACCGAAGTTTCATCGATTTTTTCTCCAAGTGAGCGAATGCCGATAACGATTGTTGTCAATTTGATGGCGAACTCATCAATTGATTCGCTATCCTTCATGCGAATCACCTCGAATTCAGTTTTCAAGGTTTGAACTTTCGCATCCTTGACGCGTTCGGCACCCATATACATTGTTCGAAGCGTCTCCCACGCCTCTTTTGTCGTATCCTTCTCTGCTAACATGAGCAACACGTCCTCCGGAACTGCTTGGTAAATCGCAGCCAATGCCATGCGATCCAAACGTTCTTCGACTACTTGATTTTGTACCGCTTCCCATACTCCTTGCGCTTGCATGTTTACCCGCATTTTCAAAGCCCACACCGAATAATTGGACTTTGTAAGTAGTGGATAGTGCAAAGTCGCACTTCCTTCCTTCCCCGTCCTTTGGACGTTCTCAACTTCGGGATGAGACGACGAGCTTGGTGTGGGCATTCTTGGCGTATACGAAAATTTCGTGTAATTTATAAAAAATTACGTGTAATTTATGAAAATTACAAGGATTAAAATGTAATTCTCAGAAGCTCAGGGGCTTGTTTGAAACTTTTTGAAGTATAGGGGCTATTCTGAAGTTTTCTGAAAAATAGGGACCAATCTGAAATTTTTTGGAAATACAAGGACGAAAACATAACTTTTCGAAACTTCAGGGACCAAATTGCAATTTTCTGAAATAGGGACCAATCTGAAATTTTTTCATAAGTACTTGCGGGATGACCAATGAAACGACACTGCTGATCAGGTTCCGGCTAGTTATGAGGTTCGGATGAAGCTACATGACCCTGGACCCTCTTTGTGTACAAGTAGGGGCGAACCCTGCTTTACACTTCAGACGGTGTCTGTGCAACATACTTAGTCCAAGATGTGGTTTTAAATCTGTATATGCTTTTATGGTCTGACTGGTTGAATATCCAATTTATCGAAATCTAATTGGAAGTGTATCTAATACATTTAGGATCGAACTATTTCGACCAATGCTCGCTCTTCTTCCCTAAGACACATTATAACTATTTAATGTTCTTGGAAGAGAAAGAAACTGTGAAATATTTTCTCAGTTTATGCTTTCACTCATATTTTGTCGATCTCATACTTCCTTTGAAGTCATTGAATAGTTCAAGGTTTCAATCAATCGCTTATTCGGGTAAGCGAAGTCATATTTGTCATACTGATTGGAAAATATTATGAATTATAACTTAATGTGTTTTATTTGTAGATTCAAGCAATTCACAATGACTAATGTGTCCGTTGCTCATAATCTTAATGTCTTTTTATATCTACATGTAAATTTATGACTTTGTTAATTTGTTCAAGATATGCATTCATCACCCGACTCTAAGTCAATTGATTCATGGATCTTTGTGTGATTCATTTCTTGCAACAATCAATTTTATTAAGAAATCTATTCATCATGTGACTCCAAGTCAAATGATTCCAAAGTCCTGTCCACCTGGACCTTTGGTTGAAGCGATTCTTATTAAAATTGAACTTTAACAATCATAAAAACACAATTCATAAATCCAACACACTTTGGATGCATCAACATTCAAGTTATTATTATTTATGCTATTAGCACATTCATACAACATTGCAAGGATAATTTAAACAACTATGTTTATGAAAGAAAAGTCAACACTTTAATTAAATCAGCAATATCCTCAAACAATGTAAACAATGTCATACGCATCTAGTAGCTAATAACAAAATCAAATATCTAACTAAACATCAAAACTGCACGAGCCCGTGATCCAATCCGAATGTGCTCCTATGCATCAAAGCCGTGCATCCTTTCGAGTCCCTGCATACGGAGCAAATGGGATAATCACATATTGTATCTAGGAAATAAGGATCAGGTGTTTTGAGACTTTAGATATACCTGAGTTGCCAAACGATTTGGCTTTGGAGGATCTTCCAATATTTCTGTGACTGCATCCGACCCTGTGGATTCCTATTTTGAGACATCTTAGAATTGGTCCTACAGACGACCTGGACCGTTTCTTGATGCGTCTCATCACTAGACTCAATCCCGAAGTAGCTGAATCAGTGGAACTATGTATCTCTATGAACGACTCGTACAGAGTCAACATCAAATGCATTTCCATGATAGTCTTGTCTTGGTTCCCCTTTCTGTAAATCTAGATGAACAGATCGTACAGGCTAGTCAGCGAGTCGAGTAAAATGTTAATGCTTAACTCTCGATTAATAGGGTGATCAAGTTTATACAATTCGCCTATGTATCCCTCAATCTTGAGAACATGCGGACCGACACTACTTCATTCTTTTAGCATGCACCCTTCAAGTTCCTTGAAGATCCTAGTTCGTTCTTTTTCAACCGGCTCTCGGAACTTTTCCTCAACCAGTCGTGTTAACTCATATGGCCCCAGGAATTTGAAATCCCTGCAGATGTCGGGGTCAATGGTCAACAACATGAGGCTACGAACTTCCTCAGATTCATCAATCAAGAAGTCATGCTCATCACAAAGCTGCTGTGTGACGCCATGTTTTAGTAGAACGAGGAGCTGCCACTTAATCATATATGGCTTGCCTTCATAACTCATAACCAGTTTCCATTGGCGAAGCCATTCCACATAGATCACATGAGTCAGCTTATCCATATTAAACAGATACTTTCTGAAGCTCTCCGAAATGGGTGATGGAGGAGAAGGAGGAGAATTGACACTACCTTCAAACATCTATAAAATCAGAATTTATTAGTTTAATTTTAATCCTTTTAAATAATTACCCAATTATTATTTAACAAGGCTAGGACCCAAAATCTCCCAACTATGGTGTGAAGAGGGATACCGTAATCACAACATAATGGTTATTAATGTAGATATATTTTTATCAATTTCAGTGTCTATGAAATTCCTAGATCTGTGAGATTCATTGACCGAGGTCAATGGCATGTTTAATCTCGGATTATGCTCTTCCATTTGTGACTGGGATGCCGAGGATCACAAACAAAATGTGAATAACCATGCAAATGTGCTAGGTAACCTCAATGTCATTTATCATCTCAATTGATATGCCGGAAAACCACACACACTCCATCAACAATGATAATTTATGAGATACCCATTACCACTCTCTATAAGTCCGTATTAGTGTGACGGTAAACCACACACGCTCCACTAACGACTCATAAAGTGTAATGTGCAATTTCATGGGTTCGCATACTTTTCACATTTTTCCTAAGGTAAGTAGATTTGGGATTAGTACTTTTTCTCTAATAGCATTATACTTTTAATGAGATTAGGTTCCTATCGAATCCGATCTGCTAACGACCCTTCATTGATCAAGGAAGCGGTGAGTGAGAGTGAACACCAATTCAACCGCCATTTTATAGGAAGTTTCCCTATACCCCCCTTATAGACCAGTTTCGTGAATGAGGCATACTAGCGATTTGACTGACTGATTCTTATACATATAAATATTAACTTTTAATAATAATATATATAAGACGTATTTTAAACATATTAAAATATTTTGGTTTATTCTTTTAAATTTTCGAATTAAACAATTTAATTAAATCTAAAATTAAACCCAAGTTGATTTAATGTATGTCCTTTAATAAACTATTAATTAAATGAATTAATTCAGATAAGGATTACCAATTAATCAAATAATTAATCTTAATCCTTGCCCGCTAAGTTTTCCAAAAATAAGGGTAATGGTTTCCATTTATTAATTAATCATAATTACCAAAAATAGAAAAACCCTAGGAATACCCCAGCAAATTTCGAAAATATAGGGTGGATGCTAGGGTTTCTGAAACCCTAGCCCAAAGTCGACATCCACGGTGGCTAGGGTTTAATTCCATTAAACCCTAAGATCAATTCTACAATCATAGCCATTCTATAGAAAACAAACAAAGATCTGATACCACTGATGGAGAATAGGCAGACAAACAAATTTAAAACTCTTAAGTTCACTTGCAACCTAAGGATCTATGTTTTCTTTAATTGAATCTATAACTAAGAACATCAAAAGAAACCCTAAGGCATAAATCGAAAATACTAACAGGGGTTTTAAGATTACATACATTTGTTGATCTTTTGGAAGCAAGTACCACAAATGTCGTGCCTCTAATGGCTCACACCCAATAAGTCCAACTAACAAGTTAATTGAGAAAGCGCACTATAACACCCTGGAAAGGGATTATAGATTCTGTTGAGAGAGAAGAGAGAAATTCCAGGTCTAGGGAGCTCTGGAATTGGGGCGCAGAATATGGTGCCAGGGGACCTCTATTTATACTTGAAAGTGTGACTGAAATAAGGCAGGTTTGAATGGTAACATATAAGGAAACAATCCAAACTTACCAAGAATCAAAACCCTTGTATCCCCACCCTTTTGGACGAAAATTTTGAAGGGTTTCTTCAAAATTTCGTCCTCCCCCTCCTAGGGTTTAAGAGTGTTCATTGCTTAACTATTGAACAATTACAATTCAGCCCCCGCACTTTAATTAATTGCCAAATTAATTCCAAATTAATTCGAATTAATTACAGATCAATTATAATTAATTCTAGATGAATTATAGTTATTTCTAAACTAGTTTCTAATAAATTTATCATTACATGTGATATTGCCTCATTTATACATATATTTCAGGCAATATCGAGTGCCTAAACACGTGTTTTTGGTATGATATCAAGATAAAAGGTACTTATACGTTTAAATTACCAAAACACAGGAAAAATGGCTTTGCGGATAAAGAAGGAGCTGAATACGAGCCTTGAAGTGAACAAAAGAAGTTGAAGGCAACATTAGCACAGATCGCGACGCGATCCCCTATAGGGTCGCGACGCGACAAGAGAGGTCACGGTGATGACGTGCTGATGGAACGATCGCGACACGAAGAAAATATGGCGACCCGACGAGATCGCGACCCTATCTCCTTATGGATCGCGACCCGACCCACCAACCACAGTCCACTCATCGGGGTAGTGGCCAACTGAGAAACGCACTACGCATTAGATCGCGACGCGACCATTATCACATCGCGACGCGACGCTGTCTGGCCAGAACTATAAATATAGGCCTTCTCCTCTTCTTTTGAGATCATCAACCACCAGTACATTACCAACACCAAACTCGGGAGTTTGCCCACTGCAACTGCCAGAAGGCTTGGAGGAGACGGTACGGTGCGTATGGAATCGAGAGCTTGAAGAATGTTCGGCCGGGACTTTATTCGGTTTGCTTTATATATGTTTAGCATTCTACTATGATTTCCTAGGCCGTATTCTTCAGATCATGTTATATTTGTTATCTGCATTATTTATTACTTAGATTTGAATACTATCTAGTTATGATTTGATTGTTATTTATCGGATATTGAACGTTTTATATTTTATCATGCATAATTCATTTGACTATCGTATATGTTAAGGAACCTTCCTTTTGGACTTATTGCTGAGTTATTTTAGTCTAGAGGACCAATCTGACTATATGACTTTTATCATAATTGTGCTATGACCATTAGACAGATATGACTAGTGATGGACCAAATCCTAGGGTTAAGTCACGAAGGTAGAAACTTATATGTGTATGGCAAGTTTGTACTAGAAGACCAATCTGTACAAACCATTTTGATTTTCATGACCATTGAGATCAAAAACTCGAATGAATCTTGTATGATACGAACCAATACATGATTATTTGGAATATGTAATTGCATGACTATTGCCATTAATGACCTTATAATCATAGGATTAGGTAGTTGGACCAAAACATCTAATAACTCTAGAAATCGATATTTTACTTTCAATATCCATTGCACTAATAGCATATCAAACATATCTAGATGGTTGAATCGAATCTAAGTATAAACGTTTACTTTTATGTTTTGTAATTTATATTTATATTTTCCGATTCTAATAAACTTTTGCGTTGTCTCTTGACACGAGTCAATGCATTCTCTCAAACCCCCCCTTTTTAATTACTGTTTGCTTGAATAATTGTTAATTAATAATTGATTTTCTTAACTTAAAAATATCCGTTTTCCCTTGGGTTCGACAACCCGGATTTACCATTACTATACTACAACCGATTAGGTACACTTGCCTAATTGTGTTGTTCTATTCATACATGGTATTTCCCTGTTCAGAAATGTAAAACTAATGTGAAAACCAATTGCTAATATCATATATACGCTCGCAACACACCAAGTTTTTGGTGCCGTTTCTGGGTATTTTATATGTATGTTTGAAAACACATCAACATGACAAATTAATATACTAATTACCTCTCTCTCTATTAACTATAATAACATTTGGACTACTGAGGGCAACCCAAAAGGACTGTGCTACTATCAATACAAGTATATACCAATTATAGTTATGGGCTTAGACACCTAATCCAATAATTTTCTGTAACCAAATTTTACATGCATTTTGGTTACACGAAAGTTGTCTTTGAAAAACAAAGAGTTGTTTTTTGTTTATGATTTTATGTGAAAGTTGTGCATAAACAAGCCATTGGACCCTTGTGATGTTATGTGTTGGAAGATCAATATGGTTGTAATATTTATTTATTTATTTATTTATATGGTATGTAATAGTAAATAGGTATTCTTTCATTTTGTTAATTTTTATGTAATATATTAGTATTAGACTAGTTTATTTTATTTAAAAATGTAACAAGAATGAAGATGGTGGCATTATGGTGTTCCTTGTGGTTCATATGTGCATAACTTTACATATTTTCACAAGTATATAAGTGCATATGTGTACATGTGTGCGTATTTGCATATATGCATACATATATGTGCCTATGTGTATATGTCTATATGCATGTAAGTATTTTTAGGAGTTTTTTAATATGTAGTTTTATTAATGTTCTTGCATGTCTTAAAATTTTATCGAGCAAATTGAAGAAGTGAAAAGTGATAAAATGATGAAATATCAAGGAATGAACAATGGAGATATTATGCAATTTTTTGTATTTTTATATTTTATGTGTGTATCGTTCAAAATAATGGTATATTATTATTTTTTATAAATTGGGTTGTGTAATATTTGTATTAAACAATTATGTATAATAATATGAATATGTGAATTCTGAAAATATTCATATATGCACCTGCATGCAAGTACATTAAGTTTTTTTATAATTTTGAGATCTGTTTTTTTTCATTTAAATATAATTTTTTTAACTTTTTTAAATTTCGAAACATTTGTCATTATTATAAAAAACGAAAATTTTATTAAATTTGAAATTTGAAATTTGAAATTTGAAATTTGAAATCGATTAGGCTTATTTTTAGGAATTGATAATATTGTTTCAAAAAATAAAAAAAATCAAAATTAAAAGAGATTTGTTAAATGATGATCATGCCCTTATTGTATTGGATACTGATCTAATGGTTGATAAAGACTTCTCAAGATCTCATGGTTTTTTTTGGGATCTCACACTTTGATATATGACAAACTTTATATAAATGGGACAAACTTCAAAAGCCTTACCGTTATTTGCAATGCTGACAGACTCCTCAACTTGTGTATCTTCATCTATACTTCTATCATTCTTCATAGCATCGTTACCTTCTCCTTCTTCTGTGAACGAATTACCTTCTCCCAGGTACCGTTTTTCACCATCATGCAATTCATCTCCTTGTTCTTCTCTATTTAACCCATCTAGATTCAACTCTTGTGTTATCTTATTCCTTTTTACCGTTTCGTTCCTTGTGTCCTCTTCTTTAGTCACCACATCGACATCCCACCCTTCATGTCTTTCGTCTTCATCGTAGTCTATAGTATCTGAGATTCCATCCAAGTCATCATCGGAGTCTGATATGGAATAATCAGGATTACAAAAAGATGGTTCCCATACCTCGCCATCTTCTTTGATCCAAACGTCGAAGTTGATTTTTCTCCAGTTAACCCTTATATTTTTGGTTTATAGTTGTTGCGATATTAGTTAAAATGCAAACTTTGGCGAATGAAATGTTTGCAGCATCCTTAGGACAATCACATGGGATCAAAAGCCTCCCGAACTTGCTTGCGATACAGGTGAAAATCTATGGGTCCCACATCTCCACTGGAACGCCTATAATCTTTACCCAAACAGCTTTCAAACTTTTCCTGTTAGATTCGTCCCAATGTTTCAGCCATGCAAACCACGTTCTCCAGTATTACTCCTTTTGTTCAAGAAATTTCACAGCTTCGTGGATGTTATCAAAATCTATGAGAAACATCAACCCACCCATGTATCTCACAGAGATAGATATGATTTTTTCTGCCTTAATTATGTTGAAAAAGGAAATTAGGCAATCATAATCCTTAGCTTCTCCAATTAGACTACCATTTAATCAAATGCGTGATTTTGGTTGAAAACTTGCAGGGAAAGTTATTGATGATGGATTATATTGAGAAAGGTTTGATATATGACCTTTATCTATGTCTACGTAGGTTGCCGATTTTGCCCCTAATTCCTTTTTTTCATAACCTTTGATACGTGATTCAAGATTTTTTGTAAAATCATGGGTATTAATTTTACTTTCCTGATTCCCTCCCAAAGCCTGACGATAGCTGCTGAACTTCATCTGATTCGGTCTTCCTTCTCCCTAGTCACTCGCCAATGGTGGATTGATTGTTGAGTTATCAAATTTGTTTCGACCTCTACTATACTTGGCTACATTTGCGTCAATGACCATGTGCCTAATCTTTACGTTGTTTAATTTGATTTCCAAGGTTGAAACATCGATGACTTTGATGAATCTTACGAACCCAAATTTTTCTCCGCTCCTGTCTCTTTTCTTGGCCAGATAAAGATCGACAACATACCCGTAGTTCTTGAAAATCCTCCACAAATCTGCTTCAGACACCCCGTCCGGTATATTTGAGATGAAGAAGTTCATTGCAACTCTTTCTACCTGCTGAAATCCACTCGAATCCCTCATCTCACCTCCGTCCATCCATCGTTTCTTTGGTCTCTCTCTGTTTCTCACACTCTCCCGGTGACGTTTCCTCTCCCGCTCATACTCTCTCTCAAAAAAATAAAAAAATAAAAAAATAAAATATATATATATATATATATATATATATATATATATATATATATATATATATATATATACTTAACAAACGTATATACACTTCAAACAAATACATGAGCTAATTAAAATTTAGCAAAAAAAAAAAAAGATCAGGGATATATTTTTAAACTTTTATCTTAATCGGAGGAAGTCAAACGAAAAATTAAATATTTAAATCAAATGATGAGAAGGCTAAATGTATTTGACGTTGATGGGATAGGACATAGGAGGACCCTAAACCCTATTATGCACAAATCGTTCGTGCATATAGGACCCCGCTTGTTCTGACCTCTGCTATATTTGGCTACATTTGCGTGAATGACCATGTGCCCAATCTTTATGTTGTTTAATTTGATTTCCAAGGCTGAAACATCGATGACTTTGACGAATCTTACGAACCCAATTTTTGCTCCGCTCCTGTCTCTTTACTTGGCCAGATAGAGATCGACAACATACCCGTAGTTCTTGAAAATCCTCCACAAATCCGCTTCAGACACCCTGTCCGGTATATTTGAGATGAAGAAGTTTGTTGCAACTCTTTCTACCTGCTGAAATCCACTCGAATCCCTCCGATTAGCAGCCCTGTTCCGGTATCTCACCTGCGTCCATCCATCGTTTCTCTGGTCTCTGTCAGTTTCTCTCACTCTCCTGGCGACGTTTCCTCTCCCGCTCATACTCTCTTATATATATATATATATATATATATATATATATATATATATATATATATATATATATATATATATATATATATATATATATATATATATATATATATATATATATATATATAACAAATATATATACATTTCAAACAAATACGTGAGCTAATTAAAATTTAGCAAAAAAAAGAACAGCGATATACTTTGAAACTTTTATCTTAATCGGAGGAAGTCAAACGAAAAATTAAGTATTTAAATCAAATGATGAGAAGGCTAAATGTATTTGACGTTGATGGGATAGGACATAGGAGGACCCTAAACCCTATTATCCACAAATCGTTCGTGCATATAGGACCCCCTTGTTCTGACCTCTGCTATATTTGGCTACATTTGCGTGAATGACCATGTGACCAATCTTTACGTTGTTTAATTTGATTTCCAAGGCTGAAACATCAATGACTTTGATGAATCTTACGAACCCAAAATTTGCTCCCCTCCTGTCTCTTTTCTTGGCTAGATAGAGATCGACAACATACCCGTAGTTCTTGAAAATCCTCTACAAATCCGCTTCAGACACCCCGTCCGGTATATTTGAAATGAAGAAGTTCGTTGCAACTCTTTCTACCTGCTGAAATCCACTCGAATCCCTCCGATTAGCTGCCTTGTTCCCATATCTCACCTCCGTCCATCCATCGTTTCTCTGGTCTCTCTTCTCTCACTCTCCCGGCGTCGTTTCTTCTCCCGCTCATACTCTCATATATATATATATATATATATATATATATATATATATATATATATATATATATATATATATATATATATATAACAAATGTATATACACTTCAAACAAATACATGAGCTAATTAAAATTTAGCAAAAAAAAAAAAAAACAGGGATATATTTTGAAACTTTTATGTTAAGCGGAGGAAGTCAAACAAAAAATTAAGTATTTAAATCAAATGATGAGAAGGCTAAATGTGTAGAGGATAAAAAGTTATAAATTTCTATATATTCAGATTTTTTTTGATAAAAAATAAGCCCTAAAAATTAAAAAAACGAAGTGAGTTTTTTTTATAATCCGGTTGATGCACGTCCACCGTAAAGTGTATAATCGTGTGGATGAGATTAGTCCCTTGGTACCATGGTTTATATTAGTCCCTTGTTGAACTATATATATATATATATATATATATATATATATATATATATATATATATATAAATATATATATATATATATATATATATATATATATATATATATATATATATATATATATATATATATATATATATATATATATATATATATATATATATAGGGAGAGGTTAAAATGAGGAGGATAAAAAGGTTGAGAAAGTGAGAATGAATGTGGACTAATGAAATCATAAGGGTATATTAGTAAATATATAATTATATTAACTATAAACATAAATAAATTAATAAATGCTACCTATAATCATGGGATATGATCAAGATATTACCATATTTATAGTGATCTTATTCCACAAATCAAGGATAATCTCGAAATAGCAGCTGTCAAATTCGTCATCATCTAGTAGTGATATAAAGCTGTGTTAATCATTAATGATTAACACATAGTTACATACGTCACGAGTCACTGGTTCGAAAAGCATTAATGTAAACAGTCTTATTCATCAATGATTAACGGGTAACAAGTGTGGTTCCATGTATAATTCATCAATGATTAAATTCTGTGATGGTGTGATAATCAGTCATATTCAGCATTATTCATTGATGTTAATCATTAATGATTAACACATAGTTACATATGTCATTAGTCTATGGTTCTAAAATCATAAATCAGTACAAAAGATGACACAAACGAAATAATCAAGCAACCAAACTTAATTTTAACTAAATATATATTTATATAAACATCAATATGTCCAAAAAAAGCGAATCTATAAATATATTAAATAAACAAAAAACATCAGGTGTTTAAAGTTTGTGTTTTCATAAAAGAAATCAGTTAAACTGAAGCAATCATACATAAAAACAAAGATAGGGCATCCTGAATATAATCATTCTTGTTTTTGCATTCACACCTGCAAAATAAAGTTCAAAGATATCAAAAAATGATTATGCAATGATAAAGCAATCTAGAGTTATAATCACAAATGATTATATTTATAATAATTAATGATCACATTATAATCTTCAGTGATTATAGTTAAAATCATCGATGATTACAGTTATAATCATCGGTGATTACAGTTATAATCATCGGTGATTACAGTTATAATCATCGGTGATTACAGTTGCACCAGATCGATGTGTGGTTAACACCATTCCCGCAACAGAAGCCGCGTTTTGCAATGCACATCGTGTTACCTTTGCGGGATCGATAACTCCTGATTCCACCAAATTCTCGTATTTATCGGTCATTGCGTTGTACCCCATTTCCCATTCGCTTTCCTTCACCTTTTCCACTACCACTTCGCCTTCGATTCCGGCGTTCTACGCAATCAGCGATGCCAGTGCCACCGATGCCTACAATCATCCCATTTTAAAAAACTTTTTTTTGTGCAAATTGACAATGTACACCATCAAAACAAAAACTAAACAAACAAATCAGATCTTATTATAATTTATAACCACTTACCTTCTGAATAATATCAGCACCCAATCGTTCATCAGCATCTTCAATCTTCTCCTTAATTCCCGAAACCAAAGTTGACAAATGCACAAAAGCAGCACCACCACCCGGAACAATCCCTTCTTCAATGGCAGCAAAAGTTGCATTTTTAGCATCCTAAATTCTCAGTTTTCGATCCTCTAATTCCGTTTCCGTTGCTGCCCGACTTTAATCACCGCCACACCGCCAGACAACTTTGCAATCCTCTCAGACAACTTCTCGGAATCATAAACCGAATCCGTCTCAGACAACTCCTTTTTAATCTGAGAAATTCTTGATTGTATTTCGTCTTTCGATGCAGCATCAGCAATAATTGTTGTTGAATCTTTGCTGATTGTGATCTTTCTTGCTGTACCGAGTTGTTCAACAGTTGCACTTTCAACAAGGGACGACCGGTGATGAGGGCAGGATCGGGACAAAATGTTAATAAAGATAGCAAATATTACAAATTCTATCTTAATACAAGCATTAATCAATAGTGACTGTTGCATTCACTTGACAACAAAAAATCAAAGCGAAATTCACACCATAACAGTGATTAGATTACACAGAAAAAATTAAAAAAAATTTGTACATTTACTTAATTGACCTCATTGTTATATGTAGTATTTTTGTTCATAATAAAAGGTTCCTGTTTTTACTAAAAAACTCATTCAGGACTTTCATCGAACACCTTGTGTTCATAATAAAAGGTTCATGTTTTTACTAAAAAAAATGATCAAACTAACAAAGTCTCATGTTAAATGTAGTATTTTTGTTTAAATGTACAACCCATATGAACAGAAATCAGAAAAACCCAGATTTTTTTATCCCGTATGGTATAACAGTAGATAATACTACTTCTCAATGAGATGAATGTCTACTGTAATTCACAATGAGAACTAACCTGGAGATGATTGCTTGAATTTCGGACCTGCAATTCCTTCTTTCTTCTCTATCGTAAAGAACACAGGAATATATGGTTGATCCTCGGGCAAACAAAGAAGCAATCTAGGGTTCTTGAAAGTGCGATGATTGGTAGACGGTGAATATGGTGTAGATATCGATCCGATATAGCTAAGGAGAATTGATGATATAAGGATTTGATTTCACAATTCACGTATCATTGTTAAGCAAGAAGATCGGGATACAAAATCAATGTAAGCTGATTTCAAGGGATATATTAGATTGGAAATTACAATTAAACCCTTCACCGGGTTTTATATTAATATTTACCTAATTTTGAATTTAAAAAAATAAAAATACCATAATAATCTAAGCCATAGATCTTGAAAAATAAATAGACCAGATTCTTTCTCACTTTCTCAACCTTTTAACCCTCCTCATTTTATCCTACCTATATATATATATATATATATATATATATATATATATATATATATATATATATATATATATATATATATATATATATATATATATATATATATATATATAACAAATGTATATACACTTCAAACAAATACATGAGCTAATTAAAATTTATCAAAAAAAAAAAAAAAGAACAGAGATATATTTTGAAACTTTTATCTTAATCGGAGGCAGTCAAACAAAAAATTAAATATTTAAATTAAATGATAAGAAGACTAAATATTTTTGATGTTGATGAGATAGGACATAGGAGGACCGTAAACCCTATTATATACAAATCGTTCGTGCATATAGGGGCCCCCTTAAATAGAACCACCCGTTTTTTACAAACCCTAAGCACCAAATTTGAAATTTACTTTAGGAAAGACTTGATTGAAAAGAATAGTCCATTGCACCAATTAATGTTGTTTGATTTATTTCTTTGCCGACAGAAACGACATAACTTATTTATATTTAAAATAATTATTGAATCAAAGACGTACCGGTTATCATTAAAAAATTGACAGTTGCGCCCTTTTTGCCATAAAACACAATTACACATACGGATCAGATCAGGTACATATACGATGACCATTACCGTCGCGCTTTATTCCGCATAAACACATATCGATTAGCCACATATACGATGATATATAGAGCGATAGACTTAGAGATAAGAATATATTCAGCGCGAACACGTCGGAAAAGTTAGGTCTCAAAATTCGTCGGTGGATAGAAAGCGGAAACGATGGGGCGGAAGAAGCTCGAAATAAAGCGGATAGAAGATAAGAGTAGCAGGCTAGTGGCATTTTCCAAGCGTAGAACGGGTTTAATCAGCAAAGCACAGCAACTTTCCGTTCTCTGTGATGTCGATGTCGCCCTTATGGTTTTCTCAGCCAGCGGCAAGCTGTATGAATTCTGCAGCGGTGGTACCAACAGGTGCGCTTCTTTGGTTTCTATATTAGTCGATTTTCTCTTTGAAACGTATGTGTTCTTGTATTCCCCGATACCTGTTGTTTCGTAGGGAGTATCACCTTTTGTTATAAACCGTCGCGTTTTCTGCATAACACACAGAAGCGTTATGGCCGGTACACCGTAGATGGTTCCTTAATTTTATGTTATACTGTTATTCTTAGATAGGCATTTAACATTCTAGTGTAGGTTATAGTTTTTTGATGGGATGTGTATGTTGACTTTAGAAGGTGGAACTGTACATGCCGATTCTTTTTAAGCCATGCTTGCTTCCTGTTTAGATTTATGTCATGATAGAACGGCACATGATATTTAGTGTTTAATGTATTGCTATTTTGTGTCATATTTATATATTGAATGGTTCTTCACATTTTCAGACTCATATGTCTATGAATGTGAAAATAAAAGATTGTATAAAGGTTGATCTTTTAATTTTCAGCAAAATTATCCCCGTTATACAAGTGGAATCAACCTTATATCTCAAAAACAATATACAATAAGTGTAACTGCTTAAGATTTTCAAACGAACTATCACCTTGACTCATGCATGGGCCTTTCCCCAATTTAATATTCAGGTTATAATAATAAGGAAAGGCATTATTTCTCATATATATATAGGAAATAGTTAAATTAGTAGGGAGGCAAAAGATTTTATTTATCAAGTCTACTATTACTTTTCTACGGCTTTTGGGAGAGATTCCTAAAATTGGCCAAGTGCTTTATTGAATCGGCATTGTAATTGATTCAAAAAGTGTATATATCCTATCAAACTCGTATTGTAGGATTCCGTTCTTGCACCAATAAAAGCAAACAACGTTGTGTTTTGTTTAATCATCATTTTTTATAATGCAAAAAAGAATCAAATTAGCATTGTGTTGTGGCATCTGTTACTTGGACCAAATTCTTGCTCTCTTTCATGTTGGACGGGTTATTAAAAACTCTCATACTTAAACAAGATGTCAGACCGACCCTCGTATAATCAATAGATGCAAGAGTCTACAACTCATTGTTGTTGAGAGGAAAAGAAACAGATTTCGTTGTAATTCATTCATCTTTCATTCAATATGGAACACTTCATAAATACAAAGTGATTTACACTTTACAGTGATAAAGGACCCGACAATAATAATAAGTGGGAAACAAAAGGAATCAAATGTTGAGGGAATGATGGAAAAAAAGCTGACCCTACATTAAAAAACTATTTCTTTTAACACTCCCCCTCACGTTGAATAGTGGGATTCCCAAAATTCAACTTGACTAAACAATTGTTAAGAATTTTTCCATTTACGGCTTTTGTCAGAATGTCGGCTATCTGTTCTTCTGATCGGACGAATGGTAGCTCAATGATTCGAGCTTCTAGCTTTTCTTTTATGAAATGTCTGTCAACTTCCACATGTTTTGTTCGGTCATGTTGAACGGGATTTTCTGATATTTGAATAGCAGCTTTATTATCACACATAATTTTACTTGTTTCTTTACGGAAAAGGCCAACTTCAGTGAGAAGTTTTCGTATCCATAAGGCTTCTGCGACTCCTCGTGCTATTCCCCTGAACTCTGCTTCAGCACTGGAAAGAGATACCACCTTTTGTTTCTTACTCCTCCACGTGACTAAATTCCCGCCAACTAGGGTGAAGTACCCTGAGGTTGATCTTCGATTTCCTTTGTCTCCTGCCCAATCTGCATCAGTATAAATCTGGGTTTTTAGATGCCCGTTTGCTTTAAACAACACTCCATGTCCTATTGTTCCTTTGAGATATCTGATAATTCTCCATACTGCTTCCATATGAGAGACCTGTGGTTGGTGCATAAATTGACTAACTACCCCTACCGCATATGAAATATCTGGACGGGTATGTGAGAGATATATCAATTTTCCCACAATTTGTTGGTATCTTTCCTTATCTGTTGATTTTGCCTTGTTATCAATATATAATTTTTGGTTTGTTATCATGGGAGTTTCTGCGGGTTTGCAATCAATCATTCCAGTTTCTGCTAATAGATCTTGAACATATTTCTTCTGGCAGATAAAAATCCCTTGTGTTGACCTTAAAACTTCTATTCCAAGAAAGTACTTGAGTCTGCCTAGATCTTTCATCTCGAATTCTTGAAATAGATTTTTTCTTAATTTTGTCATTTCTTCTTCATCATTTCCTGTAATTATCATATCATCAACATAGATAATTAAACATGTTATATGTTCGTTTATCCTTTTAAGAAATAAAGTATGATCAGAGTTGCTTTGCTTAAAACCGTATCTTCTCATTGCTGAGGTAAATCTACCAAACCAAGCTCGAGGAGATTGCTTTAATCCATAGAGAGATCTCTTAAGTCGACAAACTTCACCTGGTTTAAAGTTCTTCGTGAAACCAGGAGGTGCTTCCATATAAACTTCTTCTTTTAGTTCTCCATGTAGAAAAGCATTTTTTACATCAAATTGATGTAGTGGCCATCCTTCATTTGCGGCTATGGAAAAAAGAACTCTGATAGTATCAATCTTTGCAACTGGGGAGAAGGTCTCAGTATAATCAATTCCATAGGTTTGGGTATAGCCTTTGGCTACCAACCTTGCTTTGTATCTTTCAATAGTACCATCAGTTTTATGTTTTATTGAAAAGACCCATCGACATCCTACTGGTTTTTTTTCGTTTGGAATAACACATTTTTTCCATGTGTCATTTTTTACTAAGGCTTCTATTTCAGTTTCCATTGCATTTCTCCAGTTCTTCATTTTTAAGGCCTGTTCCACGGTGGTTGGAATTTCGTCAGAGTATATTGCAGCATTGAAGGCCCTAGCTTCTTGAGTCAAGTTTTCTTTAGCCATATTTGCCATAGGATATCTAGAACTTCGAGACTCTTTTTCTGGGGAATATCTCTTTGGTGGAATTCCTCTGTTAGTTCTTGGAGGTAACATATACCTTTCTGTTGGTTGTTCCTGTATTAGTTCTTCTTGTTCTATTGCAGTTTCATGATCAGAGGTAACAAGTTCAACATGTTCAGAAGACTCAGGAATATGAGGAGACTGAGTGTTACTTACCTCGGATGTCAGGTTGGGAGGCTGATCTGGGATGGCACTAGAGATAGGATTTGTATATTGTGTAGATGATTCAGATGATTCTTCTGTTGTTGTTGCCTGAACATACTCTAACCAACTTAGTGGGTCTGAATATTCTTTCTCCCCCTGACCACTATGTTGGGATGCATAATAGTATTCGGTTTCAAGAAAATCACAGTTCATAGTGGTGAACATGTGACGAGTCTTTGGATTATAACATCTGTACCCTTTTTGATTCACTCCATATCCGACGAATACACATTTTTCAGCACACGGTTCGAGTTTATTTCGATTTGACTTTGGGATATGAACGAATGTAGTACACCCAAAGATTTTTGGTTCAAGCATTAGAATTGAAGGAATTTTGACAAATTCTGATAGGGTTTGAAGTGGAGTTTTAAATTTTAGAGTATTGGTTGGGAGTCGGTTTATAAGGTATGTGGCTGTGGCAAGAGCTTCAGGCCAAAAAGATTTTGGAACTTTTGATTCGATTAATAGGGCTCTGGTTATTTCTAACAAAAAACGATTTTTTCTCTCGGCAACACCATTTTGTTCTGGGGTATGTGGGCAGGTAGTTTGATGAATTATTCCTTTTGATTGAAAAAATTGTTGCATAGAATTATTAATGAATTCTCCTCCATTGTCTGATCGAAAAATTTGGATATTTTTTTGAAATTGGGTTTGGATCATGGTATGAAACATAACGAATTTGTCAAGAACTTCAGATTTATTTTTTAAGAAATAAATCCATGTCATACGAGTGCAGTCATCTACAAACAACACAAAGAAACGAAGGTTTTGTCCTCCGTTGATTGGTGATGGACCCCATACATCAGAATGAATTAATGAGAAAGGAACATCAACCCTGGTATTATTTGGTTTGAATGTTTGTCTATGACTTTTAGCTAACACACATGTTTCACACAATGATAAATTTTTTGAAGGAAATAACTTGGGAAATAGAGTATGTAAATAACCCGTAGAAGGATGACCCAATCTTCTATGCCATAGCCATGCTTCTCTTTCTGTGGTTCCATGAGCCATCATCACAGTACCATTGTTAGTCACCTCATCCACATAATACAATCCTTGTTTCTCAGTGCCACGCCCAATGATCGCTCCCGTCCTGATATCCTGTAGAATACAAAAAGTTGGATGCATTAGAACTGAGCAGTTTAGTTCTTTTGTAACATGACTGATTGATAACAGGTTTTGAGACAGGGATGGAACATAGAGGCAATTAGAGAGTTTTAACGTAGGAGAAAACTCAATTGTTCCTCCTTGTTTAACTTCCATTCTTTCACCATTTGCAGTTTGTATCTGTGCTTTCCGAGGTTTGGATAGCGAAATAAGATCTGATATTTCATAAGTCATGGTGTCGGTGGCCCCGCTGTCGAGTATCCAAGTTTTATCTCGTAAATTATCACAAGAAAAAATTATATTTGCATTCCCTTCATTTTGTGGGTCATTTCTGCAATTTTTTAAACCTTTCTTTATGTAGGGAATTAATGAATAAACTTCAGGGATCGGTTCTGCCATTTCCTTTTTTCCAGGGTCAAAGTCAACCTTTAAAGATTTAGGGTTAAAACATGGGAACTCCTCATTCCCATTACCTGCACTTGTGAAAAAATTATCGCTGGATCCCGCCTCCTCTCTCGATCCTGCACTTGCGTCTTCAGCCCCATCGGATCGGACGATCCCTTCTCCGGCGGTTTTGTTATTCGTGACTTCGCCGGATCTGTTATCGAACGGTAATTTCTCTCCTGGTTTGCCTCTTTCTTTTGGTCGGGTCTCGCCTTTTACGCCGGATCGGTTTTCATCCCTGCCGGATTTGAAGGTTCCGTCGCCGTTTGAAGCGGCATTTCTGTTGTTCACGGCGGCGGAACTCGTTTGGTTGAAACTTTCCGTTCGTACGGGCTGAGATGTGGGTCGGAATTGACCGCTGTTCGTTCGGTTGCGATGTGGGTCGGAGATGTGGGTCGGGGACGTGGATCGGTTTGTAAATCCAGCTGCTATACCTCCGTAACCGCCATGGTTTCCGTCACCGTCGAAGGTGGCGCTACTGTTGCCCACGGCGGCGGAAGCTTTAGCTCTTCCCCCTCCATCTTGTCCGATGGGAGCTTTGCTCTTTTTGTGCCCGTCAATCCACCATTCGGGGTACCCAACGAGTTTGAAGCATTGCTCCTTGGTATGTTTCATCATCCCGCAGTGCTCACATTTTAGGTGTGATTTATCTTCTTTGGGGAATCGGTTACCTTTCGAAAGGTTTTCCGGTCGACGGTTGCCTTTTGATATAAATCCACCTCCGTATGAATCAGAGGTAAATAGTCCCATCGCTAAACCTTGCGGTTCATTTGAAACGGTTCCCAAAATGTTTTGGTGGGCGGATTCTTTTCGGACAGCAGCATAAGCCGCTTCGGCTGTTGGTAATGGATCCCATCGGAGGATATCTCTTTTAACAGAATCATATTTTCGATCAATGGCATTTAAAAATTGAAAAAGTTTTTGGTCAGACCTGATTCGAGTGTAAGTTTGAATGTCTTCTGGGCATTTCATGGGATTTGGATCGATTCTTTCGATTTCTCCCCATATTCCCTGTAAATTGATCCAGAAGTCTTCGAGTGAAGCACTATTTTGTTTAATTTCATTTGCTTTAACATGAAGATTGAAGGTTTGTAGTTTGTCTTTCCCGCTGCTGTAAGTGACCACCAGGGCGTCCCAGAGTAACTTTGCTGTGGGATACTCGGTCAGGTTGCTTGCAAGAACTGGTTCTATGTTTTGTATTAGCCATGAAAAAATGACTAGATCATCTTGTTCCCACTGCTCGAATTTTTCATCAGTTTGATCTGGAGGATTTGAAGTTAAGTGGGATAAGAGGGTCTTTGATTTTCCGCCTATGGCAACCCGAATCATCCGGGTCCATAGAGCGTAATTTTGGCTATTGAGTTTGAGGTTGATTTGTAGGCTGTCGGATAATTTGGGATTTTGTGGTTGAGAACTCCTGATCAGATTTGCTAGTTGAATAGCCAGATCTGTATTTGAGTTATCACCTGACATTTTGGGTAGGTGATGAGTTGGTTGTGGATCTTAACACCGCTCTGATACCATGTTGAGAGGAAAAGAAACAGATTTCGTTGTAATTCATTCATCTTTCATTCAATATGGAACACTTCATAAATACAAAGTGATTTACACTTTACAGTGATAAAGGACCCGACAATAATAATAAGTGGGAAACAAAAGGAATCAAATGTTGAGGGAATGATGGAAAAAAAGCTGACCCTACATTAAAAAACTATTTCTTTTAACAATTGTATCTTAAGAGGCATGTGACATTAATTTCAAGTCCAAAGTTATACTCTAGCCTTAACTTAAAACTATTATGGACGTTATTGGTAGCCCACAACTTAAGTCCCATGCATAGGGCTCACAATTCTTACATTCTATCATGTTGGGTGGAGAGAGCCGCTTCGAGCATAATTTGGGTCGGAGACAAAAATAATAAAGAGCCCCATAAATACATAAAAAGTTTATCCAGCATAAAAATAAATGTCCAATACGACAATATCATTTCATATGTGTATATAACTTTTTATTACATTATTTTGCAAGCATCACAACATTCATCTTGTTATCGGTTTTGTTAATAGAATAGGATAGATCTATGCAAGACCTTATTGGTTTTCTTTCCCTTTCCTACCTGTAACAAAATCCCCAACGATGTGTGTTTCTTTCTAATTAATTTAATATACAAATGATGACATGCTAAAAACTATCTAAAATAAATGAACCCTTCCCATTATGTCCCAGTTATTTACAAATATATGTTTGTTTGTTTCTTCCTTCCATTTTGTATGAGATCTTTTCTATTTGACTATTTCTTCACATGATCTACAACTTCCACATGTTTTGTACATGACATCGATCCACATGGCTGTTTTTGCTTGTGTATATTCACTAATTACTTGCATGCTTCTTACTCGATTAAATCTTATCTACCTATGCATGTTTCAGTATGAAGCATCTTCTTGCTAGGTATGAAGCAGAAGACAGGGCCATAAAAGGTCATGGCGATGATTTGGTAAGCCTCCACTTCTTAATGACCTACTGGACCTTCTTTGTGTTAACAACATTATATATATATATATATATATATATATATATATATATATATATATATATATATATATATAATCGATTTGTGGCTTAATGAGATTGCACTACAGGAACTTCCAGTACAATGCACAAAATCCCGAACATATAAAGAGCTTATACAGATGGTGGACAGGTAAACAACATATATACCCCCCCCCCCCCCCCCCCCCACACACACACACACACACGCACACTCACACACGCGCGCACTTAAGACAATGTCAACCAAATAATGGAAGAGAGATCATAATGATATGGCCAGCGTATATTAGTGATCAATCAGCAAGCATCAACATCCAACTCTCTTTCCACAGGCTTGATGAAGAGAATAATAGTGAAGAGCTCTCTATGGCCGACATGACACAAATAGAAGAAGAACTCGATGCTGCTCTTATGCAAACACGTTCAATAAAGGTGTTCAATTCACTTGTGCAGACAATTACTACTAGATTTCTATTAGTTTTAAATAATCTTCATTCTACTTTACACGTTTTACATTAGTCGTTGATTAGTAGAATTTTAATAATACCAAGACACCTCATTAGTATTTAAAAATATAGTCAAACCAGATGCATTAGGGCGTCAAATTGCTGTCCAACGAATAGGGAAAACACCCCTTATTGTTGATATGTGCATCTAAATTCGAACAAAAAATCAGTGAGGTTCCCTTTTAAACACTGAGTTGGTACTTGTGGTTGATGCAGACACAGTTGCAGATGGAGTACATATCCACCCTCCAACAACAGGTATATTATATATGCTTCTACTTTGATTTTTACATATACAAAAACTCAAAGGTCCATCACATATATAGGTTCATACATATAATTTACAGCACGGTTAATGCCACTTACCTTTGGCTGCTTGCTGCATGGACAGATTGGAAAAATAAAAACAATTATCTTTTTAGACTATTATATTAAATATAAGAGACATACCTTGTTGCTCTTCCTCATATAATTTTTATTGTTTGTGTGGAGAGGCTAATTCATCTAGTTAATTGCAACGTCGTTAACCATCCCCTTCCCCTTCTTGGGTATGTGTGCATTTAGACCATATTCTCCTATCAAAACAACCTGAATAAACACAACATCAATCTAATAAACATTTATTTTTGGAGGCAGGAAAACAATTTAATCCAAGAAAAGGAAGAAATAGTACGGCAGGTAAATCTATCACTCGGTTTGGAAATTGTAGAAAATTTCATTTCTAGAATTTACAAAATCTTAATGCTTTTGGCCACAAAATACCCTTGTTTTTTTACCACTAAAGAGGAAATATCCTCAATCAGTCATCTATTTGCTTACTATGATGTCTGATATCATTCAAAATCTTTTAATTAACGAAGAATAGCATAAACCATTTAGATATTTCATGTCTTTAACTCCGTTATTTAAAATGAAAGATTGCTTAAAGTCCATGTCTTGCTGCATAATTTTTGTGTTGGTAGTAGTTCAAACTATTTTCTGTGCTTCGATTTCTATTGTAAATATCATTTCAATGAAATGGGAAAAAAGAAAGTATCATAAGCGATTAAATCTTTCACTTACAGATTGCATCAGCCAAGGATATGTATGCAGCTGGGGATGATGGCGGTGGAGGTCTGAACGACATTATAATCAACCACATAGATTCACCCCAACATGAGACTCTTCCTCTTTTTAGTACCTAAACCTCTTCCTGCAACAATTATTTAACAAATTGATCCCTGCAAATAAGATATTTATAATGGGGAAACAGCTATATAGACCATGCACCACATACGTATTTAGTTTCACTTATGCCACTTTGGGCTAAAAGTAGTCTGGAATATTGTAAAATGACAAACTACCTCTAAGGGTTTTAACCGATTAATCATCATTCTCTATTGGGTAATTTTGAAAGATATGGAAATCTATGTTTTAATTAATTGTTTAGTAGTTTTCAATTGTGAGTTGGCTTTGAATAATATGGCAGTAGGTGAGAAAGAGAATTGTGATTTTGCTTTGACCAAGTAAAAGTGTAGGTGTGCGTGAAATATTAGCTAGTTTTTACATTGTATTGGCTTGTTTAAGTTGGGTCTTTGTAGGCTATTTATAGCCCCTTTTCCTTTGAATATTAGTGCAGGTTTTGAGTCCAATATATTCATTTTTTTACACACGTATTACTGTGAGAGTTTGTGTGTTTTTGTGAGTGATCTTGGGGCTGATTTCCAACATTTGGTATCAGAGCGTCTGGGTTCATACCTGGTACGTAGCAAGAAAGCAAGCAGTAGGGTTGTTCATGTGTTGATCAGAAGAAAGAAGAAGCAGAAAGCAAGAACGGCAAGACGCAAGTAGAAAGAACCATTAAGCAAGAAAGCAAGTAGCAAGAGGCAAGGAGAAAAGAATACGATCGAGATCAAGACCGTCTTGAAATTCGAAAGTTTAGCAAGAGATGGCAGGAAACGCAGGAGCCATGACGATCTGCGAGCAAGGAGGAACCGTGGAAGGAAGGAAAAACTACACCACGAAAGCCATCATCTTCCAAACTCTACCGGAAGATATTTTATTGCAGGTATCGAAATATAAAGATGCAAAGGATGTTTGGGAAGCGATTCGGGTTTGATACTTAGGAGCCGATCGAGTCCAAAAGGCACGTTTGCAAACTCTTCGAAGTGAGTTGGAGTTGTTAAAGATGAAGGAGAACGAGACTATTAATGATTTTTCGGGCAAGATAGGTGGTATTGTAGCAAAATTTAAAAGCCTCGGTTCAAGTATTGATGAAGAAATAATTGTGAGAAAGCTTCTCAATTCAGCCCCGAAGAAATATCTACCAATAATTGCCTCCATCGAGCAATACTCGGAGATTGAAACCATGTCTTTTGAAGAAGCGGTGGGAAGACTCAAAGCTTACGAAGAAAGACTCAAAAGTCATGATGAAAAGGATGAGGAGCAAGATCAACTTATGATGGCAAGTGAACAAAAGCATGGTGAAAGTAGTGGACGTGGAAGAGGGCGTGGAAGTAACTCGGAGAGAGGTGGAAGAGGCTGAGGAAGAGGAAATGGTCGAGGCGATAAGAGTGGATTTCGTTGCTACAACTGTGGAGAATTTGGACACTTCGCGAGTGAGTGTACAAAATGGAAAGATAGGGATAAAGAAGTCTATTTGATTGAAGAAGAAGAGCCGGCCTTACTGTGATGAATGAACGGGCAGAATTTTCAAAATTATGGGTGTGAGTATTGGGTAATTTTGAAAGATATGGAAATCTATGTTTTAATTAATTGTTTAGTAGGTGAGAAAGAGAATTGTGATTTTGTCTTTGAATAATATGGCAGTAGGTGAGAAAGAGAATTGTGATTTTGCTTTGACCAAGTAAAAGTGTAGGTGTTCGTGAAATATTAGCTAGTTTTTACATTGTATTGGCTTGTTTAAGTTGGGTCTTTGTAGGCTATTTATAGCCCCTTTTCCTTTGAATATTAGTGAAGGTTTTGAGTCCAATATATTCATTTTTTTACACACGTATTACTGTGAGAGTTTGTATGTTTTTGTGAGTGATCTTGGGGCTGATTTCCAACATTCCCCATCATTTATAGGTTGCATATGTATGCAACTTGGCTTGTATTTAGCTAATTTTTTTCCCATCACGTTAAATAACAATTTTTCATTGGAAGAAGGGAACACCTTTTACTGATAATCAGGGTATCTACAGTAGGTTGACTTGGCAAGCACCATGTTTTGAAAACTAAAACTGATTGGACCGGCGGCTTTGACAGATTAAATTGAAAATCGCTAAGAACACCGTTCAGGTATATACCCGTAGTAAGACAACCAGCCGGTTGAGTCAAAAATTGGTCCAACCTGATTGAAAACAAAACCGATTAATGTTATTTGACTTATTTCTATGTCGACATTAAACGAGAAAAAATATTTATGGAAAATAAATATTTAATCATAGCCATACCGGTACTCATCAACAATTGATAGTCAGGTACATGTACGATGACAATTTACAGTTGTGCTTTCTTTGGCGTAAACACATAACCATCAGGTACGTATACCATGATACATCAAGCGATAGACATAGAGATAAGAAATATATTCAGCAAAAAAGTTAGGTCTAGAAAATTCGTCTGGAGAGAAATATGACCGGCGGAGGAAGCTCGAAATAAAGCGGATAGAAGATACGAGTAGCAGGCTAGTTACGGTTTTGAAGCGGAGAACGGGTCTAATTAGCAAAGCACGACAACTTTCCTTTCTCTGCTACGTCAATGTCGCCCTTATCGTTTTTTTTGCCAGCAGCAAGCTGTAAGAATTCTGCAGCGACAATACACTACGAGAAAATCTGCCCATTACCGATGGACATTTGGGTCGTAATCGGTTTCACCTACGCAACACTGACGGGAAATGGTGTGCCGGAAAAACCCTCATGGGTAAATTGGAACGACGCAATACCTACGCAGTATCATTCCAACGCAATACCGATGAAAGGTTGTTGATCATATTTGACCATTATACCAACACAGTACCGACACGTTTTAGCGACACAATATCGACGCAACTATTAGTGACACAATACCGATGCCAATTTGTTGACCAATACATTGACACAATACGGACCCAACATAGTGACACAACACCGACGTATTTATACTTATCTAGTGACAAATTATCAATCACTAACGTTTTTCATTGACCATATTTGACCATTATACCAACACAGTACCGACACGTTTTAGCGACACAATATCGACGAAGCTATTAACACAATACCGATGCCAATTTGTTGACGAAGTTGACCAATACACCGACACAATACCGACCCAACATAGTGACACAATACCGAAGGATTTATACTTATCTAGTATATTATCTATCACTAACATTTTTATTTTAAAAAAACTACAAATTGTTTTTTTAAATCTTGGTATTTTTTCATTGTTGTCCTTGTTTCACATACACACACACACATACATACACTCATACACACATACACACATACACACATACATACATACATACATACATACATACATATATACGTACATACATGCATACATACATACATACGTACGTCCGTACGTCCGTACATACATACATACATACATACATACATACATACATACATACATACATACATACATACATACATACATACATACATACATACATACGTACATACAAACGTACATACATACATATATACATACATACATACGTACATACGTACATACATACATACATACATACATATATACATACAAACACACATACATACATACATACATACATACTGTTGTATTTGGTGTATAAGCCATGACTTATAATTGTATTTATCTTGTAAATTGAAGCAAAGTCCATTTGGGTTGCCCTCATAGCTGGAGGTTTAGTGTAGAGTTCAGTAGAGTGAAAGGTTGATTTATTGATTGTTTAATAAATCAATAGAAATAAATAAATACTTTATTAATATATTTAAGTGGTAATATATTAATTAGAAACTATAATAAATAATTGAGACTTAATCTAGAATTAATTTAATTTAATTTAGTGATTAAATTAATTAATTATAAGTGCAGGGACTGGTTTGTATTTATTCAATAGTTGAATAACTGTCAAGCGAGTGGCCAGGGGCCAAAAGTGGCACCAACTATGGAGGCTTCTCGATAGGTGGCAAAACCCTAATTAGGGTTTAAGGGATCTGGTCCAAGTGGTCAACATGCTTGCCCACTTTGGAGGCTCCTCTAGGGTTTCAGCTGTAACCCTAGGAGGCTATAAAAGAAACCCTCTGGCACCCTTATTTCATGCACCATTTTCAACTAAGGATACTCTGCTGGACTCTCTTCTCCATTGCTTTGGGTGTGACTTGCATTTGAGGCATGATCTGTTTGCTGCTAGCTTCAAGAACAAGATCAAAAGGTTGGTTAATTATTATTTGATCTTTAGAAATATATGCTGGCCTTAGCTTTTTTAGTTTATATCTTCATAGAAGAAAACATAGATCTTTCTAGGGTTGCATGTGAACTTAGGAATTTGTTTGTTCATTGATTGCTATAAACCCTTCAGTGGTATCAGAGCTATGACTTGTTTTCTTGTGAATTGTTATGAACTGTTTGTGCCTAGACCTGGCGATTCGTGTATTCGTGTCGTAAATTCGTGTCACACACGAATTTCACACAATACGAATACACAAAGAGAAATAAGATTTATCTCCATTTTTAAAATGTATTCGTGTCGTGTCGTGTCTCTCACAGACTCGTGTATTCGTGTCTCAAATTGTCAGGTCTATTTGTGCCTTAGGGTTTTTCTGCGAAAATTAACCCTTGGGAAAGGCCTTGATCGATTTCAAGGCTAGGGTTTCCTAACCCTAGCCGCCAACCCCTTGGTCCCCCCCTTTTTGCTTGCCTTGGTTAGTATGTTGTTATTTTTGGTAATTGGATTTACAAAATAACTGGAACCCTTAAACCCTTGCTTGCAATTTTCGATCCATTAGGGGTTTAAGATAGGTAAAATTAATTTGATTAATTTGTGTTATCTATCTTAGATTTAATTAATTTAATTAATTGTTAATTAAACGATAAATTAAATCAGCTTAAAGAATTAATTTAAATTTTCAAAAAATTAATATTAATTAGCAAAAATTAAGAATAAATTAATTCTAAATTTTTTTAATAAGATTAAAATATATCTTATATATTTATGATTAAAAGTTAATATTTATATATAAGATTAAATGGTTAGTCTTACCATTAGTAGGCCTCATTCACAAGACTGTCCTATAAAGAGGGTATAAGGCGACTCCTATAAAATGGTAGTCTAATGGGTATCTACTCTTACCCACCGCTCTCCTGGTCAGTCAAGTGTCGTTAGCCGAACGGGGTTGATAGAACCGTTAAGCCTCTTAAAAGTATAATGCTATAATTGAAAGTACTCGAACTTTGAACAAAAACCCAATCTAGTTACTTTAGGTCAAAAATGTGAATTATTGCACTTTGTGGAACGTTGGTGGAGCGTGTGTGGTTTACCGGCACGCCAACTGGGGTCCGCAAAGAGTCGCAATGGGTTTCTCGATTTTGCCGTTATTGATGGAGCGTGTGTGGTTAACCGGCACGTCAATTAGAGGTGGTAATTGACTTTGAGAGTACCGAGCTAATTCGCATGGTTATTCACACCCGGTTTGTGATCCTCTGTATCTCAGTCACAAACAGCGGGGCATTCCCGAGATTAAAACATGCTATTGAACAGTTCAATAAATATCAAAAGAAACTAGGAATTCCATTATAATTTGATTATGTTTTTGCGGTGGTATTGGCTGAATCGTCATTCTTCTACCTTATAAAATTTACAATAAAGATTACGACATCCCTCTTAGAGATTGTAAATTGTTATTGTAGGATCCTAGCCTTATATTGATTCTTGGGTGAATATAGGGATTATTAATTAATGTCTAATTAAAACTACCTTCTTCTTATTCAGATGTCTTCTGACCAATCCGTTCCCCACTCGAATCCCGGTAATGTCACCTCGATTCTGTCATTGGACGGCACTAACTACAATGACTGGATCTGCAACATCAAAATGGCTCTAAGGTTTGAACACAAAGAGTATGTTCTGGAAACCGAGCTAGTTGAGGTTGACCCAGATACCGCTACTCCAGAGGAAATCGCCTCGTACACCAAACATTCCGATGATGCAACCAAAGTGGCTTGCATCATGATCGCTACCATGAACCCTGAACTGCAGCGTATTTATGAGGACTACTGGCCTTACGAGATGCACAATGAGCTCGCATAAAAGTTCCGCAAGCAAGAGCGCATCGAAAGGCGTGAGGTGGTTAAAGCTTTCACTAACGGCAAGCCTAAGGATGGAGAGTCCATCGGCATTCATGTGCAAAGGATGCAGGGTTATGTGGAAAGGCTTAGAAAGCCGGAGATGCCTGTACATGAGGATTTGGCTGTTGACATAGTGCTGAATTCTCTACTTAGTTCTTATGACCAGTTCACGGGATGAAAGGGAAAAGTGTGCTCTCGGTCAACCTGCATGTCCTGGCTATTGGATCTGGCAAGGTAAAGAAAAGGAAGGGCCCTCCAAAGCAAAACCGGAGGGAAAAGACTCATTTCGGGACATTTAGCAGTGCCCCGAGAGCCAAGTCTTCCGGCATTCTGCACGTCACGAACCCCAAAGAAGCTGACTGCTTTTACTGCAAGGAAAAGGGTCACTGGAAGAGAAGCTGCCCCAGGTATCTGCAAGACATCAAGGATGGCAAAGTGAAGCCATCACAAGCAGGTATATATTCTATATCTAATAACTCATCTTCTTCCTATTCTTGGGTCCTTGATACAGGATGTGGTTTTCATATCTGTTCTGATTTGCAGGGCCTAGAGGAAAGTAAGGAGCTGGAGCACGATAGATTGAACCTGGTCATGGGCAATAGGTGAACGTCACCTGTTACCAAGATCGGTGTCTATAGACTAGTGCTTAGTAGTGGAGTTTGTTTAGATTTACATAATTGTTGCTATTCGACTAATATGGCAAAGAACATAATTTCTTTTCATGCATTGTTCAAACAGGGCTTTTATTATGAATTTAATAAATTGAATGGTTCAATTTCAGTTTTCAAAAATGATGTTTTTATATTTAATGCTATGTCTTGTGATGGAGTGTATGAAACTATTATGTGTGTTGATAATTATGGTAAAAATGTTTTAGCTATTGATTCTTCAAGCGGTATAGAAAAGGCGTGTTTGTGGCACTGTCGCCTTGGCCATATCAACAAGAAACGCATCGCCCAACTCCAAAGGGATGGAGTGTTGGAATCATTCGACCTCGGGTCGGATGATGTATTCGAATCTTGCTTGCTTGGCAAGATGACAAAATCACCATTCAAAGGTTCCTTTCAAAGAGGTGAAGGTTTGTTGGATATCATACACACAGATATGTGTGGTCCCTTCAAAGGTTCCTTTCAAAAGGATGGAGTGTTGAAAGGTTGATTTATTGATTGTTTAATAAATCAATAGAAATAAATAAATACTTTATTAATATATTTAAGTGGTAATATATTAATTAGAAACTATAATAATTAATTGAGATTTAATCTAGAATTAATTAGATTTAATTTAGTGATTAAATTAATTAATTATAAGTGCAGAGACTGGTTTGTATTTATTCAATAGTTGAATAAGTGGCAAGCCAGTGGCCAGGGGCCAAAAGTGGCGCCAACTATGGAGGCTTCTCCATAGGTGGCGAAACCCTAATTAGGGTTTAAGGGATCTGGTCCAAGTGGTCAACAGGCTTGCCCACTTTGGAGGCTCCTCTAGGGTTGCAGCTGTAACCCTAGGAGGCTATAAAAGGAACCCTCTGGCACCCTTATTTCCTACGCTATTTTCAACTAAGGATACTCTGCTGGACTCTCTTCTCCATTGCTTTGGGTGTGACTTGCATTTGAGGCAGGATCTGTTTGCTGCTAGCTTCAAGAACAAGATCAAAAGGTTGGTTAATTATTATTTGATCTTTAGAAATATATGTTGGCCTTAGCTTTTTTTAGTTTATATCTTCATAGAAGAAAACATAGATCTTTCTAGGGTTGCATGTGAACTTAGGAATTTGTTTGTTCATTGATTGCTATAAAATCCTTCAGTGGTATTAGAGCTATGACTTGTTTTCTTGTGAATTGTTATGAACTGTTTATGCCTTAGGGTTTTTCTGCGAAAATTAACCCTTGGGAAAGGCCTTGATCGATTTCAAGGCTAGGGTTTCCTAACCCTAACCGCCAACCCCTTGGTCCCCCCCCCCCTTTTGCTTGCCTTGATTAGTATGTTGTTATTTTTGGTAATTGGATTTACAAAATAACTGAACCGTTAAACCCTTGTTTGCAATTTTCGATCCATTAGGGCTTTTAAGATAGGTAAAATTAATTTGATTAATTTGTGTTATCTATCTTAGATTTAATTAATTTAATTAATTGTTAATTAAACGATAAATTAAATCAGCTTAAAGAATTAATTTAAATTTTCGAAAAATTAATATTAATTAGCGAAAATTAAGAATAAATTAATTCTAAAATATTTTAAAACGATTAAAATATATCTTATATATTTATGATTAAAAGTTAATATTTATATATAAGATTAAATGGTTAGTCTTACCATTAGTAGGCCTCATTCACAAGACTGTCCTATAAAGAGGGTATAAGGCGACTCCTATAAAATCGTAGTCTAATAGGTATCTACTCTTACCCACTGCTCTCCTGGTCAGTCAAGTGTCGTTAGCCAAACGGGGTTGATAGAACCGCTAAGCCTCTTAAAAGTATAATGCTATAATTGAAAGTACTCGAACTTTGAACAAAAACCCAATCTAGTTACTTTAGGTCAAAAATGTGAATTGGTGCTAATCCATGGAATGGCACATTGCACTTTGTGGAACGTTGGTGGAGCGTGTGTGGTTTACCGGCACGCCAACTGGGGTCCGCAAAGATTCGCAATGGGTTTCTCGATTAGCTGTTATTGACGGAGCGTGTGTGGTTAACCGGCACGTCAATTACATACATACATACATACATACATACATACATACATACATACATACATACATACATACATACATACAAACATACGTACATACATACATACATACATACGTACATACATACGTACATACATACATACATACATACATACATACATACATAAGTACAAACATACGTACATACATACAAACATAAGTACAAACATACGTACATACATAAAAAATGTTAAAGATGGAGAAGAACACAGACTCGAAAAGAATTTTAAAAATCGTATCTAACAAACTGCTATGGAGTCTATTAATATTACAAAAGAGGAATGTAAAAGGGCGGTGCAATTAATATAGTAAACAACCACCATAAAGATTGTATGACATATTCTAGATGACGTCCAGTTTCCACTAAAATACTTCTATAACATTTCAATGCAAACTCATTATTACGTTTAGAACGAATTCGGCTAATTATTACATCAGATGTATAATAATTTAATTGGGCTCCAAAACCGAAACGAATTCCTAAAAGAAACGCATTAAGTAACCCTAGAAAAACCCTAAAAAACTATACCGGATACATTTATTTGGGAAATAACGCGTAACCATTATTAACTCTAAATATCAAACCCTTTGAGATATCTCGATATCATAACCAACTTGAAAAACTCTCTGACAAACACTCATGGCGTCTTCATCATTGAGAACAACAGAACTCAAATCAGCGGTTTCAAAGGAAGAACTGGAAGAAGAATTAACACGTTACGGAAAAGAATATGTTTGGGCAAAACAGACAAGGGATTTGATTGAACAAGAAATCGACGATCAAGAGAAACTTCTGGACCACATGCCTCTAGTCCCCCAACCGCTTCTGGAAAAGAGATGAAAGATGTGCTGAAAAGAATAAGTCGCAAAAACATCCAAATCATGGAACTCTTGACATCATTGATCGACAGCTTGGTGAAGAAAATGAATGAAACTGAACGTCTGATTAAAAAAGCAAAGTAAGATGCACTATGGATAAGATTTTTCTTATTTTTATTGGAAGTTGTTAAATGTAATCAAATTCAATCTTGAATACAATATAATAGTATTTGGTATTATCGATTGTAATCTTGTTATAAATATTACGTATCATATTATATCTAATTTTCGTTTGTCATTTGTGACTTAATGAGATTGCACTACAGGAACTATGCTTTTGATACTTGTTATAAATCTTTTTCGATTCCCGCAACCTTTGTTCCTAATATCCTTTGGATTTTTAACATCAACATCAATGGAAGAATCTACACCAAGTAATACATCGAGTTGATCACTCTTGTTGGGCTCTTCCCTTTCACGTAAACCACCAATAAACCTTGCATTCAATTCCTTCATACCTTTAAGATATTTCTCTAATTTGGGTTTTTCAACACTAAGATTATTTATAGTATTCTCAACCGATGAGAAAACATCAATAGCAATCGAATCAATCCCATCATCCATTTCAGCAAACCGGAAAGTCTTCCTCAGCATTTTAATAGGAATTAAACCACGTGTCCATCTTCTAAGTATATACTTATTAGGTATCTCATTAAGCTTGAAGAATCTAAAGACACAAAATATATGTCTACACAAAATACCATGCTGCTGAAATAGCATGCACTCACAATTGAATTCTTCCCCACATGAACTATACATAACCTGAAAAATTACAAACCACAAAAGATGAGAAAACATAATACAAAACTTAGCTAATATATCATGTAAACAAATAAGTATAATCTAAAATAGCAAACCTTAAATTCATTATCAGATAACGATACATCGTAATCTTAAATGCTTTCTTCATTATCTATATTTATTCGTTTCTCCTCAAGAGGAAATGGGTCCTTCACCTCCATTATAATGAACTAGGCGAATTCCCGCACGTTGCGCGGAAAGCAATATTATATAGTTTAGAAAAGTATGAATTTACAAATTTGAACGATAATTGAATGATAGTCCATAGTTTAGAAAAGAATTTCATTGTCACTCAAGTATCTTGAAAAATACACTTTTAATGACAATAATATTGGCACATGTTAACGGTGTGTGTGGTACGATATATAGTAAAAACACATCTCACAACATATGCGATTTGGAATTTTGAAAAGCACAAATTGTTTCGTAAAAGTTGAAAAGCACAACATATGCATTATATGGTACGGTGCATATGATTTTATGCACGTTGGAGAAGATACAAAGCTCATATCGAAACTGACTTGCTATCTTTAAAGCTCGACCTTTTTAAAATAAAAATAATTAAACTTTCAAATATAAATTTACTTGAACTTTAATTATTTGGAAATGTTTCCAACAATAAAAATGATTAATGATTTATATAATTGTTTTAACTTTGAGGAAAACATTTATTTATAGATTAAGAAAGTTTCTTACGTTGGTTTATCATGACGATGCGAGATCAAACTTTTCTTCATAGTGTTCTACTTTGTGTCATTTTCTTATCCCACATCGTTTAAAAAACACAACTATTGAGAAATTAAACATCTATAAATAAAGAGACTAATACATTTCTCATCTCATACAACTTAATAAACAAATTTCAAGGGAAAGCAAACATCTATAAGTAGAGAGACTAAACCATTTCTCTCATATATTTGTTGTTTTGTGTTCTTGATTCTAACCAACTTAGGCATCGGTTAGAAGATAAATCATTAACATATTATTTCAGACGGTCTCCTTTATAAGAGATATTTAAAACATTCACAATTAAAAAAATATATGTATACATAATGGTGAATCAACAATTGTTTACACCGTTGTCATTTTTTACAAAAGGATATTATAAACTTCCAACCTAGTTGGACTTTTAAAAGTTTTAAGTACTTTTAGCTTCACTTTTAAGTTTCAATACTTCTAGAAATGTGGTATTATATAACGTAAAGTTGAAATGTTAGATAGATGTGTGAATCGATGTGGGACAAAGAAAAAAATTCAAAATAATATGTTAAAAGATAAATAATTAACACATTGTTTTTGATGGTCTCCTTTATAAGAAATATTTAAAACATTCACAACTAAAAAAATATATGTGTATACATAGTGGTGAATCAAGAATTATTTACATCGTTGCCATTTTTTACAAAATTATATTGAAACTTCCAACCTAGTTGGGTTTTTAAAAGTTAATTTTAAGTAATTTTAACTTCACTTTTAAGTTTCAATAATTCTAGAATGTGAAAGTAAAAATTATAATCCTTTAAAACTTTGCGATAAGACTTGAATGTCATATTATGATCAAGATTGATGGATAAACAAAGCTAATGTGTGATATTATATAAGTGAAAGAGGAATTGTCATATATGTGTGTGAAACAATGTAGGAGAAAGAAAAAAAATTCAAGTATTGGATGTTGAAGAGTTGGGGGTTTCAAATACATATGGTGTAAGGAAAAATGTTTTTTATAATATATAAGATAAGATAAGATAAGATAAGAATGTTTCTATGATAAAATGATCACTAATTAATAATACACTTAAAGTGATCACTAATTAATAATACACTTGAAAGATCAAGTTTGATGGATAATGAAAGCAAATGAATTGTATTATATAAGAGAAAGAGAAGAGGTCATATATGTATGTGAAGCAATGTGGGATAAAGAAAAAAAATCTCAAATTAATATGGTAAAATATTTAAATTAATAGATTGATTATATTAAGTGGAAATTTTAAAGGTCATGGAGGTTTCAAATGCATGTGGTGAGAGGAAATATTCTTCCTTTATAAGATATAAGATATGTCAGTTCCATTCACGTTGCTTTTGCTTGTTTGAAAGCAAGCAACAATATATTCCTTGATTTCACGTTAAACTTCAACAAATATTCTTCTTGTGTATACCTTAGATGCATGAACCTCGATATTCAACATAGAGGGAGTTCTAGGATATGTATCATCATCCTTGAAAATTCAAAACACTTTGTTTATGCCTTTGTTTCTCCATAGCAGACTCAAAAGTGATCATAAAATTAACCAATGTAGTATTAGAATTCATATTGGTTTGGAATGAAGCATTTGAACTTTCAGAACGTGATGTTGTACGCATCAATCCAGACATACTAATATCTTTAAAATAAGCAGGAATCCACTGCTCTCTTAAACTAAACATATCAGTAAACCATATTTTTCAGTGAGATTATAATCTTGGATAAAAGAATTCCAACCTTCTTCAAATTGAATCACATCCATCCTAGAATTCGATACTAGTGAGTTAAACCTCCTTTTAAAAGCAGAATTGTTATACAACTCGGCACACACCTAACAATATCATTTGTAAGAAATGCATATAAGACAACAAAAAATAAAAGCTATCATTAAAAAATAAGAATTATCAAATATATAAACTTGTATAACCTTATGATGAAGCTTAGATGTGATATGCTACATACATAAACGATGACTTGCCTTATCGAATACTTGCTCAACAACCCTTTTCATTGATGGATCCTGATCAGATAATAGTAATTGGGGTTGCTTCTTGAAAGCTTTCATAAAAGACTCCAACAACGATACATATGATTCTATTGTTTCATGACTAATCAAACCAGCACCGAATGTAACACATTTCTTGTGATTATCAATACCGGTAAATGGAACAAACACCATATGATACCTAATAAAAAGAATAAAGTATTATGAAACAAATAAAAAATAATTATTTATAAAATACTAAACATAACATACACGTACTTGGTGGTTCTAAAAGTAGCATCAAATGACATAACATCGCCAAATTTCTTATATTGAAGCTTGGCCGTTTCATCCGCCCAAAACATACAGTCAATCCTCTTGTCTACAGTCTTGTATTCAAATGAGAAATTAGGAACATGTTTCATACGATCATTCATTTTGTTAACAAGAAACTGAGCATCTGATTCTCCCAAATGGCAATTCAAATCACGTGAGAAATTCTTAAAATCCTCAACATTACCACCTAGATATGTATATCCCCCAAATAATGCTGCATGAAGCCTATGTGATATCGTTGGTCCAACACCTTGGCTTTTCATCTTAAATATAAATGTCTTTTCATATATATCCAATTTCCTTTTGGTTTTAAAAAGATGCATGTTCTCTTTTGTATACAAAGGATGATTGTGTTTTTCTTTGTAATACCATATTGTTAATTTATATAGATTTTGTGTTAATCTTAGTGTAATTAAGATTAAATAGGTTGTTATATGAGTTAGGATGGTTAGAAACCCAATTGAGTAAAGTTTGGACTTGTAAAATGTTAAATTAGAGCTACACGGGTCGTGTATGGCCACACGGGTCGTGTAGAAAGGCTTAAGAACCAAACAGTACCCTTTTTCAGGTCTACACGGGTCGTGTACCTTCACACGGGTCGTGTAGCTCTTGTTCAAAAATTACTGAGACGAGTTTGGGTCTCACACGGGTCGTGTGAGGCTACACGGGTCGTGTGGGTCTGTGCATTTTCAGGATGGCTTGCTGTAGGTCTCACACGGGTCGTGTGAGGCTACACGGGTCGTGTCGCGCATCAGGGGTATTTTAAAGAGCGGGTTTACCTTCATTTGGGTCATTTCCACTTCGAGTAAAAACCTTCCCAAACCCTAGAAATCGATTTCTAAGCCATCTAAGTCGAGATTTAAGCCTATTAATCACGAATTAAAGCTAGGGATTTGCACTTGGAGCTTGAAAGGTAATCCTCCTTGGATTTGGTTTTGTTTCAACCGTTTAATACTTTGATTTGGAGTGATTCCATGTGGTCTCGATGAACCACTAATGAATTGATGATGTTAGAGTTGAATTTGTTGTATAGCAAGTCTATAAGAGTTTAATTTTAAGTTTTGAGCTAGTAATATTCCTTGATTTCTTGTTTTTGAATTTGAATGGGTCAAAGTGGTGAAATGGGGAGCTATAACTAGAGTTTTATTGTTGTTTGATTTTGACTTCACTATGTGAAGTCAATTTTTGGATTTTGTTGATATAAATTATAAATGAGATCATATGAGACTTGAGTATTGAAATTTAGCTGTTATGTTACAGTTAAGCCGAGACATGATCAGGCATGAGGTTTTGAAGTTCCACGTACCGAGTCAACCTCAGGTGAGTAGTTATTGTTCAATAAATTTACATATTATTGAGATATAATTGTAGATAAAAGGATATATCCTATTAGGTTGATTTGAGTAATGAATTAAAGAGTAGCAGTGTTTGAGATACACTGAAGATTGAGTTGTTCAATTGAGATTCATTGGAATGGAAAGATAGAATATATAACTAAGCCATTCTCTAATTACTCACTGAGCTTTCAAAGCTCATAATTTGTTTGCTATTGTTGTTTGCATTAGGTTCTGGTAATGCAGGTCGTGGAAAACACGTCACGGAGGGTTAGCTGGATAGATGGACCTTGGACTTTGGACTTGTTCTAGATGTTTTGAAAACTTTTTGGATATCCCGGTTTTTGGTGAAAACAATGTAAATACTTGTTGTATATAGTTTATGACTTAAACTATGCTTTTGATAGAACTTTGTAGAACTTGTTACTCATCTTTTGGAATTACACCATACCCTTATTTGTGTTTGATTAAGTTATTGATGTATCCTAAGATTGAGAAACCGGGCATTACATTCTTCAACCTCATAAACAATGAAATCATTTGACGCAGGAATAATTGCACACTTAATACGTGCTTCGCAATTTGATCTAATCAGATTGCAATTCTTTTTCAACCGACCTTTTGCATCCAAAGTATCAACTTCAAAAGTGTTATGTACACCTTCACGATTACACAAAAATATCTCCGAACAACATTACCATTCACCTTCTTGACAGTGGATTTCCTCACATCAAAACCACTCTCTACAGCATAGAAGTAATACATTTCTTTCACATGATCATAAGAAGGGAATATAGAACCAGCAATAGGACGAATGTGATCAGGAACATTAGGAACAGAATAAACAGAACCACCAGTATACATAAATTCATTTTCGTAACAAATATCATTCTGTGTTGAATCACCTAATAAAAAAATTAAAATGCAAACATTAGACTAAATATTAAATACTAACGACTATTTAATATAATGTAACGTTAAAAATATCAATATTGACATCATATATATTACCATTAGGTTGAAATGTAGAGGTTGAATCCTCAAAATTATTTGAATCACGTTCAAAATCACCATTGATGTTTTCTACATTATTTCCATGATCTTGAGTACCTTAGATAAAAATAAATAAATATGGTTAAAACGAAATTCCTAAACAAAACACAATACAAAAAACATAAATTACCTGATTCAACATGAACATCATTTGTAGTGCCTCATTTTGGTTAACTTGAGAACCTGTAACATAAATAATAATAACATAAGATTAGTTAAATAGAAACCTAAAAATAAAACCATATGGAAATTGAAAAACCACTTTATTACTTGAAAATAATGAAGATTACATCGAAAATGATAATAAGAAGATACTTTTTAAAACAATAAACCCTATAACATTTTGACAAAATCTAATTCTCAACACTTCGAAAACAACTAGAATTACGAGTATCCTCACACTCGTTCTTCTTCTTAGGACAGTTACGTGCATCATCATATCCCAACTTGCCACAAAAAGCACACTTTCGAGGAGGACGCCGATTCACAGTGGGTGTGTTTACATCTCTTTGAATAACATCATTTGCGGCATTGTCATTCGACAGGGACATTTTGATTATTAATAACAACACTGATGAACACGAATAAATTATAAATTCTTGTGATTGAAAAATGAAGACAGATTCGTAATTATATGGTTAATGGGAACCGAATTAACCAGGTAAAAGGGAATGTATGAAACGATTCCTTAAAATAAGGGATATGAAATCATTTACATAATTAGTTAGAATGTTAATAACATGATTACCCTTAACCCTAATAATTTGTCTTCAAAACCGTCTAAGATATATATATATATATATATATATATATATATATATATATATATATATATATATATATATATATATATATATATATATATATATATATATATATATATATATCATATGGTTAGAGATAGTTCTCATGTTCTCACAAATAAGTAAGTTCTCACGTGATCATAATTCTATATATATATATATATATATATATATATATATATATATATATATATATATATATATATATATATATATATATATATATATATATATATATATATAATTGAATTATTAATAAATTAACTTATATATAGAAAACTGAAAACACAAATTAAAAAGATACAAAAATCATTTTAAGTTTTAAGGGAATAAATTCCTAAAAAAAAATTTATTTTAGACTAATATTACAAATTGAAAGCTGTTTAAATCATAAGGGTTTTTTACCACCAAATTTGAAATTTACTTTAGAAAAGACTTGATTGAAAAGAAAAGTCATCGGACCAAATAATGTTATCCGATTTATTTCTTTGCCGACGGGAAACGACAACAAGTTATTTATATGGAAAATAAATATTGAATCAGAGTCGTACCGGTTATCCTAAATAATTGACAGTTGCGCCCTTTTTGCCATAAAACACGTACTGATCAGGTATATATACGATGACAATTTACGGTCGCGTTTTCTTTGCCATAAACACATACTGAATTACTGATCAGGTACATATACGATGATACATAGATATAAAGCGATAGACATAGAGATAAGGAATATATTCAGCGAGAACACGTCGGAAAAGTTAGGTCTGAAAATTCGTCGGTGGTGAGAAAGCGGAAACGATGGGGCGGAGGAAGCTCGAAATAAAGCGGATAGAAGATAAGACTAGCAGACTAGTGGCATTTTCCAAGCGTAGAACGGGTTTAATTAGCAAAGCACGGCAACTTTCCGTTCTCTGCGACGCCGATGTCGCTCTTATGGTTTTCTCCGCCCGCGGCAAGCTGTATGAATTCTGCAGCGGCGGTACCAACAGGTGCATTTCTTTGGTTTCTATATTACACAGCACTTCGATTTTTTCGAAAAATTTGTTCGTTTGTGTTCTTGTATTCCTCGATACATGCGATTTCTAGGGCATAAACAATTGATTTTAAGACTAACGTGCATAACTCACAGCAGCGATATGGCTAGTAGATGGTTCCATAATTTTATGTTTTACTGTTATTCTTAGATAGGTTAATAGTTTTTTTGATGGCGTATGGGGAGTTTAGAAGGTACTGGAACTGTACATGTTGATTGGGTTTTGTAGTCTTAAATCTTTTAAGCCATGGTAACTGTTTCTATTTGTGTCATGATAGTAAGGACACATGATCTTGAGTGTTCATTGTACTGCTATTTTGGGTTGTATTTATAAACTTCACTTTTTCTTTTAGAGGATGGAACTGTACATGTTGATTGGTTCATTGTACTGCTACTTTGGGTTGTATTTATAAATTTAATGGTTCTTCACTTTTTCTTTCAGATCGTTTTGGTCTTACTTTTAGATTTGAGCAAAATCATCCCCATATTATACAAGGGATACAACCCTATATTTCAAAAACAAGATATTAATTAATAAGTATAACTGTTTCAAAAACAAGATATTAATTAATAAGTATAACTGCTTTAGATTTTCAAATGAACCATCACCTAGACTTATACATTGGCCTTTGCCCAATTTGATATTCAGATTATACAGGAAAGGGATCATTTGTCATCTATAGGAAATAGTTAAACTAGTAGGGAGGCAAATTAAAAATATTATGAGTTTTCTAGGGTTTTGGGGAGAGATCCCTATAAATTGGCCAACCTTGTGCGTTGTTGTATCATCATTTTTATTGATTCAAATAGTGTATATGTCCTATCTAACTAGTATTGTAGCATTCAGTTCTTGGACAAATGTAAGCAAAGAAAGTTGCGTTTTGTTTAATCATCATTTTAATTCAAAAAAGAACCAAATTAGCATTCTTTTGTAGCATCTGTTTCTTGGACCAAATTCTTACTTTCAATCATGTTGGACGGGTTATTAAAAATTCTCATACTAAAACAAAATGACAAACCCACTCTCATAATAGACACAGGAGTCTACAACTCCTTTTGCAACATCACAACTTTCACCTCGTTTTATAACATACTTCATTGGTCAAACCCTTGAAATTTTCTTTCCTTCTTTTTAATTCATGATATTAGGCCATTTCTATTTTTGTACATGTCATCTACATGTTTTCGTTTGCTTGCGTATATTAAAAATTACTTTCTTGCTTTTTACTCATTTAAATCTTGTCTACCAATGCATGTTTCAGTATGAAGCATCTTCTTGCTAGGTATGAAGCAGAAGGCCAAGCCATTAAAGGAGACGGCCAAGATTCTGTAAGCCTCAGCTTCTTAATTAACCACTAGACCACCTTCTTTTTGTTAACAACATATATTACATATATATATCTAATGGATTTGTGACTTAATGAGATTGCACTACAGGAACTTCCATTACAATGCACAAAATCCCGAACATATAAAGAGCTTATACAGATGGTGGACGGGTAAACAACATTATACCACACACACACACACACACACACACACACACACTTAAAACAATCTCAACCAAAGAATGGAAGAGAGATCGTAATGATATGGGCATGGGAAATTAGTGGCCAATCATCAAGCATCAACATCTAACTCTCTTTCCACAGGCTTGATGAAGAGAATAATACTGAAGAGCTCTCTATGGTGGACATGACACAAATAGAAGAAGAACTTGATGCTGCTCTTATGCAAACACGGTCAATAAAGGTGATTCATCTGCTCTTATGCAAACACAAATAGAAAACCAATATATTCTGTTAGTTTTAAATTATCTTCATGGTGCTTTACACGTTTTACATTAGTCATTGATTCGAAGATACTGAGACACACAATTAGTATTTAGAAATATAGTCAAACTGGATGCCTTAGTGTTAATGTATCCTATATTGGTACGACACAGTTCTATAAGTTTGTATATATGTTGGAGTCTCTCTTCTCTCCACATCGGCTCTTCTGGAGAGACACTATTGGACTCCACATATATTTACATGGTATCAGAGTCGGTGTCCCGCACCCCTGTAACCTCATCGAGCCTACGTCTATGAGAGGGAGTGTTAATGTATCCCACATTGGTGCGACACAGTCCTATAAGTTTGTATATATGTTGGAGTCTCCCCTCTCTCCACAAGGGCTCTTTTGGAGAGACACTCTTGGGCTCCACATATATTTACACTTAGGGCGTCAAATTACTTTCCAACGAATAGAGAAAACATCGCCAATTGTTGATATGTGCATCTAAATTCATCATCGAACAAAAAAGTCGGTGAGGTTGCCTTTTAATCAAACACTGAGTTGGTAATTGTGATTGATGCAGACACAGTTGATGATGGAGTACATATCCACCCTCCAGCAAAAGGTATATTATACATGCTTCTACTTTGATTTTTCCATATACACAACATCAGTCTAATCAGATCAACATTTAATTTTGTGAGCAGGAAAAAAATTTAATCCAAGAAAAGGAAGAAATAGCGCAACATGTAAATCTATAACCCGGTTTGGAAATTGCCAAAAGTTTCATTTAAAAGTTTTTTTTTTCAGATCTTACTTGCTAGAATTTTAAAAATCTTAATGCTTTTAGCCACAAAATACCCTTGTTTTATTTTTTTACCACTAAAGAGGAAATATCCTCAATCAGTCATCTATTTGCTTACTATGACATCTGATATCATTTGAAATCTTTTAATTAACAAAGAATAGCATAAACCATTAGATATTTCATGTCTTTAACTCCAGTATTTAAAATGAAAGATTGCTTAAAGTTCATGTCTAGCTGCATAATTTTTGTCTTGGTAGTAGTTCAAACTATTTTCTGTGCTACGATTTCTATTGTAAATATACTTTCAATGAAATGGGAAAAAAGAAAGTATCATAATCGATTAAATCTTTCACTTACAGATTGCATCAGGCAAGCATATGTACATAGCAGTGGATGATGGTGGTGGAGGTCTGAACGACATTATAGTTAACAACAAAGATTCGCCCCAACTTGTGACTCTTCCTCTCTTTAATACCTAAACCTCTTTTAGCAACGACCCATAGAGGGTAAATTGGGTATTTCTTTCACCATTGTTTGAAGATAACCAGGAACCGAAATGATCAGTATCGATTATAGAAAATGTTTTACTGCTTGGCTTTATTCGGAAGATGTTGAAAGTGAAATGCTATAATTGGATGAATTTTCATAGTACAAATTAATAATTAGTAAGAAAAATATTAAATAGGATCGTATATGTATTTTCTTTTTTAGTTTTAAGAGTCAAAGTAAAACATTACATTTGGAATCAATGCCACCAAAGTGATGATGAATCAGTATCTGATCCTCGGCTGATTAAGTATACAACCTGCACAAGAAAAGTGTTGACATTAATCAAAATGGACACCCAAACTGAACATATGTATAGGTGTTTTTATCAAGCATACTACTATAGCATTCAATGTGATTAAATGTAACATTTAAATTATGAATGTATTTTTATTCGTCACCCACAATAACAATATATTTACAGCATACTTATAGTTCATTACCTATAATAGCCATACACTTCCATCTCTGTACTGTAAGCATGTATATTGTTCATATTGGTAAAAAATTGAAGTACATTGAGGGTTACATATATCTATTATTAGCTAAAATAAATCACATTGTTATTAGGAATGAAAGTAAATACATTACTTGTAATTTCAAAAAAAGGTAAAAGTACAAAACTATGATTAAATTGCAATATATATCTTGTTTTTGGAGGGTTGCCTATGAGTTTAATTGATAGTGCAAATGTAAATTGTGTGATGAAAGAAAAGAGAAATGAGAGGAGAATCTGAATGAGAATGGTTCAATATGTCCCCAAAATAGGACAACATATATTCAATAACTACACTTGAATATAGTCCTTGGTTAAAAATCAAGAATAGAGTTATGAATTACTGGAATGTGATGTCATCTTCTAAGTGTTATTGATAACATTTAATTTACTGTAACTGAACATATTACAATAGGGGCATATTTAAAAAAGTAAACTGCATACATGAGGTTCTTGTTTTCAAGATTCACCATCACAACCACTGTTCTCTATTTTTCATCACCAAACCTAACAAATCCATAAAATTTTGAACATAGGTACTTATAAAATATAAAATTGTAAGTTTGATTATTATCATAAAAAAGATTGAGAGTTAATTGAATTAAAAATTATCTATAATCCAATTTCTCATTCCATTTCGTGATGGTATGAACAACCAAAATTAACAAAGTGGAAGAAATCAACACCTTTGTGTTTCTCTATAAATATGAATAAGTTATAAGTATGTGACCACAGGTTTGTTCAATAATAATAAAACCATACTATCAACATCATAACCAAGTTTTTTTAGAACGACAAATAACATTAAAAAAAGGAACTAGGGTGACGCTAGAAAAGTACAAGAACAATAAGAATCACAAAACATAACAATCGGGATTGCAAGTCCAATCACTCCAACCAATAGAGACTCTATCTCTAAGTTTGAACCAACTGAAAGCAATAAGTTGAATCTCGTACGCCATTCTCTGCACATTGGGTTTAATCTTTCTAAAAATCATGTCATTTCTAGCCTTCCATATAGACCACACCACAACATACAATATACCAAGCTTGAATTTCCTGAATTTCCTTGTAACCCCGCTATCACTTAATAAATTCAAGAAGGCATCAAGATAATCCGGAGGATGAACTAAAGCAGTAAATCACCTGGACAACCAAAGCCATAAATCACGAGCAAAACCGCAAGCGAAGAACAAGTGATCAAGACTTTCCATATCAGAATTACAACTGGGGAAACAATAATTTTCCATGAGAATACATATTGCCTCAAGGTTTTTGGCAATAGGAATACGATTCTGTAAAAAACGCCGTAGGAATCAATTTATCTTCAAAGGAATTACCTTTAGCCAAGAAAAATCTATACGCAAGTCACTCCACCTTTGTTTGCCAATAAATTGTCTCAACGAGCTAACCGTGAAACTTCCACAGGAACTATGCAGCCATGACCAAGAATCTGGCATGCTAGAAACAGAAACACTAGAAATAAGCACAAAATTGTCAAACTCCAAAAATTCAGTCCCATTTCTAACAGGTCTCTTCCAACTCCATGCGGCATTTGAGATGCCCGAAACAACCAACTTGTCAGCCTCCAAACAGTTTTTTGAGATTCAATTGCATATAACCTTGGGAAAAGATCCTTAAGAGCATAATTATTAAGCCAAAGATCCTTCTAGAAATGAGTTTTATCAGCCGAACCAAGCTTTCGAATAAAACACTCATCAACGTTGACATTCCAGTCAATAAGGTCCTCCGTAACTCGAGAAATGTTTAGCCAAGTATCGGGAATGCTCCTTTTTGCTAACGGTAAACTATCTATATCTTTGATACCGTGAAATGATTTAATGCATAAGAACCAAAGACTCTTACTATAATGCCCGGTTTCTCATACAAAGTACACCCAAAATTTTTCAAACAATAACACATCAAAATGGGCATACTTGTACTCAAACCATGGAAACAAGATGTTATCAACATAATTAATTACACAAAAAGGTCCTTACAAATTTGACCAGGCATTACAAATAAATCTATTACAACTAAAGGATAGGCTCTAAGTCGTCTGTCTCTCTTTATCACATGCCTTCCCCTATCATAGCTACAGATACCTGCAAAACAACATAAAACTCAAGTGTAAGCTTATAAAGCTTAGTGAGTAATCTCAATTACACTCCAGTAATCCCTCTCAGTAAATATCTTTATCATTCTCTTTTGCTAATCTCATTAGCAATTATCCACTTTCTCTTAACTCTGAAATCTGCAAACATATTAGCTTTACAAATACCAGCTAATATTTAATAACATCAATTCAATAAAAATACCACACTTAGTACTACTTGTAACTCGACCACATTCTCACATATATTCATTTTTAACAACCAACTTATACTCAATCATAGCAATTCTCATGCATGTAACAATTAAACTCAAAGACTCTTTAACTCAACCAATTTATCACATACTCTACTGTTATACTCAATATAGGTTGCAACTCATCTCTTGTTATCCACAGATAACATAATCACTCCAACTCTATTCCAGCTCAATAGCCCCCATGGCTATGCAATTTGACTCAAAACTCTTTAATGTGACTACACTAACATCTACTCAGTTTATACAATCAATATGTATGTTCAACTCGGTTGTTGTTATTCACAGATAACAATTTACTCCACAATTTGATTACGACAATAACAACCTAACATATATATATATATATATATATATATATATATATATATATATATATATATATATATATATATATATATATATATATATATATATACTCAGTTTACCACAAGGTAGAATTCTACTCAAGTACATAAGAGTACTCACCTGATAACAACTTAGTGTTTGGAACCCCCGAATTACGCGTATGTACCGGGCTCCTGTTTGCTAGACTTGGTTATTTCACCATAGTCTAAATCAATTCTCCAATATCCACAATCATCTCAATTTTATCTATCTCAAAGATATATAAATCAAAAGAGGAAACAAAAGAGTATAAATGGTAATATTAACTCAATATTTACCGAAACCCCCAAATTCGCAGTTCTACTAATTCAACCGTAGAAAATCGACAATAATCTCACAAATCACTCCAAAGGCATATACTAACAATCTACTAACAACATATATAACAATATATGGCAAAATCATGAAATTGAAAGTTAGGGTTTCAAAACCCCAAAATCAAGAAATTACTCACCTTGATGATTTAGGAATCAAGAGTACGTTTACGGGGTTAGATTGAAGTCTCCCTACTCTTCCTTACGCATCTCCTGGCTCAATTTGGCGGAATATCTCCTTAGAATGCTCTGAAATCGAATTTGGGTGTATATTTCCCGAAATGAGCATTTTCTGCACATTATATAGTGCTGTCAGGCCTACACGACCCGTGTAGATCTACACGACCCGTGTAGATCTACACGACCCGTGTAGGTCTGTTTTGCACACGGATTGCTTCTTGAACAAATCCTACACGCACCGTGTAGGCTCACACGCCCCGTGTAGGTCTGAAAGGCTGACTGCATGCTTTTTTAATTAATGTTACACGACCCGTGTAGCCTGCTTTGGTATATTTCAACTCCAAACTTTACTCAATTGGGTTTCTAATCACCCAAACTCATACAACAACCTAATTAATCTTAATCACACCAAGATTAACTCAAAATCTCTATAATTTAAAAACACGGTATTACACTTACATTGAGTTTTAGCTCGCCACACCATTTGGCAAGCAAATCCAAATTCATCTCACGAAGGTAATTTACTCCAAGTCCTCCCAACTTTTTGGGCCGTATAATTACATCCCAAGCAACCTAATGTATTTTCTTTTTGTCTCCGCAACTACCCCAAAGTGGCTACTCATGGAGAGACTCTATTGGATAATCTCTCAACTTCTCAGTGGGATATGATGTGTTAACAACTACGCATTATTCATATTGCAATGATCCAATGAACACCGAGACCAGATGAGAAAAAGTAAAAATGATCGTTTAAGCGGTTTACTTTACATTACCTTATTTATCACCTAAACTCCCTCTGCCAGATTGACATGTTAATACATCAAAAAGACAGCCAGACAGTAGTTTGATAAACTTTTGCAAGACCTTTACTGATAACAGAAAAAAAGTTCTACAATCAGTAAGGAAATTTGCAAAAAAGATGTGGCAGAATGGGAAAGTTGATTTTCGACCAGCTTTATCAGCATTTTGCAAGGCTTGAATATATTTCCCATAATAATGATTATGCTAGCTCTGCATTTTTGTATTTCACGGGCATCGATCTTTGGTCTTCCTACTAACTCGTTCCACATTCCTACATATACAAAGCTGAAGTTCATAATCTCAAGAAATGAATGAAGAGAGAAAGAGTTAAAACAGTATAATAAGTGATGAATGACGGAACAGAAGAAAAGACATACCCTTATAGGCATTGAAGTAGAGCAATTTGGAATTAACAAACACCACCATCACTTGAAGTCGGGTCTAGTAAGTCAGCTCTCTCAAAGCCATAAAACTATGAAATTTTAATTCAAACCATAAAACTTAAAATCAAAACAACAAATAGATAATCCATGAAAAGCTTTAAGAGAAACCAAAAAGAAGAAAGAAGTACACAGATGTTGAAGAAGGCGTTGGACAAAACCTTAAGAACAACACAACCATGCATAAACCTTCTTTAATATAAACATAATTTCAGAAAAACATAAGGTTACACAGAGGGGAGAGAAGGAGGCCGGATTCTTGAATACCAACCCAAAATTTTATTGAACACTTCAAGAACAACCATTACAAAGTTACATACACACATATAAATACATGTCAACTATTGTGACTTTTCATTCTAACATTGCAACCCATCAATGACAATCTTGACATGGTAACACAACTGTTGCACCCATTAATGTTGGCAATTACTACCCATACATATGCATGGGCAGTCTGCTCTTTTCTTTTACAAAGATGAACTATTGTATTTGATGAAAATGATTGTATGTAGTTTGGAGGCGTCTATCATTTTTAATATACGAAACTTAAAGATTATATATTTCTTTTGGATATTCATTACGATGCTAGCTTGCATAATCGAAAGTCTTCCTAAGATAACAAAAACTACATAGAGATTGACCATCGATCCACTTCTAAAGGATAAACCTCAAGTAAAATCAATAAACTTAATTTAGTGTTTGATTCTCGATACCTTGAGTTTTCCACTAAGTCCACCAAATTTCATATGTGCATCTTTCCCCTAATTCCATCTCTATTTTATCAATTCACCATTTTTGTTCTTGATTACTAACCAATGCTAAAACGCGTTAGTATTTTTAGTCCCACAACCAAAAGAAGAGAAATCTTCACCGTATCTCCAAGAGAAAAACCCATCAGCAAAACCACCTATAAGATTAGTAAATCTAAACAATGAGTTCCAATGTCCAAACCAAAGTTACATTTTGAATCTTTGAAGCTCATTTGAAAAATCCATGAACCCAATAAGTGACATGTATTTATTTGATTTTTTGACAAACATATTGCTTAAGTGATTATTGACCAAATATAGGAACACCTATAACATCCCAAATTCCAGAGTAAAATTTTCATTTTTAAAAGCGATTCGAATACATAAAAAGGGTTGGAAAATAAAACCATTCAATCCAAGTTCAGTATTCAAGACATTTAAGAACACATAAATATTAAATCAGAACAAAACATTAACCAGCGGAATACTCGAACACCAAAGTGTCGGATGTAATACAGTCGCGCCACATTCTAATCCTTTATTATGAAAAGTACCTAAAAAGCATTTATGGTGAAAGAGTAAGCACAAAGCTTAGTTAGTTTCCCAAAATGCCACACGATCCATCACATAAAACACATTCATTTTGGTCTCCAGGCAGTGGCGGATCCAGGAATTATCACTAGGGGGTGCAAAAAAAATTTTCCCGGAATATAAATATATAATAACATAATTTTTTTTTTACGATCAAACATAATAATATCAAAAAAACGTTTACAAGTACGAGTACATAATAATAACCAAAAAAACGCTAACAAGTACGAGTACTATTTAAATTTCACATCTTCGTATGCTCATTTTGGTAAAACGATTCATTACATCTTCATATTAGTGGGTCTCATTTTTTTCGAGGGGTGCAACGTACTAGAAAATAATTTTTTTTTACAAATACCCGTGAAAGTTGAGCCGGTGCACATCCCCCCCCCCCAGTGCACAATACTAGAACCGCCCTTGTCTCCAGGCTTGCCCCGAACAACCTGGCTCTCGGGCTTGCATCGATCCGACATTAATCAACTTATTCTTTGGACTGTCGAGCTTTCCCCGATCCATCCGGCTCTCGAGCTTGCCCCGATCTGCCATCATTTTTCAGTCGCCAAAATGAATCCAACGACTAACACATACAATGACAGAAGCCTAAGCATACAACTAAACCCATCGGGTTCCTATTACCAACCATACAGTCAAATAATGTAAAGCACACCCAACTAGCACAAGTTAGTACACATTGTAAAGTAAGGCTACCTATATGCATGTAACATCACTCATAATATAATAATAAAACTTATCTGATCCGTCAAGCTAAAAGCACTCTACGCGCATGCCTAGATAGCCGTCAAAACCCCACATCGACCACAAGTAACGAATAATGAATTGATTAATTTATTGATATTTCTTATCATGTGTTCGGCCAACGATTAAAAAATACCTAAAGTAGCCTTCATGTTTGACATTAGTTTTTCAGAAAAATGCAACCAATACCATGACATTGACTATTAGGCTGGGGGGAGTGGTCGGCGAGCCATCCCCCTCGCTAAACAGCTGGTTTGGGGAGTTCGTCGATATATTGGCGAGGAATCCATCGGCGAAGGCGAAGGCGAGGGTGGCGGTGTGGTTTGGCGAGGCTTCAGCGAGAGTTTTGGCAAGAGTTTGGCGAGGCTTCAGCGAGAGTTTGGCGAGGGTTTGGCGAGGCCACTCCCTCCAGCCTTATGGAATTCTATTTTCTTTTATTTTCATTATATTTTAACTAATTTATCATACTATGACAACTCCATATAAATATCATCTTGATGTCTTCATACATAGTACATGACGAAACTGGGCTGTGCTTAGCACAGCCTGCACACTTCCTAGTATTTATGGAAAATAATTTGATTTTTTTCTTTGCCGAATTAATTTGATTTGATTTATTTCTTTGCCGACATTAAATGACAAGAAATTATTTATGGAAAATAATTATTGAATCAGAGCCGTATGGACCGGTCATCATAAAAAATTGACAGTCGCGTTCTGTTTGCCAGCCAAAAAAAGATACCAATCAAGTACATATACGATGGCAATTTTACAGTCACGCTTTCTTTGGATCAAGAACATATACCATGAATAATGGGATTGCACTACAGGAACTTCCATTACAATGCAAAAAATCTCGAACATATAAAGAGCTTATACAGACGGTGGACAGGTAAACAACATTATACGCCACACACACACACACACACACTTAAAACAATATGAACCAATAATAATGGAAGAGAGATCATAATATATGGCCACCGGATATTAGTGACCAATCAGCAAGCATCAACATCCAACTCTCTCTTTCTACAGGCTTGATGAAGAGAATAATACTCAGGAGCTTTCTTTGGCCGACATGACACAAATAGAAGAAGAACTTGATGCTCCTCTTATGCAAACACGGTCAATAAAGGTGATTCATCTCCACTTATAAAACACAAATAGGCTTCCATTAGATTTAAATTAGCTTCATGGTACTTTACACGGTTTACATTAGTCATTGATTCGTAGAATTTTTATAATACTGACACACCATCGAAAAATATAGTCAAACTGGATGCCTTAGGGCGTCAAATTACTGTCCAACGAATATGAAGCCCTGTGAAAGCTATCAGATAATGACTTTATAGAGGTCCCTCGCTGACGCCTTCAAAGCATCCCTAATTGTTGATATGTGCATCTAAATTCATCATAGAACAAAAAAATCAGTGAGGTTCCCTTTTTAACACGGAGTTGGTACTTGTGGTTGATGCAGACACAGTTGCACATGGAGTACATATCCACTCTCCAGCAAAAGGTATATTATACATGCTTCTACTTTGATTTTTCCATATACACAACATCAGTCTAATCAGATCAACATTTATTTTTGTGAGCAGGAAAAGAATTTAATCCAAGAAAAGGAAGAAATAGCGCAACAGGTAAATCTATTACCCGGTTTGGAAATTGCCAAAAGTTTCATTTCGAAGTTTTTTTTAAGATCTTGCTAGAATTTTCAAAATCTTAATGCTTTTATAGCCACAAAATACCCTTGTTTTACTTTTTACCACTAAAGAGTAAATTAATATCCCTAATCAATCATCTATTTGCTTACCATGACATCTGATACCATTTGAAATCCTTTAATTAACGAAGAATTATAAACCATTATATACTTCATGTCTTTAATTAACTCCACTGTTAAAAATCACTACTAGAATACTAGGGTAATACTGACGACGATTTTGGTCACTATTCGGTAGGTATTTCGGTTTACCGACCGTTTTTTGACGGAACTGGAAAGGAGGAAAAAGGTTGGTGGGTAAATTTTACCGACCGATTACTGACAGGTTTGTGACGAATTACCGACCATACTATTCCGTCGGTAACTACCTACGTACTACCGACTACTTAGTTTGACCGGTCGTTTTTCTTTAATGACCAAATACCGACCACCCATTTACCTACCAAATACCGACCACCAGTTTACCTACAAAATACGGACCACCCATTTACCTACCAAATACCGACCACCAATTTACCTACAAAATACCGACCACCCGTTTACCTACCAAATACCGACCATATAAATATGACAAAATTTCCGTCACAAATCGGTTGGTAATATTATTAAATAAAAATAAAAAAAATCTATTTTTTCCCTAAATGCAGCAAAAAAACCAATAAGCATATAACATTCATGTTCGAACGAACGGTAAATCGATAGTTGTTTAATACACTAAAATTGTTCAAATAAAAATTACAATTGTTTTTCAATTCAAAACTAAGAATTTGGATGACTTTACATAAATGTTGCAATTGCTTCTTGCATTTCTTTTTTGCCTTATTTCCATTTCCGCCCTCAAATTCGCTCCTCTTTTTTCCATTTCCGCTTCCAAGCTTTGCACTTTTTTCCTAACATTTCCAACCCCATAAGGTTATTCATTACTAGTCCACTGTAAATCTGTTTATAAAGAAAACAAATATTGGTGTTAAGGATTTGATCCATCTACTGTATTCAATGATGAAATAGATAGGCCAAGAAAATTTGGAAAGATATGGGAGGAACACGTTTATTGCAATTTTTTTGTCTTTTAGCTTATTTTTTTCATTGAAATAGACTTCACAACAAGAATAGCTAGTTAGATTTGATTAATGGTCCATACCTCTGAAATTGTCAAAGAAGCATTCTTGGAAACACCTGATGCGGCTTCTAGGAGTGCCATGATTATCATTTTAGTGTTCATTGCAATCGGGGCAATAACAAACGAAGTGAAGAGAAAAGATATGCGAGCCGCATCTGAGAACTGTACGACACTTTGTACAAAAGCTCCTGAAATCACATAAATGATACCAACACCGAATATAACATACATGATTCTTGATTTAGGTTCGTCCCCTTTCATATTTAAGTCAATTTCTCTCCAAGCATCCTTAAAATTTGCATAAGTTAAGATCAATAAGTGTACAAGAAGTTAATAAATTAATGATAAACATTTTAAACACAAATCAATAAACCATTTCTTGTGAGTTACCTCTTCAAACTTTGCTATTGCACGTTTTGAATCTTTGATGGTTGGATCATGATGAATGGCTTTTTCTATCCATTTCATGAATCCATCTACAAATTCCTTTTTATGTATCGAACTATTGGCATCTTTGTCAAAGTCATTTATTATTGCATCTAAGATTGGATCATGGTCCAGTGAAACACCAAATTGGAGAGTATCAATGAATTGTTTTAACTCAGTTCGTTGTATTACTTGGTTTTTGTCATCATCAAAATCAGAAAATAACCTACAAACCATTAATTAAATCATTAAGTTTGAAAGGAAACTAAAAAGGAAAAAAACTCAAGAATGTTACATTTCTATGGTTTCTCAGTTAGCTTTTCCATCTTGTGTCACTAGTTCACGTTCTTTGAGGACTTGCATCAAGATTCTTGGCATGATTTTCTCAATTTTTGTGAGTTTCATACGCCTGTTCTTTACAGCTACTTTCTCAACCAGTAAATTATGTAATTAATGGAAACACGGTGATATATCACTCTTCATGAGTAATTATCATCGAAAAAGTTATACTTACTTGTTTCCATATGTTTTTTGAAACAAAACTGGAATTATTTTCAACATTCTTCCATTTTTGTAACCACGTAGTGCATCCCTTTAGGAATTCTAACCAATCGATCCTTCCACTGCCATCATCATCAAAGTGTGTCAAAATCTCCGCTTTGGCATACTCCTCTGATATTTGATCTTTTTCCAACTCAAACTCTTTTTGGATCAAATCTTTCAATTCCTCATGTGATATGTAGCCGTCGTTATTAATATCAGCCTTTTTAAAAATACTGAAAAATTAAATTCGATCATAAACTTATTCAATTTATTTTATATCCAAAAAGTATTACTAGAATAAATTTTTAGCACCTATCGAAGACCATAAAGTTTGGGTTTCCTTTCTCATCGATTAGGTGATCTTTTGCAATCCTTTGGACATGATATAAAAAGCGATTTTGTAAGTTCTATTGCTTCAAGTATGCCAAACTCCAAGCTTGGATCAATGGACTATAGATCTACAAGTAAAAGTTGCACATAACCAAACTTTATGATGTACAAGTTTAAGTAATAACTAAAATGTAGCGAACCAAATCAATGACAATTGTGCTACCTGATAAGCGAAGTACAAAACCAGGGACACGCCTGACACCGTAAGTGCTAGCAAGATTATGATGCGACTGTTAAAGATGACTAGTAGTTCCACAGTGGCAAACGGAATCAATGAAAAAAGCATGATTATTGCTAGTTCTCCTGTCTCCTTGTCAATATTAACACCGGTATCTGTATGGCGAGTGTTCACAAAGATTCAATCACTATATATGTGCATGTTCTCCGGTCTCCTTGTCAATATTAACACCAGTATCTCCTTGACCGCACGTAGTTAAATGCAGTTTACAATTGTTAACCAAAGTAAGGGCATGTGTGATTAACAATTTCATCGGAGCACTAGATGTGGAAGTCAAAGCTGCATACCTTGACAACGGCTAATGTAACAAAAGCAAGAAGCGCTTGAAGTTCCTGTAATCAATGATACATATTTACAGATCAATACGATGATAAACCTTCTGTGTATATGATAGAGAGATAACAGAAAAAAGGAAAGTGCTTACTCGGCGGAGGAGGTGCCCGGAGAATTCAGGAGAGAATAATTGAGAAGTGGAGAATCGGATGGAGAAATAAGAGAAGAATGTGAGGAAATGGAGGAGATAATAGGGCTCCGACACCATGGCGAACAATATGTTCATTGTTACGTCGTAATATTGAGAGCGATCAACAGTGGTTTCACTGTTATTGGTGTTCTTCCCTTTCTACACCATGATTCCTAGGGTTTTCAGATCGCCGGAAGGGGAGTTTCTGCTAAATCCGCGCTGTAAATCTCAGATCAACATCTGCGCAGATTGCAACGACCCAACTTCATCACTCTAGTAAAATAAACAAATGATTTTTAAAGGGACATACTTTTGTCAAAAATCCTATAAACCTTTGTTACTAATCTCGAGCAAAGCGTTAATATTTGCACAATATAGATCGAGAATGGCCAATTTCATCTAATTACCTATGGCTGGCGGACTGTGGGTGGTCAGAGGGTGAATGGGGACCGCCGGAGGGTGAATGGGGGTCGCCGGATTGTATGAAGCTATCGCCGGAGATAGCAAGCCGATCGGGACGAGAAAGAAGAATGAGATGGTGAGGGCGGCAGAGGGAGAACGAGCCGCAGAGTAAAAAACGGAAGGGTTTTTTATTTTCTGAACTTTGAATGCATAAAGGTGTTCCCGATGTTTTTATGGGGATTTTAATCGACATTAGTCACAAAACGGTAGGCAAATGGGACCGGTCGGTAAACGGTAGGTAAGTTCGGTCGGTATTCCGTCACTGCGTAATGGCGGTCGACAAATGGTAGGTATGTTTGATATTATGGTTATTATGATTTTTATTATTCTTTTATTACTATTATTGTTATTTTAATTATTACTATTATTTTTTAGATATGTTTTATACATTTATATGAGAAGAATATTAAATACATATTTATATGAAAAATACATTTAATATGTTTTTATATGTTAATAAGTATATTAAACAAAAAATACATATAAAATTGTATTTAAATGTATTTGTTGCATATAAATACGTATTGCAAGGACTAAGTAGATTTTAAAAACATATTGTATTAAAACTAAATAGAATTAAAAACCGTGAACATGTTTCGAATCTTGGCAATGTATAGATTAAATAGAATTAAAAATCATTTTTAGATGTTTTCATACATTTAAATAAGTTTTTATATGTGTGCGTACGTATGTGTAACTACATTTAAATAAGTTTTTATATATGTGTGTGTGTGTGCCTACGTGTGTCGTCCTATTGAAAAAATATGTATTTATACATATTATAATGTTAAAGAACTAAATGAGTAATTACCTTTGAATGTGTACACGTTTGTATGTATATAAATATCATGTACAATTTGGAAAAAATAAAGCAACTAATGTATAAAAATGATGTAAACAAAATGAAGCTGAAAAACATCGTTTAGGTCTTGAAAAATAAGAAATAACAAACTTTGGTAGGTAATACGTCACTAATTACTGACGGATTACTTACCTTTTAGTGACAACTAAGAACTTTAGTCAGTATTCTTCTGTAGGAAATACCGACTAAATACAGACCAAAAAGCTCATCAGTCACTAATCGGTTGGAAATCTAGTGATGGATTACCTACCAAAGTTTGTTATTTTTTATTTTTCGACGACTAAACGACGTTTTTGTAGCTTCATTTTTTTAACATCTATATTATACACTAGTTACTTCATTTTCCCCAAATTATACATAATATCTATATATGTATAAACATTTACACGTTCGAAGGTAATCACTCGTTTACTCCTTTAACATTATAATGTGTAGAAGTACATGATTTTTTGAATAAGCTGACACATGTAGGCACACACACATGTGTACATACATAAACATACATGTATAATAAAGATGTTAAAAAAATTAAGGTGAATAAGAAAAAACTAATTTTGGTAGGTAATCCGTCACTGCTTACCAACGGATTACTTACCATTTAGTGACAACTGAGAATTTTCGTCGATATTCCGTAGGAAATACTGACTAAATACCCACCAAAAAGCTCATCGGTCACTATTCGGTTGGTAATCAGTGACGGATTACCTACCAATGTTTGTTATTTTTTATTTTTTCGATGACTAAACGATGTTTTTTTAGCTTCATTTTCTTAACATTTATATTATACATCAGTTACTTCATTTTTCCCAAATTATACACAATATCTATATACGTATAAACATTTACATGTTCGAAGGTAATCACTCATTTAGTCATTTAATATTATAATGTGTATAAGTACATGATATTTTGAATAGGCTGACACATTTAGGCACACATACATGTGTACATACATACACATACATGTATAATAAAGATGTTATAAAAATGAAGTTGAAAGAACATTATTTAGGCCTCGAAAAATAAGAAATAACAAACTTTGGTAGGTAATCCGTCACTGATGACCGACAGATTACTTACCATTTAGTGACAACCTAGAATTTTCGTAGGTATTCCGTAGGAAATACCGACTAAATACCGACCACTTAGACTTTCGTCGCTAAACCGTTGGTACTTCGTCTGTGATATTAGGGTTGGAGACTATCGTCACTATTCCGTCGGAAAACAGTAGGTAATTTCCTACCGAAAAATTTCGGTCACTAATTTTGGTAGGTATTAACCCCCTTTTCTAGTAGTGAATGAAAGATTGCTTAAAGTCCATGTCTAGCTGCATAAAGTTTGTGCTGGTAGTAGTTTAAAGTATTTTTTGTGCTACGATTTCTATTATAAATATCATTTTAATGAAATGCGAAAAAAGAAAGTATCATAATATTCGATTAAAATTTTCCCTTTCAGATTGCATCAGCCAAGCATATGCATGCAGCTGGGGATGATGTCGGTGGAGGTCTGAACGACATTATAGATTCACCCCAACATGCGATTCTTCCTCTTTTTAATACCTAATCCTCTTCCACCAGCAATTATTTCAACAAATTGATCCTTACGAATAAGATATTTATAATGGGGAAACAACTTTATGTTTAAACTCAAATGTTCTTTTATTCAATACTCAAACTGAAATACAAGAAAAGAACAACTCTCGCTAACTATCTAAACACTCTCTTCTATGTTTTTGTGGTGCATTACAATGGATGTTAGAACATCTATTTATAGTGATGGTAGTGTGCCTAATTTCTACAATAGCTGCAACCTAAAAATGAGTTCATATGAGAAATTCAACAAAGTGTTGGCTGCAATGGTCGGTGGCTGCAATGGTTGGTGAGTCAAGTTTGTGTTTACATGTGTTTACACTCACATTCTCCCCCGTAAACCAAACTTGGCTTGAGACTCGTTACGCCAATCATGTTGCATATTCCATGTCATTCCCGACTATAGAATAATCGACAAGTCCTTTGTCTTTATCTTTCTCGAGTTTCAACTTTGCATCCTTGGAACAAGTTGTTGGAATGCAATCTCTCACACTGAACTTCCCCGAAATCCTTTCAGCATAAGCCGTTTTCTTTAGTGACACGTCTTCCATCTTCTGCATCACCTTACGAAAATCGATACCTCGATTTTTGGGACTATGAAAACTGGCAGCTGCTTTTTCGGTCCAAGTCCATCTTTTCCGTTTACCAAAGAACCCTTCTCGTCTTATCCGTGGCTTCCTTTTTCGTGCGTCGAAAAACTGGTGTCCTTTTTCACCTTTTTCAACTTCAGCATAAAATTCTTCCTCACTCGGATCATCTAATTTCTTTAGATGTGAACCTAGAATTTTATTATGCTTCAAACAACCATTAACTTTCATGGTATAAAAATTGGCATACGGACGTCGTTGATGCCACAACCAACCTGGATCATCTTGGGATGATAAAAGACACATTTTTTGTCTCGTCTTTAAAAGTGTCTTATAGAGTCGGTTACGGGTTCTTTTTACTTTAAAAAGTAAAGTATTATTCTTGTCAAATACCCGTAAAATATCACCATCCATGTCGACTCGATTCCCGTCTTCGGTTAGTTGTCCAAGACTTATAATATTCTTTTTAAGTCTAGGAATGTAATATACCTCGTTAAGTAGTCTTTGATCTCCATTTCCGTAGTCAAACAAGATCGTACCTTTTCCTTTGATGTCGATCTTTGACCCGTCTCCAAACTGCATAAAACCCGTCACGTTCTCGTCTAACTCATGGAACTTTCAACGATCTCGGGTCATATGATTGCTAGCACCGTTGTCAAGGTACCATTCCTCGGAATCAACTTGACTTTCTTCGGATGCAGGGATATCAACGCCATTCTTCTCTTTTAGCGGCACCATACCTGGTGTATCTTCTTACGAGATCGCCATCATTAAAATGGGCTGTTCATCTTCATTGGTTTGGGTGAGGTTCACCTCCTCACCTCGTTTCTTGTTTGGACACTCTGATGCATAATGACCATATTCCTCGCAAGTAAAACATTTTATTTTACTTTTGTCCTTTCGATGACGATTGTAGTCATTCCGGTTTGCATCATACTTATGACCATCTCCTCGGCCATGCCCACGACCTCGACCGCGTCCTTGGCCTTGGTTTACACTTTCCCTTGAAGTGTTTGACGAGTCTTCCTCGTCGGTTTGCTTAGATTGAGATGCCCACTTGGCATGTGTAAGCAATAGAGAAGGTCCTTCTTTCCGTTCTTCATACCCTCGAAGTCGCTCTTCGTGGGTCTTGAGACGGCCTACAACTTATTCAACCGTCATGTTTTTCATGTCTCCAAATTGCTCGATAGATGTTACGATTTGTATAAATCGCATTGGGACGGCTCGAAGAAACTTCTTCACCACCGTATTCTCCTCGATCTTTTTACCGAGAGATCGAATACCGGTCACAATAGTGTTCAATCTCATGGCGAAATCATCTATCGACTCACCATTGTTCATTCGGATCACCTCGAATTCATTTCTCAACGTTTGTACTTTAGCCTCCTTTAACTGATCAGCTCCCATATGCATCATCTTAAGCGTTTCTCATGCTTCTTTAGCCGTGTCCTTCTCGGCCAACATAAGAAGTACGTACTCTGGAATCGCTTGGTAAATGGCCGCAAGCGCCATCCTATCTGTTCGTTCATCTACTCTTGCATTTTGAATTGCATCCCACACTCCTTGTGCTTGCAAATTCACTCGCATTTTTATAGCCCACACCGCGTAGTTTGTTTTCGTAAGCAACGGATAGTGTAACGTAACACTACTATCCCACCCGGTCCTTTGAACACTTTCAATTTCGGGTTGAGAAAACGACGAGCTTGGTGTAGTCATTCTTGGCATATATTATCTTGAGATTTTTCAAAAATAATGGGGAGCTACGAGTAATTTATGAAAATTACAAGGGCCAAAATGTAATTTTCAGAATTTTAGGGGCTAGTTCAAAACTTTTAGAAGTATAGGTGCTGGTTTGAAGTTTTTCTGAAAAATTGGGACCAACCTGCAATTTTTTGTAACTTCAGGGACCAAATTGCAGTTTTCTGAAACCTGCTACAGTGTTGCTACAGTGTCGTCTTCTCCGGTCGTCTTCTCCGGCGAGATCTCCGGCGAACTGGTTTTTCCGGCAACTATTCTGGCGAACCTTTGACCGGCCGTTTGAGGATGATCCGGGTGTCGAAAAATTCCGAAAAATATATATTCGGAATCCTGAGACTGAGACCTTTCCAATGGTGCTCTCGAAAAATGATTTTGAGACAGAAAATTTTTGACCAAAAAACCCGAGGGTGTTTAGAAAGTTGCCCCTGGAGCTTAACCAAGCTCTGATACCACTTGTTGGAACTCAAATGTTCTTTTATTTAATACTCAAACTGAAATACAAGAAAAGAACAACTCTCGCTAACTATCTAAACACTCTCTTCTATGTTTTTGTGGTGCATTACAATTGATGTTAGAACATCTATTTATAGTGATGGTAGTGTGCCTAATTTCTACAATAGCTGCAACCTAAAAATGAGTTCATATAAGAAATTCAACAAAGTGTTGGCTGCAATGGTCGGTGGCTGCAATGGTTGGTGAGTCAAGTTTGTGTTTACATGTGTTTACACTCACACTTTATAGGCCACCTCTAAGGGTTTTAACCGATTAATCATCATTCTCCATCATCTATAACTTGGATATGTGTGCAACTTGGCTTGTATAGATTAAATTAAGTGCAACTCTTTTTTTCCCATCACGTTACATATCACTTTTTCACCGGTAGAAGGGAACATTTTTTTGCTTATGTGTGGGCATCTACAGTAGGTTGACTTAGGTTGACTTGGCGGTAGAAAATTGATGGTGGCAAGCACCATGTTTTGAAAACTAAATCTGATCGGACCTGCCGGTTTGACAGATTAAATTAGGAATCGCTAAGGACAGTAGTAAGAAAACCAGCCGGTTGACGGGTTGAGTCAAAATTGGTCCAACGGTTGATACTTTAAGTTTCATGAAAAAAAAATACAGTATTAAACTACTTTTAAAAGGAGTGAGGGCTTGTTCCCTGTTTATAGAACCCAATTGCCTCCTCACTTCATACTTAGTTACTTACTAGCAATGTGGGAGTAGTTGGTTTAATTTGCCCAAACAAGTTCATCTCTATGGCTATGTTTGATATGACATATAGGGTTTGTAAGCAAGGGTGTTTTTTTTTTTTTTTTGTTTTTTTTTTTTTTTTGTTTTTATTAAAGGTTTTTTCACTTTACATGTTTGACGGATCAAAAACTAGCTTATAAACTAGCATATAAGCTAGCGTTTTAAAATGCTACTACAAGTAACTTTAAAAGTAATTTTTTCAAATATTCCAAATGTATCTTTCGATATACTACGTACTACACGTACCGATAAAACATTTATCTACAAATTTGATTTCCATTTTCGAGAGTCATGTCAGGAGATGTGAAAACTTCGCGATAATATTGCGAATATGATATGGGATGTAAGAAATTTCAATTAAAAGCGAAAACTTTTATTTAGTATTTATTTTAATTTAATTGAATGCATTTTAATTTAATTGAATGTATTATGTTTTTTCTTTTGATATTGGATTAAAATTGTGCATGTCCTTTTATGTCATTTTATGATTTCTAGCTAGTTTTATCAGTTAGTTTTAACCAAACGTCATTTATTATGATCTAGTTTTTCAGCTCATCTAGTTTTTCAATTAGTCGATAGTTTTCTAGCCACCCGCTAGTTTTTCAGCTATCAACTAGTGTTTCAGTTAGCCTGCCAAATATAGCCTAAAGCGTTGAGTCGTATCTTTTTAACTTTATATATATACTAGGTACGTTTGAGGATCGTGCTCATAGAGAGTAAATTGGGTATATCTTTCACCATTGTTAGAAGATAATCATGAACTGAAGATGATCAGTATCGATTATAGAAAATGTTTTACTGTTTGACTTTATAACACTACAAGAATAACGGATATTAGCGGCGACGCCTTTAGGGGAGACAAAGGCTTTAGCGGCGGCACTAAGCCTGACCTGCATAGTGTTGCCCCTAAAGCTTTTGTCGCCCTTAAAGGGGTTGCCGCTAATAACTCGATCTTAGTTTCTCCAACCTTTCCAATCGTAACCGTTGAAAACCAAGCCTATCCAACGGTCAAGCGGTAAAATTTCCCTCATTATGGAATTATATGTTGCCACTAAAGGTGAAAGTCGCCCCTAATACTGCTATTCAACATTCCCTACTATTTTCAATCGTATCCGTTGGGTGCCACATCTATCCGACGGTCGAAAAAAGCGGGATTTTTTCCCTCCACGTTGTCTCCCCTAAAGGCTATTCTCACTGCTAATAGGTGTCGTCCCTAAAGGTCGAACAACAAAACCCATCGGAGCTTTCTGTTTTGCGCATTTCTCACCAAAACAACCTCAAATTTCACTCAAGAACCTGCGATTGTGACCTATTCATCTGTGAGGCTGACAATTATATTTGGCGAGACATCCCATTAGACAAAAAATCATTGAAACAAGTTCTAGAAGCCGAAAATAATGCATTGTGGGAGCATCTACGCGTAAATTATTTATATAACTATATTTCATTTGTTTATTTTTTATTACTTTTTACTTATCTAACTTTTTTTATTTGTAAACATACTTCGATTATCGTTTGACTAAAAATAATCCCGAGGCAAGTTTTTTATGGGAGGACATTGAATCTCAAGTAGGAATGCATTATAGAGGCCGCAAACCTCTGCGTGACTACATTGTGGTGAATTTGGAGGGTTGGAAGATGTGGAGACAGGAAGGGCTAATCCCCCCAGGTGGGTATGAGTGAAACGAACTGGAGGAGTGCGGTAGATCTTTTCACAAGTCCTACATTTATTTAGCGCTCTATACAAAATAACGCTAATTGTGCCAAAAAAAAAACAGTAAAGAATCGCGGAGGGACGGGTACCGACGATACCACTAACTACAAGAAAGTAAGTTATAATATATGTGTTAGTTTTAGAGTATCATCTAATTTTTAATGTGAAACAGACATTACCAGACTTCAAGCCTATTATGATGCACATACTAATAAAGAAGGGAAGTTTGATAACCTAGATATTGTGGAAAAATATGTAAGTACATTGTTTTTTTTTTTGTTTTGCTTATAGTTATATGTATATTATTGTTTTTTACTTTAAATTAGAAGTATACTAATCTATGTTAATCATCATTGTAAATTACAGAAAAATTTATTGCGTCAGTTTGCCGAGCAATATGAAATAGGTACCCCCCTCTGACACTTTAGTAAACCAGGTGGCCGTATTTAAAAAAGTGTTCGGTACTCGATGAGGACATATAAGAGGGATCGGACGTAAACCATCTGGAAAGTAAAGTTCCAAGAATCTTTCTTACATTGAGGGCTAGTCATCACAACCATCACAAAGTACCTAGGTTAGTTGTAACTTATTTGTTAATGACATAATGTATTTGTTGTGTACTTTATAGTTTGGCTAGCATTTCTTATGAATTTAGACGTTTGGTATTATGCTAATGTGATATTTTGGTTTATTTTGTAGATGGATCCTATGGACCATTTATTAAACAACCCGAACAAGTGGAAAAAGTTAAAGAAACCATGTGACAGTTGCAAGAAGATGATGATGATAACGATGATGAAAACGGTGGTACTAACGAGTAGGTGTTTTGGATAATGACGAGACGTTTATGTTTTATTTAGTATTTTGAGACATATGTTATGGATTGTGTTATTTTTTTGGATAATATAACTATTTGTGGATGTTCTTTATTTTCTACATTTTCTGGAATGGCTGAATTGATCAATATCTTATCTATTAAGAACTTAATGAAATTAAGGTAAATAACTTAAAAAGGAAAACAACTATTAGGGTGACAACTTTAGGGGCCACAAGCGTTAATAGTGGTAACAAGTATTAGCAATGAAACTTTTAGCGACGGAACACTTAATGATGCCAAAACCTGCAGTGGCGACAGCTTTAGGGGCGACTGGGAGGCATTAGCGGCGACAGAAAAACATTAGAGACGAAACATTAGCAGCGGCACCTTTAGGGGTGACATGCCGCCACCAAAGCCTAGGGGCGACATTTGTCGTCGCTAAAAACGGTAATTCTTGTAGTGTTAGTCGGAAGAAGTTGAAAGTGAAATGCTATAAATGGATGGATTTTTCATAGTACAAAACATTAGTAAGAAAAATATGAAATAGGATCGTATATGTATTTTCTTTTTTAGTTTTAAGAGTCAAAGTAAAATAATAATCAATCATATACAATGCTTCCATCTCTTTACTGTAAGCATGTATATTGTTCATATTGGTAAAAAAAATTGAAGTACATTGAGGGTTACATACATCTATTATTAGTTAAAATAAATCACATTGTTATTAGGAATGAAAGTAAATACATTACCTGTATTTTCAAAAAGAAAAGGTAAATTACAAAACTATGAATAAATTGTAATATATAACTTGTTTTTGGAGGTTTGCCTATGGGTGTAGTTGATAGTGCAAATGTAAATTGTGTGGTGAAAGAAAAGAGAAAGGAGAGGAGAATCTGAATGAGAATGGTTTAACAAGTCTCCAAAATAGGACAAAATTTACTCAATAACTACATCTGGATATAGTCATTGTTTAAAGATCAAGAATACAGTTATGCATTACGGAATGTGATGTCATCTTGTAAGTGTTATTGATTACATTTAATTAAATGAACATATTACAATAGGGACATATTTAAAAAACTAGACAAAACCTATCTTCCATATTTGGTTCTAATCTTATTGCACATGTAACCGTTATGGCTTGTATATTTAACAAAGTAAAATAAAAAATATTGGATGTTTAATGAAATAAAGAGTTAAAGATATGAAGTTTATAATTAAAAGAGCATAATAAAATATTATTTCATGATGGAGGGTTCATGTAAAAACAACAAACCAAATGAAATTTATGAAAAATAATAAGTCATTCATACAAAGTACCAAAAAAAACATTTAAATTTTAGGGTGTAAATTTAAAACTTCACCCTGTTCAAAAGTTCCGCTTCTTAATCCTAGTAAAAGTATTAGTGGAAAGGTAAGACTCGAACTAAATTTCTATTAGCAAAATGGCAAATTTTAAGATCCCTTTTTACCTTCAACTCTTAAGTCTCGAGAAACGTTCTAACGAATTTGATTGAAATATTTTTTGATTCTATAAAAGGAAGAGCTTTAATTAATAGGGTTCCTCTGGTAGACATATCACATGAACATCTACATAAAGGGGTAAAATTGTAAATTCCATACTTGAGGTTCTTGTTTTCAAGTTTCACCATCACAACCATTGTTCTCTATTTTTCATCACCAAACCTAACAAATCAATAACATTTTGAACATAGTTACTTATAAAATATAAAATTGTAAGTTTGATTATTATCATATAAAAGATTCATGCATTGAGAATTAATTGAATTGAAAATTATCTATAATCTTTCCCATTCCATTTTATGATGGTAGGAACAACCAAAATTAACAAACTGGAAGAAGTCAATAAGTATGTATCTAGTGGTTTGTACAAAAATCATAAAACCATACTATCAATATCATAAGCAAGTGGCTACTCATGTGGGTACTCTCTAACGGGATAAGAAAAAATATGAGCGGGAGAGGAAGAGTCACGGAGAGAGAGAGAGAGAGAGAGTGTGTGTGTGTGTATGAGGAAGAGATCAGAGCAATGGCGGCTGGACGGAAGTAAGGTACCAGAAAAAAGCAGATGCCAAGGATAATCAAAATAAGTATCAGAGCTAGATAGAATCGCAACAACATACTATATCTCTAATATGACAAATAAAATTTTGTATAAATGGAAAGTTAGTGCAAGTACATTTAATGTGGAGAAGGACTGATATTCATGATTTTCAAATGTACAATGGAAGGGCAAAATAGTCCAAGAAGGTAAAAATATGGAAACTTATGTCTTAATACCTTGTATTAAGTTATAATGATCGATTTGGAAAATTTTCTTAATGACATAAGGGCAGAATAGGAATTAAAGGACTAAAAGTGAAATTTTTATTGAAAATAACCTTGAAAAATTAATATCTCAAAATATATAAGGTATGGGAAAAAGTCATCAAGGTGACTATGGTAATATTTGAGATATCAAGAATATATGAAAAAGATTCAGGCCATTCGGAGTCATAACGAAGAAGTTATGAAGGTTTCAAAATGGCCAAAAAGTGACAAAAATGGCTAAGTGTTCATGTTCAAGCTGTAACAGAAAATATAGAAAGAATTGGACTTACGTTAGTCGGGGAAAGTTATTAAGCTCATTCTCACCTTTCTAAAGATGTAAGATTCGAAAATTTTGGATATAGTATGGGCAAGTTATGGTATTGCAAGTTATGGTATTGTAAAGTTCAGGAAAAATATATTGTGAATGTTGAAAATTTATCTAACACTTGGCTCAGGGGTATTTTTGTAATTTACCATATGTGACTTAATAGAACCTGATTTTGTGTTATACGGTGGGCGTATCTTGTTCCTTGGTCGCCTAGATTAGATAACGTAAGGGGAAAAGGGAGTTCACGTTTATTCTGAAACAAAAGTCGCGTACACACACTCGTGTGTATGTGCGATTAAAGAGAAATGAGAGGACGGAGGGTTGGATATGGTCCTTGGTGGTTCACGGTTCTTGAAATCAGATCCAAACATGAGAAAGAAGACGAACAGGGGCGATGCTGCTGCCGACGGTTTCCGGTGACCGACGACCGACGGTGACACGGTGGAAGCCAAGAGATCTTTCCTTTTTGTCCAATTTCATCTTCAATCACCTACAAATTTTTGATTCTTGAATTTATGGGAAAAAATTGAAAAGGTATAATTATTTTGCAAACCCTAGTTTATCAAATCTGAATTTTGTTCATGCATGCTGAAATTGAGCATGTATTTCGATTTTTATCTCAAAATCACATAAGGAATGCATGGTTTCAACTTTGGTATTGGATGCTTGAATTCATGTTTGTAATTGGGTTGAATATATGAAGATGTAATGGTGTTATGTTGGAATCCTCATGAAATCAAAGTTTAATATTGTGTTTTTGCTCGAATTATTGGATGCATGTATGCTAATAGTTTCAAAGAAAGAAGAACATGTATGGGTTGCTTCATTTTGGTCATGTTTGATCTTTTGTTAATCAAGCCTAGCAAACTACTTTAAATTGGTATATGTTGAAACCTTAGATTGCCGAGTTCAAGTATTATGCAATTAATATATCAAGATTGAAGTTGACTTGTTCTATTTTGCTCAAGGTTTGGCCACGAAAGGAGATTTGTATCTATGATTGATTTTTGGGACAATTTTGGTACATTCAAAAATAATAAAAAATGAACCTAGAATTTAATTGGGATGACATTACGAAGCGTTGGGAACACCTTTGTGGCAAAGGAACGAAAAATAACATTTTTATAACAATTTCTATTTTTAGAAACTTTATTGATTCTTGTTTGTCAAAATGACATAAATGGGTAGAATAAAATATGTTTTGACATGTAACTATTGATATGAGCTTATGAAGATGTAAGAATTTGAAAGTTGTTGAAATAACCTTCTAGAACTCGAAGATACAATTTTTTGTCAAAATGGGACAAAAAGGGTAAAAATGTCCAAAATTGGTATTGTACTTTAAGGATCACACTTGGATATTGGAATGGAACTAGATGATGACTAGAAGTAGTTCAAGATTAATTAGGCAATTACTATATGTTTAGTTGTCTAATAAGTTCTAATCTTCTATTAGATTAATAAAGATTGAAGGACGCCTAGAAGCAACGAACGACTAGAGTTATGTGGATTTGTGTAGCTAGACGTACCTAGCTACTAAGGTGAGTACGTGTAGCTTTTCCCACTATGGGGTCATGGAAAATATGCAAATCATTCTAGTTATGATATGATTATGAAAGTTCTACAAGATGATTTTGAAAGAATGTTTTGGCATCAAGCCTACAATGATTACGAAAGTTTGTTCTGACATTTAGCCTACTATGTTATTGGAAGAATGTTTTGGCTTCAAGCCTACTATGCTTATGAAAGAGTGTTTTAGTAGCACGTTTACTATGTCATCATGTTATGATTTCCTTTTTACAAGAATAATGGTTATACGTGCTATAAGATTTGTGATGACTCGACTTTTATGTAAATTTATGTAAGATTAAATTATTAATGTTTATATATTATACATGCATCTCATGGTGGCATTATGTGATTTCTTGTACAAAAGAAAGGTTGTGTTTTTATGCATGCATAGAGTGTGATTGGATATGAGTTAGTGAGGTCCGGACATGTCCCCGTAATGGGACAACAAGACTCTACTGGGATGGTACCTCTCGTCGTGAAGTAGAAGTCTCTTACGATGCCATTATAGGTAGATTTGTTCTCCTATTATGGTAAGCTTTTGGTCTTTATAGACCTTATGATGCGGTATGTAACTATAAGATACTTTCACGAAAGTGACTTGGTCTTTTAGACCCTAGGCTACGGGCAGCCTAACCTGTAAGCTGTATTAGGGTGCGAATCATGAATTGCATACTTGCATTTTTGCATGAACTATGATAACGTGTAAAAGAGAAGTAAATTATCTCTACTTTGAAAATGTAGTTAATATGAATAGACTTTTAAGGAAGTTTTGGAAATAAAGAATAGCTTATACGAGTTGATTTTGTAAAGAAATTTAGAAGTAAATGTCATTTATATGACTAGGATTGTAAAGAAGTTTTTGGAAAGTAAATGTCATTTATATGACTTATTTTGCAAATGCTTTTTAAAAGAAATGTGTCAAATATATGATAGTGATTATAAAATCTTTTTAATAATGTTTTGAGTCTAAAACCCATGTAGCTCACAAGACAAGTTTGTATTACGTATTTGTTTTAAATGCCATGTGTCCTAGGAACGGATGACATAGCCCACAAGACAAGTTGAGAGTGTATAAAAGAGTAGATGGTAGATTCAATATGTGGAATAATAATAAAGAAGATCAAAGAGATGAAGAACAATAGTTGAATGATTATATTAAAGACTCTCAAAACAATTCAAAGAGAACTATTCTGTATGAGAGCTGTAGAAGAGAATACAAAAACGATTAACCCTAAGCCTTATATAGCCTACGCTAATTATGGAATGGACTGGCCCACCCATTAATGTTTGACTAATCTAAAGGCTAAACAAAATACGCAATTGATTGAATAATTAAATAACCTAACAATCTCCCCCTTTGAGTCAAATTGCGAAAGAGTACAATCATTCTTCAGTATTTGGTTTCGGATCCACCTTTTAGAATACTTTGGGCATCGTCATCAGAAGCTTCTTTCGGAAGGCCATGTACCAATTCAACATGTCTATGAAGCATTTCTTGTCACCATCTGAGTTGGATGCATTCTGGTTGATAAGATGAAGTATGTATTCCAAGGCTGAAGTTCGATACAAATGCTTGTCTACCATATAGAACATATTCTTGTAAGCCGTACCGCCTTCCCTAGAATGATAGGCCACATTCTAGTGCTTATGATTTATCGTTCCGATATTTTAAGTATTAAGATTGGTGGGTGGATCTTCTGCTTTAACCAAGGGGCTGGAATTCAGGCAGGTGGCAATTTCGACATCCAGTTTCGCAACCTCAAGAATGTAACTGACAATCATTCTTTTGAGATGTGCGATGAGGGGTTCATGCTTCTCAGGTTTTCTCGACAAAATGTTAAGCATGGAAATCCAATCAAATGGATTCATGAAGGCAAGTCTGCAAGGCAGAATTCATCCTTTTCCTTCTTATCACCCCTTAATGCCATAAATCTAGCATTCTTGTAAGGATAATGTATTTCAGGAAGCCTGGGAGTCAGCCCAACAATCTTCTACAGACTCCATGATAGGTGCTGAGGCTTAGAGAAGTCAAGATAGAAATTGAAGAACTGATTATTTACGTCAGAGCTCTTAAGTTGTGTGCTCACAAGTTCTTCAAAGCTTCAGAACAAAAATGCCCGTGGTGTGATCGGAAAATCAAGTTGTTACTCCACTTCGTTGCTAGTATCGTATGAGCAGACTGGCTGTAGCCAATTGGTTATAGGCTCCGTAATTGCCTCCCATACCATTCTCTTGAAGTACCAACCAGGGAAAAGGGACTTTCGAGTTTCTAGTAGGACTTTTTCATCCCTGGTCGTTGCTTCCTTAGCCTCAAGCTCATCTCGAAGTCTGTGTAAATCATCAAGCTCTTTGTCTCTTGCCACTTGAGCTGCCTTTTCTGCTTCAGTGAACTCTGGTTCTTCTTCTTCATCGTTAGCCCCAATCTTTTTACCTTTTCGTTTCGAAGGACCATGAGTTTCTGAGGTTTTACCAGTGGACCTCGTCTGGTTCTTCTCATCAGCAGACTTGTTAGTCTCTGGTTTATTCACGTTGCTGATTTTAGTAATTTTGGGCTTGGACGATGACAAAATTTTATTTTCCACGTTCTCGTCTCCCCCTTGTTTCGGAGTGGCATCGCTTTCCGAAACATCCTTGATTTTGCTCAACAGATTGAGAACAGGATGAAGTTTATTCGTAAGGTGGACGTGAACACTTGGGGTGAGGATTGGATCACTGTCTTCCACTATTCGTCGTAAGAACGAATCAATGTTGGAAGCACAGCCTTAGATTGTTTTGTTCTGAGACAAGGCGGAGTCCAGGTTCGCCGAAGTGTTCTTGAGTTTTGCCTTGAGGACCTTGATCTGTGTCGTTTTTCCAGTAATAGTGTCCATGACCTCATTTTCCATGGCAAGATCCTTTTGCAGTTGTTCCACCATTGCATCCAGAGAAGAAGCGAGATTGGAATTCACCTTCTTTAAATCATTACGAAGCACAGAGAGTGCCTCCTTCTCTGCTTTTAGAGAGTCTCCGAACCCACCAATCACTTTGTTCATCTTGGCAGTGTTGGTGTCATGGGCCTCTCGAAAATCCTTGACGAATGTAAGAACTTCTTTTTTTAGTTTTTCGACAGTTTCGGTCGTATCCGCCATCTTCTTTTCGGAAGCTTCAATCAGCTTGAGAAGATCTTCAAGAACTTTTGCATGGTCACCTATCACGGTTTCACCTGAGGACTTGTAAGCCTCCAACTGGGATTGCCAGTCGGATGGGGTGTTGTTCTTTGAGGATTTGAGGAGCAAATCCAACTTCATAGACAGTTCTTTAAATTGTGCCTTCAACATTGGGGCACTATCGTCAGTAGCTTGGATTGAAGGGCGACTGAACGTAGCTTGTGATTTCATCCTATTCATCATAGTACAGGATCTCTTCTTCTTCAGATGGAGGGGATTGGTGGTTTGGGGAAGATTTGGTGGTGTTCTTTGGTGACGGGGGAGCGGTGTTTTGAGGTGTGTGATTAGGTGAGTTTTTCCGGAGAAGGGTAAAGAGTATTTTTGGGAGTGGGTTTAGGCGAAGGCATCGGAGAAGGATTAGGTGGAGGAGAAGGGTGTTTCTGACCAATGTTGCCCGTGTCTTCGTCTTCTTCGTCGTTGTCTCCTTGATTTCCTTTTGGAGAGTCGGAAATAGTCCGTCCTTCCGACTCTTCATCTTCCGAAAGCGGAGTCAGAATAGCTTTTCTTGGCTTCTTTCGGGATTTTGGAGGCTTGACTGGTTCGGAAGTCGATGCTTTCGGAGTTTGTTTTCCCCTTTTCTTTGGATTGGCCACTTTGTCAAAGGCCTCCTGAAGTTTTGGTGGGATGTACCGGATCCCAGAAGGAGGTAACAAACGGTATGCTGCAATACACTCGACATTGAGTGGCACCTTACCTAACATTTCCTCAGGTATTGAACCGATGAATTCGAAAGATTTCGAATCGATCGAGAGGAATGAACCTGTCGAAAGAGTTGGAATGGTAGCCATCACAGAATCCTTCATAATATAAACCTTATTCTGAGTGAGTGCCCGGTTAACCACTATTGACCAGAAACGAGCACAAGATATCTCAGAGAGACGAGTCTTGGAGTTCAGACTCTCAATGAATTGATTCCACAAGATTGAACCATAGTCGAGGTTTTGATCGTGATAAACACCATGCATGATGGTGTAGAATAGGCTGCTTGCACTGTCTGTCCCTGTAACTCGCTCCGAGAAACTCTTAAAAAGAATGGTGAAGAGGGGATTCCAGTAGGGTGGAAGAGCTTTCTTTGTGAATTTTGATAAAAGATCAATCTCCCCACGATAGCCCATTTGATAGAAGAGCTTCTGTAAAACCATTGGGGGAATCGACTCAGGATCAAACAAGTTTTCTGTCTCATTGAACCCTAGCAACTTGCAAAAGCGGGATTTTGAAATGGAGGCTTTATGTGAAGCAACCTCAAAGTGAATGACTTCATCTTGCTTGTTGTAGGTGGCGGTGGCATAAGAAGAAGAAAGATGAACTATAGGAACAAAGTCGTACCTTGTTAATGCCACAGAGATGCGTGGATATTTCAAACATTCAATCATGGGATGAAGAACTTCGTGGTAGCGAGAGGAATCGAGATCGATAATCAAGTTCTGGTTTTGTTTGACATTCAACATGATGGTTGAAGCAGATTGTTCATGGATGGAAGAAGATTCTGCCATTGTTGATGCGTGAGAAAGATGAACACGAGAGAGAGTTATGGTTTGCTGAGAATGATTATGAGCACAGTGGAGAGAGAAGCAACCGTCAAACCCTCTTTATATGTTTGGGAATTAATGGGATGAGAGAGAATCCCAAGAATTTCGATTCACTTTCCCCAAATCTCGCCTCATGATAAGACGTTGCCCCCAAAATCGGCTTGTCAGGCACGTGAGGACCGATAAGTCAGTAGCAGCAATGATGACGCTGTAACTTATATACGTGGATGACGTCATTTGCTTTCAAATGTTCGTGCCTAGTCAAACTTTATCTTCATGAAACCTCTTTTGATTGATGAGTTACCATTTAGATTTTTAAAATGCCTTTAGAAATCTTTTGCAAAGAAACCAGAGTGAGAAAAATCAAAATGATTTTTGTGCAAGAGTGTCCCAAAGAAAAAGAGATAAAACAAATGAAGTATCTGGGACTCTATGATGTCGGAAGCGACATGAAAGCAGATGGATCCCGAGCAACGATCTCTTCCTTCGGAATCAAGAGAGATTCGGAAGTGCTTGTGTGGTTTCCCGTTAAATTACGATCACTAGGTTGTAAAGAACCTGTGAAAGGCCTCTTTTATTCGTAGGTTACATGGGTGGGTGAGCTTCCAACGAATTCCAAAACCTAACATAAGTTCGAAATCGGAAGGAAGTACTTGTTTGACCAGTGTAGCCATTAATAACAAGTAGGTTGGTATTGTTTGAAAGTGACTGTTTGGTTTCGAAAATCTCATTAAAAGTAAAAACTGGATCTTTTGGGAAGAAATGACTTAGGTCTAGAACATTTCATTAAGATCACTAGAAAAAAAGATGAGATTTCACAAATATAGCCGTCAATTCGTAAAGGTTGTTCAAAATTTTGGGTTTCACTCAGAATTGTGGTGCCAACAATTCCGAGAGCATAAACACAGTTGTTGTATAACCATCAACTCTCAGTGGTAGTTCTGAGAATCTTCATAAGGGTTACGTTTACATGGAAATGAGTATGATGGAGAATACAAAGATTGGTGAAGAATGGTTGTGAGTCTCATATACCGAAATTGGTTTGAATTTCGATAATAATCAGACCACATTATTGGTACAAGAAGATGTACAAAGGAATTTTCCGTCAATTCATAGTTGCATACTAAAAAAAATATTTTTGTATTTTTCGAAAAAAAATAATATAATAAAAAAATAATTCCTTGTAATGATTATAGAGCCGTAATCGTTAGTACAGGTGGAAAATACCCTGCAGAGAGTATCAGTGTGCAAGCGTATATAAAACCCCGTCAAATCGTAAATCTCTGACATGATTTGCTTTGATGAGTGCATTAAAGACATGTCAAACCATAATTGCAAGGAAATTAAAACATCTCCAAAATTGGGAATCTCAAATGGTTTGCACCAGGCGCATATAAAAGAGTATGAGAGGTTCAAAGCAAACAAAAAAAATTCACAACCACCAAGCACACAAGAAAATGGTCGATAGTCCTTTCAGGTTCTAGGATAAAGTCGAGGTGAAGCTTTCAGAAGGTAACTTCAGTGGAGGCACGTACGGTGGCGTAACAATAGGTGTCTGGTCCAGAGGTATGAGGTGAGGTTGACCACCCTCACTGATGGAGAAACTGGTGGACCCAAGGTGGTTCACGTGGGATTTGTAGTGTTGCAGCCAGTTCCACCAAGAGTTTTGGTGGAGTTCAAACAATTCGATTTGGTGGAGGTTTGGTATCGTCGAGGATGGTGGCCTGCAGTGATCCCTAGGGCAAAATCACCGAATCAGTTTCTTGTGAGGTTGGTGAATGGAACGCAGCTTTTCGTTGACGAAAGTGAGTTGCGAATCCATCAGATGTACCATCTGAGTAACCTGCCCATGTGGCAGTACTATAAGCTCTAGGAAGCATATGTATTTCATCTTTTGTTTTGTAATATCTTCCTGATGAATGAAATGCATTTTCTTTTACTTTGACTATGATGAACCTGCTAAAAGAGAAATAAAAAAATTGAAGAATGATAAACATAATTAAAAAAATAAAATAGAAACAAAAGAAAAATATTTTTGAGTTTTTAGATAAATAGAATTTAATAAGATAGAAAAGAAAAAGAAAACATATTAAAAAATCTATTTGAAATTTTAACTTTTTGAAAAAAATAAAGTAGAAAATATTTTTGTGATTTTTGATATTTGAAAAACAGTAAAAACAGAATATAAAACAAATATACAAAAAGGATATACACGAATGTTCTGAAATCATCAAGTATGATTCCGAAAGGTTTCGAGTCTCAGAACGCTTCGAAACAAGATGAATAGCTTCCGATCGTTATATGGATTTCGGAACTGAGTTAGCTTCTATCATTCCGAGCCTTTGCAAAATTCTGTTGAAAGTTGGTTCTGGAAGAGCCTTGGTGAAAATGTCAGCTAACTGATCTGCCGATCAAACAAAGTGCACTTAAATATTTCCATCTTCAACGTGATCTTTGATGAAATGATATCGAAGTGCGATGTGCTTTGTTTTGGAATGTTGCACTGGATTGTGACAGATTCGAATTGCACTCTCGGAATCGCAGTAAAGTGGCTATCGCTTCATGTTGATCCCATAATCTCTCAGTTGATTTTGAATCCAGATAATCTGATATATGGATGATGCTGCTGCGATGTATTCAGCTTCAGCTGTTGAAAGCAAGACACAAGTCTATTTCCTAGATTTCCAGCTCACAAGCTTGCCATCCAGAAGTTGACATCCCCCAGAAGTACTCTTTCGATCGAGTCCGCATCCATCAAGATCTGCGTCTAAAAAAGCATGCACAAAGAACCCTGATCCGGATGGTTACCATAATCCAAGCCACGTAGTTCGCTTTAGATACCATAAAATGTTCTTTACGGCACTCATGTGTGGATCTCTTGGATTAGCTTGGTACCTGGCACAATAACAAACAGCAAACATGATATCGGGATGACTAGATGTAAGGTAGAGAAGCGAACCAATCATTTGTTGATAAAGTGTGATGTCTGCTGCTGGTTTGTCTAAAGAAGGAGTAAGCTTGGTTCTAAATGCCATTGTGACTTTAACTTTCGAGTCACCCACCATTCCGAATTTCTCTAGAAGAGATTTTCTGTAGGCTTCTTGGTTGATGAAGATCCCTTCTGAGCTCTGTCTGATGTTCAAGCCAAGAAAGAAGTTAATTTTTCCCATCAAACTCATTTCAAATTTAGTTTCCATTAACTTTCGCAACTCAGCGTTTAAGCTTGGATGAGTAGATCCGAAAATAATGTCATCAACATAAATATGAACGATCATAAGATGGTTGCCTTCCTTCTTGCGAAAGAAGGTTGGATCAACTAAGCCTTGCTTGAATTTCGACTCTTAATAAAGCGAGTCAACGTTTCGTACCATGCTCTGGGAGCTTGCTTCAAAACATATACCCCCTTATCCAGAACGTAGCAGTGATTCGGATGCTTGTTATTGACAAAGCCTCGAGGTTGCTCGACATACACAGTTTCTTCCAATTCTCCGTTCAGAAAAGCACACTTCACATCCATTTGATAAACATCAAAACCTTTGTGAGCTGCATAGGAAAGAAAGATCCGAACTGATTCCAATCTTGAAACGGGTGCGAATGACTCTTCGTAGTCGATTCCTTCTTCTTGACAGTATCATTTGACCACTAAGCGAGCTTTGTTGCGAATGACATTTCCTTCTTTGTCCATCTTGTTTTTGAACACCCATTTCATTCCGAGAACGGATGCATTTTCTGGAGTCGAAACTAATCTTCAGACCTTGTTACGTTCAAACTCATTGAGCTCATATTGCATCGCTTGGACCTAGTCAGCATGATCAAGAGCAATCTTAACCGTTTTTTGTTTGATTTTTGAGATAAACGAATTAAACATGCAAAATTCCATTTTCAAAAATAATGCAGTTTGCTTCGCCTTTTGTTGTGCTATTGTAAGGACTCCAGCTGACGTTTCTCTGATTACTTGTGATTGATGATGATCCCGTGTCTATTTGATCATTTAAGGGTAGTTCTGATCGTATTCAGGATTAACTTCTACAAAAATTTCCTCGAATTCTGACTAAACTTATGATTGTGTATCATCATCATTATTTTCATTCTCCCCCCTGGAAGTTTGCATGTGATCCATCATTATTAGACGGACCCTCCCCCTCAAATGCTGGAATGTTCTCCCCCTGGATTGGTGCTGAGCTCTGCCCCTGGACATGAGAGTCGAAAGATTCTTCTTGAGTGTGAGAGATTTCTGGTTCTGGTTCATTCAGAGTTGGAGTGGGAGTTTGAGCTTCTGGAATGGGAGATGGTTCTTTAGAAGATCGTTTCAGATTCATTATCCGCATCGTCTATAATTTTGAGTAGTTCATCCTCTTGCTTGTCTCTGACATTGGCTTCAGAGGATTTTGCAGTCTCGGGTTCATCGAACAAGTTCACAAATTCCTCATATAAATTCATGAGAGGAATTGTTTCTTGATTCGTTGATGGAAAGATCTCAGCTGATTGACTCTCTTTGTTCAGATTCCTTATCATGTATTTGTCGTCGAAGTTGACATAATACATTTCTTCTATTTTGCAAGATCGTTTGTTAAGAACCCAGTAAGATTTTGATGTCAAGGAATAACCCAGAAAGATTCCTCCATCGGCTTTGTCATCCCATTTTACTCTTTTCTCCTTAGAATTTAATATAAAGCATTTAGCCCCAAAAACGTGAAAGAATTTCACATTTGGCTTTCTTTTATTGATGATTTCGTAAGGAGTAAGTAGGAATCGCTTGTTGGTTGTTGAGCGGTTTTGAGTAAAGCAAGCGGTGGCGATAGCATCAGCCCAGAAATACAACGGTAGTCTTGCGAATAAAAGCATTGTGCGAGAAGCTTCGCAGAGGGATCTATTTCATATTTCTACCACTTTGTTTTAGAGTGTAAGGAGCATAAAAGTTGTGAGAAATCCCTTTGTTGACTAGAAATTCTTCAAACACCTGGTACTTGAATTCCATTCCATTGTCGCTTCGAATCTTCCGAACTGGCTTTCGGAGTAGCAGCTCAACCTGCTTGATGAAGTTGATCAAGTTTGGTGTAGATTCGATTTTTGTTTAAGAAAGAAAACCCACATAAAACGAGAAAAATCATCAACTACAACCAAAATGTACTTGATGTGGTTCGACGATCTTCGTGTTGATAATTGTAGAGTGACTCTTTCTGCTTTGTTTTCCGAGTTCGCAAGCATCACACAAATGGTCTTTATCTTACTTTAGTAGCGGAAATCCTCACACCATATCACCAAGTACAAGCTTGTTTATGTCTCTGAAGTTCATGTGTGAGAGACGTCTGTGCCATAGCCAACTGTTATCATTAGCCGCTTTTGCCAGTATGCAGATCGAAGGCTTTCCTTTGATTGGTTTCATGTTCAGTGGGAACATCTCACCTTTTCTTTTAGACTTTAGAACGATCGTCTTAGTCTTCTTTTCTATGATTTCTGAACCATCTTTGTCAAAGGGAACTTTAAGTCCAGATCCCGCCACCAATTGCGAAACACTGATGAGGTTGTGTTGCAAGCCTTCTACATATGCTACTTTCCGAATTGAGAATTCGTCATTCGTAATCATCCTGTATCCTTTGATTTCTTCTGTCGCATTGTTCCCGTAACGAACTCTTCCTTCATTACTTAGTGACCGGTATTCTCACAGATCATCACTTCTTCCTGTTATGTGACGCGAACAGCCACTATCAATGTACCATTCCAAGTCATACAATTCGTCACACATCACTTGCATAGTTTAGAGATTTAGGAACCCAAACCAATGTGGGTCTATGTGAGAATTTCTTGGAAGCTGGAAAGATATTAGTTTTGTCAACCCAGAATGATTTTTTTCTCGCAAGTTGATTCTTTTTGTTTTCGAACCAAAGCACTTTTGTTTTGTTTGAATATCAGGTTTTCTCAACAAAGTGTGATTTTCTTTGAACAGTTGAATTTGGTTCTGGAATCGTTTTTGAATGAAATTGGTTTTGATCATTTACCATTTTTGTTTGTTTGAAAATTGGTTTTGGTTCGGGATTAACTTTGGCTTTGCCCTTCCAATCGTTAGATTTGTTGACAGGTATAAAGGTTTGTGTTCTTGCTAATTCAAATGATTTAGCTTTTTCAAGTGTTGCGAAAAAAGTGTGTGGTTTTTGAAAGATTTTTCTTTTGTTGGATGTTTGTTTCGCTTTCGGAATTGGAGGAGTACCAACTTTTTGAGTAGAATTTAAATCAGAATTAACAAAACTTTTAACGTTTTTAGTTCTCCAGAATTGCTTTCTCTCTTTTAAATTCTTTTTATACCGAGCATTCATATGTCTCCTTCTAGCAATAAGCTCTTCAGGAGACTTATGAATATTTGGTGCTGATTTTGAAAGCTTTGTTGGCATTTTAGTTTGAGACATAGAGGAAGCATTCGGAATAGGTTTTGTGCCACTGGTCCCTGGCTGAGAGAAAGAATCTACACTATTCAATGGTTTCGAGATATATCTTCCTCTGGACTTCCATGAGGTCATTTCGGAAAGTCCTTTTATTTCAGTCCCAGTTTTACGAAAACTTGGTTCGGAACTGTTTTAACCTTTGTAAAAACTGTTGCTTGTTCTTTTAAAACTTGTGAACCATTATTTTTGACAATTCGAACAAATTCAACCGAATTTTCAGAAATGAGGTTTTTCTTTGATTCAGTTTGTTCGTTTACTAAAACAGAGCAGTTAATTTCATCCTCCACAGAAATTTCACTCATCTCACTTTCGTCAAACTCAGAAACAGTCTTAGTATTTAGAGTATCTTCTGAGTTCAATTTCTTGCATAATCAATGATACTTCTGTAAGGTGGCTGATTTGGTTTCAACCTTGTCATTTTCTGTAAAAAATTCTTTGACCATGCTCTTATGTTCTTTGGACTGAATGTAAATCTCTATTTTCTCAAGTCCGATACGATAAGAATCCGACACTTCGTCAGATGAAACGATTGTTTCGCACTTATAACAATCAGCATCAATTTCGTCCTCTTTCAATTCGAGAAAGGGCACAATCATTTTATACAGACCCCTGCCTATATCACAGTCAATATGTAATTGAGTAATATTGTTATAAAGACGTTTTGCAATCAAGCAGAAAATATTCCTTTGTTTAACAAGAGTAAAATTGTCTCTCTTGACATAAATAATATCATCGTTTGCCCTAACCAACTCTAACTCCAATGTGTCGATTCTCATCCTCCTCTCATCATTCTTAAATGATACCCTGTTCAATTGATCATTTAGATTAGAATTGCTTAGACATGTTCGTTTTAAACTATCACTGAAACTTGAAACATTGAATCTTAAATCGTCTAATTCGGTATCATAAGCAAAAGAACAAATATTAAGAGACTTAAGAATAGAGTGTACCCTTATCAATGACAGCCTCGCACTCCTTGACCTGTTTCAAAACAGGTTTCACAGCGAAACAACTCCCTGAAGTTTGGCATCCATTAGTGGAATACCCTTTGTGTTCGGAAACGTCATCCTTCACCATAAAGCAACGACCATGTGACGGCTTTCTAACCTCCTCGTCTTTTGAATCCATTGACCAGACCTCAACGGCTCCATTTTCCTTGGCTTCCTTCACAACAAAAGCTAGTTTCGCAATTGAATCATCCTTCTTTTTCAAATCTTCAATTTTCTAGGCATAGTATGCTTCATCTTTTACCTGCTCCTTCGTCTGTTTTTGATTTTGGAGCAGACAGTCTTTAGCGAAGTGGTTCTTGCCTTGACAAAAATGGTAATCATAACCAAAATCGCCTACCAGCTTCTTTTCTTCCTCAGGCCTTTGTTTCTTGAAGCCTTCCTCCTTGGGTCTTTCAGAGCTGAAGTTGCCTTGTTTGCCACGATTTCTGAATTTTGAGAAATTGTTTTTGAAAAACCTTTTCGAATTCGAGACCATAAGAGCCTTTTCCTCTGTGGTTAGCTCTTTATCTGAGATGTCTGATTCCGAATCGTTATTGGTGGTTTTCTTTCCCTTCACAACTAGGGCAAGTGAACCCATACTGGAAGTGGCTTTCATTTCTACAGTAACTTCATTTTTGTGGGATTTGATAATGCCCACCAGTGTTGCTAGTGTGTAGGTTTTAAACTGCTCATGTGCTTTGATGGTAGACACAACAGCCTTCCATTCAGTTTGGAGGCCATTCAGGAATGTGACTTTTTGCTCTATGACACTACGTACGAGCTTGTATTTAAGCAACCTACTCAAGAGGTGATTGTAGTGGTTGAACGTTTGAACCAAGGTTTCCTCGGAATTTTGAACAAAGGATCCAAACTTTGAAAGCAAGGTGGTTTGTACTGATTGCTCCACATCTGTGTCACCTGAATATAGTTCCTTCAGCCTATCCCAGATTTCATTTGCTGTTTCACAAGAACTGACGAGTCTGAGTGTGTCTGGAGGAAGGGCAAACTAGATGATCCTAAAGGCTTTAATGTTGCACATTAACTAGTTTTTCTCATCCAGAGGAGTGTTGGTATGCGCAAGAAGAAGAGCATTGTACTTGCTTAGGGTTTTGATGACTTTTCTGGTAGCAGTATGAGTGAATGTTTCTTCAGTTATAGCGTGCCATATTGTAGATCCATGTTCTTCTATCCCTAGAACATAATCTTCAAAGTGTAGTGCCCAAACTTGATAATCACTTGTAAACAGGATCGAGATCCTTGTAGTGGATCCAATGCTGCTAGACAGATTGAATGATAGTGAATGAGGATCTTCATTAGCCATTTGATCTTGATTTCACGTGAAAAATTACTGAATCAGATGTGTACTTAAACAGATCGAGTTGAAAAGGAAAACAATAAATCAGGATCTGACGTCTAAAATCAATTAAGACGATTAAGACAATCAAGAACAGATCTATGTTCAAACTTTTGAAAAGAACTCGACAGAAGAATGGTAAATGGATTACACAATCTCCTGCTCTGATACCAATTGAGAGTGTATAAAAGAGTAGATCATAGACTCAATATGCGGAATAATATTAAACAAGATCAAAGAGATGAAGAACAATAGTCGAATGATTGTATTAAAGACTCTCAATAACAATTCAAAGAGAACTATTCTATATGAGAGCCGTAGAAGAGAATACAAAAACGATTAACCCTAATTAGGGTATATGCATGCCTTATATAGCCTACGCTAATTATTTAATGATCGACTAATCTAAACGCTAAACAAAATACGCAATTGACTCAATAATTAAATGACCTAACACAAGTTTGTATTACATATTTGTTTTAAATGCCATGTATCCTAGGAACGGATGACCTAACATTGAATAGAAGGATGGAAGGACTTAAAAGTCATATAGAAGTTCAATGATGGAAATGATGATTGGGTGATAGTTACCTCCCTAGTTGTTGGGGCGTATATGCAGGTAATTGTTATTGCTTTCTATGACTTAGTTTGATATGAAGTTGTAAACCCCGTAGTTGTTCAAACATTTTTACAACTTAATTATTTTTTTAGGACCAAGATTTTCAAAACATGACTTAACGTCATGAACAAAAATAAGTTTTTGAAATACGAGATTTGTCAACATTAATTTTTATAAAATATTACACCAATTAAGGTGTATGAAAACGGGGCGTTACAGGTTGGTATCAGAGCCATAGTTTAAGCGAGTTATGTATCGAGACTCGAACCTAGGCTTAAACTGTGTGAGACTTAAGTGATAGCATGAACTTAAGATAAGACCGTAAGCAAGAAAGCTAAGGCTATGATAAGATGCTCCATAAGATAGGTTGATGAACCTAAGAACTTAAGATAGGTTGATGAACATAAGATCCTAATATAGGTTGTAGACCTATAGGATAACGAGACTGTTGAGTCTAAGATAACATTTGAGTGTTAGGGAATAATGTGTTATTTTTCGTAATTGTTAATATTTAAGAAAACACCTTCTTATGAATTATAAGATCCCCTACTATGTCCCGATTGTTATGCTTTATTAGAATAGCTTGCTTTTAGCTATAGAATATGCCTGATGGAATGAATCAGAATATGATTGGAATGATGAGGTAAATTAGTGGGTACGTACCATGTAGTTGGCAAACCCAAAATGGACAAGTATGATAATTGCTATGCCTCATATAGATTTCTTACCACTATAGGTTATGCCTATTAGAACATGATGACGTATGAAAGAGAACATTTAAAAGAATATAACGGGTGTATGCCACCCAATTTGGAATTGTGAAACATTTAGCCAGAAATGTAAACGAAATAACGTTGGGTTTGCTATTTAAGGACAAACCATATGGTTATATGAAACAAGTAAGGAAGAAAGATTGAAGGTAGCAACCATGAGTGCCACTCAAGGTGTTGAAAAATATATTTTTATATGTGACCATCACTAAAATAAGATAAACTGTTTTTATCTAACAAATATTATCAGTTTATTTCAGATTGCATGAATTCGAGATAAAAAACAAAGATGAATCAAGACCCGAGAAACTTTGAGAAAACAACCAAACCTGAGGAAGTAATGCTACGAACCAAAGAGCAAAATACAAAAATGTCACACTACTACAGCAATCACGACGCGACGGGACACCTGGTCGCGACGTGAAGAAGAAGCAAAGCAGAAGACCAAAACTCCACAGCGATCGCGACGCGACGGACCATATGGTCGCGACGCGAAGACCTCCAACGCGAAGACCCAACGCGACTCCAACCACTCCATGATCGCGAGACTACCAACCCAACGCACTAACCAGTGGCCGACCAAAAGCACCCCGACACAGGCACCTTCGCGACGCGACGGACCTCCTGGTCGCGACGCGAACGCTGTGTTCAGTGACTATAAATAAGATGCAAACCTCTTGCCATTCTTGTGCAGAAAAAACCTTACACCACACCATACCCATTCAAGCACCAATACATCAAGATTATCCCACGTCCAAAGAGCAAAAAACCTGCCAAAACTCTCTAGAAAACTCTTTTCAACCAAAGAAAATCCACGTCCAAACAAACACCAAACAAAACCGCTACACCCATACTCTACCCGACACCAAACAAAACCTCTACCCACCAAACAACAAAACCTCTACCCAACACCATACAAAACCTCTACCCGACACCAAACTTCAAACCTCTAAACAACCTCAACCCGAATACCAAACTACAAAACCTACACACCCTCTACCAAATACATACACCACGAAAACTAAACCATAAAAACCCCGTGCATCTCAATTAAGCCGACACCAAAAAAACCATTTCACCAAACACCAAAAACTACCAAACCTCATCCTACCGTAAAGAACAAGAATCGACGCTTCAAAGAAAAACACCATCTTCCTCAGCTATCGATAAGTTCTTTTGAAATTATCTGTGTCGTTATTGATTTATTTAAACTGTTATAAATCAACTGTACCGGATATCCAATACATCCGAATTGAACCTTGACAACGAAAACATATGTGGACTGTATTTAACCGAGACATCTAACTTCTAACATCTAACTTCTAACCTTTTTATTTATTGTAAAAACACTTTATCGTTGATAATGGCGTTTATTACATCTAACCTCTAACTTCTAACATTTACTTTATTTACCGCTTTCTGTCCATTTAAATACTGTCTAGATTAGATTTTCCGCTTTATTTTATTCTGTTTATAGCTTTAGTTACTTAATTTTAGTTTATTTTTATTCCGCATATTATAGATAAAATACATATCTGTCACACAGTAATCGGCTTAAAAACCTTACTCGTGGAGATCGGCTATCGTATTTTCAACAATTGGTATCAGAGCTCGTGTGATTTAGTCTGAAATTTTTGTCGAAAACTTTATTTGTGTAGCGTTTTTATAACCAACCAATAAGTTTTCCTTAAAAATTTCATTTTAATATCACTTGTTCAAAATCCTTTCAAAACAAAAAAAAAAAAATTAAAATCTTAAAATTTTCAAAAAAAAAAAAAAAACCCAAAAATGTCTTCCACAACCTACTCAAGAGCTCCATATGTCATCGATCAGGTATGGTCTATGATCTCAGAAATCGGTCTTTCAAAAACACCATTTGAGTCCCACATGACTAAGATTGAGAACAGTTTGAAAGCTGATCTCAAACTATATCATGACACAATAGTCAAATCTGATATCTGCAAATCTGAATTACAAACCTTGAAACTCAGATTTGGAGAATCAACAATGACTAGAGACAAACTTGAAAGAGACGTCAAACGAAAATCAGAAGAATATAATCACGTCTTAGATCAATTAAATGAAGCTCTAAAACAAAAAAGGGACTTAGAAATAAAAAATCAATCTGTTTTTCCATCTGAAATAAAAGATGCCTTAGAAATAGAAGTCCTTCAGTTAAAACTAAAAATTCAAGATTTAACTGACAAAAACACTAGTTTGATTCTAAAACTAGATGATTCTTCAAAACAAATCAAACTTCTTGAATCCGAGAATCAAAGATTTCAAGGAAAACTGGATTCTATCAATCTTGCTAGAAAGCTAAGTGATGATATTTTCATCAAAGCAACATCCTTAGGATCTGGCAAAATTGATACAAATTACAGACCTGGATTAGGAAGAGAATCCTTCGAAATCGAACAAGCCAAACAAGAAACCAGGACAAACAGTGAAAACTCTGAATCAACTCTAACAGATCTATCCACATCTGTTAATGAGGAAAATTCAGACGACGAAACAGTTATCAACTGTAACCCAGATGATACTGATTTCACTGTTTCCAAAAGATCTTTCACTAATAGGTCTTCAACCCACCAAATCCAAATTACCAATCAAAACTCCTTTTACGAGACAGGCAGTACCTCTAAACCAATTGCTCTTCAAAAGGAACAAGGCAAACCCAAAGTTTTCAAACAAACCCAAAAGAAACCTTTAAAACCAGCTTCTGTACCACAAAAACAAACCTTTAATCCAAAACAAAAACCTTTTCAAAAACCAATTCAAAGTTGCTTTCAAGAGATAAACTTCAATCTCTCAAGGAATTTTCAGAAACCATCATTTCACCAAATTCCATTCCATCATCATAATGTTTTTCAAAATCATCCAAATCCCAGATACAAAGAAAGGTTATCAAACGGATCTTCACATATAGGATTCCATTCACAAAATCAAAGACCATTTCAACTGACAGGTTTTCAAAAACAAATCTTAAATTGGGAAAATCTGATAAGTCAAATCAAGCCTCAACCACTTCGTCCAATTAACAGAAACCATAATGATTTCAAATCACCGAAAACCATTAACAAATCAGGACCCACCATGGTTTGGGTACCTAAACTTTCTGTCTAATTGCAGGTACTTTGTGCTGGAGAGCCCAAGGATGATACATGGTATATCGATAGTGGCCGTTCCAAGCATATGACAACAAACCATAGCCTTCTACAAGACTTCAAACCCACACTACCTCCGATGCAGAAACTTCACAATCAAACCAAAATGATGCGGATCCAGTCGAGGGGGAACCACCAAAACCAGAACCCTCCTAAAAACACCCCAATCCACCTGTCCAAATGATCCCAATGCATCATTTATGGGAGAACCACCAAAACCAAATTCCTCTCTAAAACAATCCCAATCTACCTATCCAAAATGATCCCAGTGCATCATTTATGGGGGAACTCTCGTTACCCCATTCTCACCCGCAAACCAAAATTTACCAAAAACATCCACATAATCAAAAATCACAAAAAAAAATTGAATAAAGTTTTATCCTTTTAAAAGTTTTTATAAAACCATGTGATTAATATCTTCTTGACTAAATTTTCAGATACTTACGCTCGATGAATGTTCTCACTTATATTGATTCTTAATTAAAGAGAAGGTTCAAATTTCAAACATTTTTGTTATGTACATTCTCCTATTCCCTTTGAATTTATTTCAATTATAAACGATTTTATCTATTAAGGGACATAAGATCAGGAGATTCAGATGAAAACCAAACCCATGTGAGAAATTGTGCCTCGTCTTTAAATGCTAAGTGGAATTCATTTCTGTGAGCAAAGGTGTTTTCATTATGACTTATAGGATTTATACTCTTATACCGTGATGCTAGTCTCATTTTTGCTTAGATATCAAAATGACCAGGGACGATACTTTCATTTTCTTATATTTTAGACAAACTGTCTATTATATCACCTATCCCTATCCTCAATCAAATCACATCAAGAAAAGCTTCATCATCTGGCATAACGAATCTGACAAAAGAAGAAACGACAAAGTCATATCCAACAAATGCTGTCAACAAATCACAATTGGCAACCACATCAGATATCTTTTACACAATGTGTATTCACACAAATCAAGAAAAGATAAAGACAAAGGTGAACTGTTCACCAAAGAAAAAGAAGATTTACAACAACAATCCATCAAGACAGACATCCCTCAAAAATTTTCCAAACAAATAGATTCTCAAAACCAAAGATTTACCGGGATACTGTAGCCTTCATAATTGAATATTCTTAGTTGCAAACTGCACTATGAATATTTCTAAACCCCTCTACATGTATTTCCCGACGGAGAGAGAGTGAACATCAATGGCATGAATGAAGAAACCCTCAGAGTAATGCCGAAACCAGTCTTATGTGATTGATTATCTAATATGAAGACCAAGTGACTAAAGTATATAGGTATAAATCCACATTAAGCATAAGTGAACACCTTCAAACTGAGAGATATCACTCATCTTTAGTGATTATACACCCGTTCTGCACCCAGAACAAACAAACACCTCAGTCAAGTGTGAGCTATACCTATGAGAGTGCATCTGAATCGACCTATTAAGATCACTTGTCGTCTTTATAAATGTTATAAAATCTTAAGGAATATTATGAAAGTACATAAACAAAAACCCTTTTGATTATTGATCATGAAACCTTGATTCAGAAACAAATATTCTTGACAAACATTTTTCAAAACATAAGTAAAATCTAGTCACACTTTTTCAAAACACGTGATATGGTTTTATAAATGTTTTATCCAAACTCCAAGAATTTGCAACCTTAACCTTTTAATCTGTTCTTATTTCAGTAATGATCACATAGGGGGAAATTGTTGAAAAATATATTTTTATATGTGACCATCACTGAAATAAGATAAACTGTTTTTATCTAACAAATATTATCAGTTTATTTCAGATTGCATGAATTCGAGATCAAAAACAAAGATGAATCAAGACCCGAGAAACTTTGAGAAAACAACCAAACCTGAGGAAGTAATGCTACGAACCAAAGAGCAAAATACAAAAATGTCACACTACTACAACAATCACGACGCGACGGGACACCTGGTCGCGACGTGAAGAAGAAGCAAAGCAGAAGACCAAAACTCCACAGCGATCGCGACGCGACGGACCATATGGTCGCGACGCGAAGACCTCCAACGCGAAGACCCAACGCGACTCCAACCACTCCATGATCGCGAGACTACCAACCCAACGCACTAACCAGTGGCCGACCAAAAGCACCCCGACACAGGCACCTTCGCGACGCGACGGACCTCCTGGTCGCGACGCGAACGCTGTGTTCAGTGACTATAAATAAGATGCAAACCTCTTGCCATTCTTGTGCAGAAAAAACCTTACACCACACCATACCCATTCAAGCACCAATACATCAAGATTATCCCACGTCCAAAGAGCAAAAAACCTGCCAAAACTCTCTAGAAAACTCTTTTCAACCAAAGAAAATCCACGTCCAAACAAACACCAAACAAAACCGCTACACCCATACTCTACCCGACACCAAACAAAACCTCTACCCACCAAACAACAAAACCTCTACCCAACACCATACAAAACTTCTACCCGACACCAAACTTCAAACCTCTAAACAACCTCAACCCGAATACCAAACTACAAAACCTACACACCATCTACCAAATACATACACCACGAAAACTAAACCATAAAAACCCCGTGCATCTCAATTAAACCGACACCAAAAAAACCATTTCACCAAACACCAAAAACTACCAAACCTCATCCTACCGTAAAGAACAAGAATCGACGCTTCAAAGAAAAACACCATCTTCCTCAGCTATCGATAAGTTCTTTTGAAATTATCTGTGTCGTTATTGATTTATTTAAACTGTTATAAATCAACTGTACCAGATATCCAATACATCCGAATTGAACCTTGACAACGAAAACATATGTGGACTGTATTTAACCGAGACATCTAACTTCTAACATCTAACTTCTAACCTTTTTATTTATTGTAAAAACACTTTATCGTTGATAATGGCGTTTATTACATCTAACCTCTAACTTCTAACATTTACTTTATTTACCGCTTTCTGTCCATTTAAATACTGTCTAGATTAGATTTTCCGCTTTATTTTATTCTGTTTATAGCTTTAGTTACTTAATTTTAGTTTATTTTTATTCCGCATATTATAGATAAAATACATATCTGTCACACAGTAATCAGCTTAAAAACCTTACTCGTGGAGATCGGCTATCGTATTTTCAACACAAGGACTACCATGGGGCTTGAGAATAACGATTAAAAGTTATGAATAAGTACGTGGGTTAAAAATGAAGGTAGAACCCCTAACCAAGGCAAAGAACTCAAGATAAAAATGTAAGCTAAAGATAGGAAATAATAACATAAGCAAGAAGTGGGAAGTTATATGGGTTTAACGAATGAAAGAATATGATGTATGGGCAAATAGTAAATCTTGAGCCAGCTACTTGGGCAAGTGAAATGATGAAATAAAGTGCCTAAAAAGGGAAATGGAAGAGTAACAAATGTACAAAATCTCAGGTATTACGCTCTTTTATAGCTTTGGGGTCTATATGAACTTAAGCTATGTATAAGTGGACTAAGGATTTCATGTTCGAATAACTAAGTATGTCATGCCATATGTTTTATGCAAAGTGTCAAAGTTTGGTAGATTAAATTGTCTTGATTGAGAAGATAGAATATTTAAGATAAACAAGGATATTATGCCTTGTTATATGCGATGTAGGAATCACGACATGATAATAAGTTGGTTACCATTTTAGTGTACAAAATTAAAGGTAGAATGCCTAAGCTAATGTACAATAGGATGGACATTAAAGTGGGCTTGCAAGTGTCACGGTGCATCTACGTGGAGATTACGACGCTATGTTTGAGCACAGGTTGGTGTTCAGAAGGATTTGTCATGGATGAGATACTAAAATGAAGAAAAGGCTCGATGCTTAGGTTGACGCGATGCGACATCAGAAGATAGTGACACTTTAGCTATACTAAGTTATAGCTATGCACGTGTGGTGAATTTCTAAAAGCTTCTTGATTGTTCCTAAGGAACTCTTCATTGGCAGGAGGTAGATTCAATATGAAGTCGATGCATTAACAAGTCTAGACATTGAAGGTGTGGCATGTCTACCTAGTGTTAAATGACAATAGTTTGAGATGTACGTTGTTAATTCACAACTTAAAGAAGAACATTGGAATTATATTTGGATAAGTAAATTATCATGTTTCTTGTGACAGATTTAGCACATGAAGGATGATATTTAGGAAAGTGTTTCGAGGACTGTAATGAGATTAGTGTGTCCTCATCATGAGATGACTATCACAAAGGTGATATTTGATTTGAAAGTTATTGATTCAAATGACATGGTGGTATCATGTCATCACGTATGGAGTTAACAAAGAACTAGTGGAATTTGACATTTTAATCGTGTCAAAAGGTTATCATGAGATTATGGAAAGTAAGAATAGGTAGAGGGAAAAAGATTATTAATATGTGGAATCATGAAGACGGTTGGACCTTAAATGAAAATGCCCTTCATTTTCGTTTAAGGGGTAGATGGGAAGAACATGGATACTTAGGCATATGAACGATCATATTGATGGAATAGTGCAAGTTCAAGTCTAAAGACTTAATAAATAGAATGCAACAAGAGATCATAAGTGTTGATAGGCATATAAAAACACTTTCAAACTAATATATCATTAAGGGGATGATGATGTAAGGGATAAACCCTAATATTGAAATAGATCGATGCACGTGCCACACGAGTACTGCACATTTAGTGGTCGATTCAGTTGAGATCATGGACTAAGGATTGGCTGTCAAGCATTGTTGACTCTAGAAGATTGGAACGTCTAAGATAGATTTTTAACCATCACTGATGCATCTAGAAGAACGAATGTTTGATTATGGATGTATCTAGAAGATGGAAGCTTGTTTGTGGATATTGAAGTTAAGTAGCTACAAATCTATAAATTATAAAAGATGATTAAAAAAATTGAAGGAAAAGATTGATGCAAGGGTCATGGATAGTGACTGAAGTATTGGTACATGTGTAATGATAAGAAATAGATGATTCTCTAATAATCTATTGTAACATTACCACAGTAATGAAAGAAACATGATGACCAATTGGAATGGTCAAGAGAAATTAGAACATGAGAAAATTTGAAGAGTAAATAGTTAATGATGGAAGCATCTAATATGTAAGTGTATCAGAATGAGTTGATTTTGTGAAAGAGTGATTTTAGAGTTAATGCCAATAAAACTAGAAAAGAAACAAATACAAAGAGAAGAAAGACTCATGGAGATAAGGTCTTATGACCGATGGCTAAGTACGAATGACAAAGTAGAATGCTATAAGTGAGTAAATAGTCAGGTAACTATTATATGGATACTTGTACACTTCATCAGTGGAGAGCCATTATGTTAAAGAAACAATCATGCTCATGGGCAAAGTGATATGTGGAAAGTGGTTGCAGCATATGTTGACTTTTGGAAAAGTCAAACTTACTATGACATATAAAGTAAGGAATAATTAAGGATTTTAGTAAAAATACATTTTAGTGATAGTGTGTCAAGTGAATGAAACATGAGAAACGAAGGTGGACAATGTCAAGGGGATGACTACTAAAGGTACTTCACAAAGCAATGAGAACTTCAAGTAAGAATTTCATCAAGGACTTAGTAAGAAGTTCTTATTGATATGAGATTATATAATTGCAAGTTAATCCCATTCTTATGTTAGTGATTCAGAAGACGAAATTCTTTTAAGGGTAGATAATTATGACAAATAAAATTTTGTATACATGGAAAGTTAGTGTAAGTAGATTTGATGTTGAGAATGACTGATATTCATGATTTTCAAATGTACAATGGAAGGGAAAAATGGGCCAAGAAGGTAAAAAATATGGAAACTTATGTCTTAATGCCTTTTATTAAGTCATAATGAAGTGTTACTCCAATTGGAAAATTTTCATAATGACATCAGGGTAGAATAGGAATTAAAGGACTAACACTCGGAAAAGGTCATCAAGGTGACGTTGGTGATATTTGTGATAACAAGAATATAGGAAAAAGATTCAGGCCATTCGGAGTCACAACGAAGAACTTATGAAGGTTTCAAAATGGCCAAAAAGTGACAAAATGGCCAAGTGGTCATGTTCAAGCGACTGTAACGTAAAATATAGAAACAATTGGACTTAGGTTAGTATGTGAAAGTTGTTAAGCTCATTCTCACCTTTCTAAAGATGAAAGATTTGAAAATTTTGGATATCGTATGGGCAACTTATGGTATTGTAAAGTTCGGGAAAAATGTATTATGAATGTTGAAAAATTTATCAAACACTTGGCTCAGGGGTATTTTCGGAATTTACAATTGTGACTTAATAGAACCCGATTTTGTGTTATATGGTGGGCGTTTCTTTTTCCTTGGTCACCTAGATCAGAAAACGTAAGGGGAAAGGGAGTTCACGTTTTTTCTAAAACAAAAGTCGCATACACACACTCGAGTGTGTGCAATTCAAGAGAAACGAGGGGACGAAGGGTTGGATTTGGTCCTTGGTGGTTACAGTTATTGCAATCAGAGCCAAACATGAGAAAGAGATAGCGTCATTGGAGGAAGGAGCAGCCTGTATTGCAGCGTAATCTGCCGGTCGGAAATGAGAAATCGGCGGTGAGATCCGCCGCTTACAACGGTGATGGAGGCGGAGTACGGCACAGATGACTGGGTGGAGGCAAACGCGAGTTGCTACATCAGCTCTCGACGAACAGGCGGCGCCGGTGGCACTGCTGCCGGCGGTTTCCGGTGACCGACGACCGGCAGTGACAAGGGGGAAGCCAAGAGAGCTTTCCTTTTTGACCAATTTCATCTTCAATCACCTACCAATTTCAGATTCTTGATTTTTTGGGCAAAAAATTGAAAAGGTATAATTATTTTGAAAACCCTACTTTATCAAATCTGAATTTTGTTCATGCATGTTGAAATTGAGCATGGATTTATATTTGTATCACTGTTATGAGCTCAAAATCACATAAGGAAGGTAAGGTTGAACTTTGGTATTTGATGCTTGAATGCGTGTTTGCAAATGGGTTTAATATATGAAGATCTAATGGTGTTATATTGGCATCCTCATGAAATCAAAGTTTGATATTGTGTTTTTGCTCGAATTATTAGATGCATGTTTGTTAATAGTTTCAAAGAAAGAAGAACATGTATGGGTTGGTTGATTTTGGTCATGTTTGTATCTATGATTGATTTTTGGGAAAATTTTGGTAAGTTAAAAAATAAAACAAAAGTGAACCTAGAATTTAATTGGAATAATATTACGAAGCGTTGGGAACACCTTTGGGTCAAAGGAACGAAAAATAGCATTTTTTATAACGGTTTCTATTTTTAGAAACTTTATTGATTCAAGTTTGTCCAAATGACATAAATGGGTAAAATGAAATATGTTTTGGCATGTAACTATTGATATGAGCGTATGAAGATGTAAGAATTTGAAAGTTGTTGAAATAACCATATAGAACTCGAAGATACCATTATTTTGTCAAAATGGGACAAAAAGGGTAAAAATGTCCTAAATTGGTATTGTACTTTAAGGATCACACTTGGACATTGGAATGGAAATAGATGATGACTAGAAGTAGTTCAAGATTGATTAGGCAATTACTATATGTTTAGTTGTCTAATAAGTTCTAATCTTCTATTAGATTAAAAGAGATTGAAGGACGCCTGGAAGCAATGAACGACTAGAGTTATGTGGATTAGTGTATCTAGACGTACCTAGCTACTAAGGTGAGTACATGTGGCTTTTTCACACTATGGGGTTGTTGGGTGCAAAGTTCTACATGTTTATGACTTGGTGGCATTAGGAATGCCCGCTTATGTTTGTGGGCTTGTGCATTGGGCTCATTAGTTTGCTAGACTATAAATAGTGTTTTTATTTATTATTTGTAGCTAATGATTCTAGAGAGAGCTTAGTTACATCATAGAGAGAGAATCAAACACATAGTAAAACACACATTGTAAAACCCCGTTATTCTTCCAGAAATCAAAATCACAACTATCCGAGAAGCCGGTACCAATCAACTCAGAATCAAAAACATCCGACTACTGAGGAACAGCGTCCTGAAAAACCCAAAACTTCTCCAGCACCAGCTGCAAGTTCGAATCATATCTGAACACCTGATAAAAGTGATACATATGTGATAAAATGCCACAACACTTGTGGGTTGTAGCACTATGCAGCTGACTGTAGAGCCCCTCGGAACTTTCACAAGGAAAAGGATGATAAAAATATTAAAGCATTTGTAGCAACATCAAGAAATGTTGAAGTTTGGTCTTCTGTAGATGAAGATGAAGAAACCATTGAGAACAAACACAAACGAGGAAAAGATGTAGGTGAGTGTATAATCGTCCAAGGAACCTCTAAAATTCCAATCCCCGGACTGGGGAACGTCAAGCACGTTAATGACGTGGAATGAGCCACTTCGACTCCAAGAAACTATGTATTCATGGTAAATAACAAAACTGGCAACGGAGTCAGTATCATTGAAGAGGTACGCAATATGCTTCATATTAATAACATCTATTCGGTTAACTTAGAACCTTGCTTGGAAAAGATTGCTAACACTTGTGCAGATGCGCTAGTGGCATACCAAAGAGTTCTAGATGAAAGGGACGATGGTTTTAATGAGGTGATGAAGCTCAGGAGTAGACTAGAGGATCGAAAACTTTTGTGTGATAAATTAGATGCTGATTTAAAAATACAAAAGACATCTAGGATTACCACTAAAAATGTAAATCATATTTTGATATCGCAAGGGGATTTAGCCCGAAGCGATAATGTACGTCTTAATCAGTTAATTGACCAGTTGTATCGTGCAACTGAAGTATTCAAATCTCCTACTAACACAAATTCTTCCGAAAATACTTTCAACTGGGGCTGGACTCGAAAAGAAAAAAATAAAAATTATCCTATGTACAGCAAAGAAAGTCCATTTTTTAGATATCCTTCAAACAAATACGATGATAATATCGATGTTGACTTGACACAAACCGAAACTCCACTGACTGATTCGGAAGTCGCCACTTCTGAATCATCAGGAGGAGAAAAAATCCCATTTTCATATTTTTTGGAAATTCCAAGTCAGGATGTTGACACTATTGCAAGTAGTAAACTGTCAACGTCATCGGTCCCGTTTGTGCCAAGAAACTTGACTTCGGTCCCCAATGATATTCCTTCAACTTCTAATCAACGTTCATTCTTTGCAAACCAACAAGGCAACTGTGTTGTTGAAGAATTTAACCCATGTCAAACCAACATGGAGGGAAATTCTAAGGAAGAAGAAATTGATGAAGAGATTGAAATGGAAAAATGTCCAAACAAGCAAATTATCATCAGGACAGACTTTAACAAAATTGCAATTAAAAGTCTCATTGTTGTCAATACACCAAGTATGACTGGTGAATCATCCGATTCAGACACCAAGACATATGTTGATGTCTTACAACAAAATCTTCCGAAACCTCTAAACTCAGACAAAAACATTTTTCTCTGAAAACTTAAAAGATTTTTCTCTGAAAACTTAAAACCAGTCAGGAAGAGTCGAACACATTAAATGATTCTTTATCTGACTCTTCTTCACCTAGAGAAATTTTTAAGAAAGGAAAGGGACTGAATTTTACTAAAAACGAGGTAAAACCAAATCTCAATCGAAAAGACATTCGATCACCGGATCCCATGCGAGAGTAGAAGAGAAAAATTATTTTTATCAAAACAAATCAAACCGCACCTCATCAACCATCACCAAACATGTCATTCCGAAACAAACTCGAAAACCAGTAACATCGGTATCAAAAAGTACATTCACAAGGGTTTGCTTCCGATGCCAAACACTAAGTTTATTCATTATCATCAAACTACAAATTGCTTAGATTATTATTCCGAGTTTCCAAAATTACATATGTTGCGAGAATCGCAACGTCTGTTGTACCAACCACAGGAAAGAATGATATTGAGTCTAACAACAAAATACTTTCAAAACCGAAAATAACAAAGAGAAAAATTCAACAACAAAATACTTTCAAAACCAGAAATAACAATTTTCAAAAAGGAAAAACTGTTTTAAAATATCATAAAGTTGAGAAATCAAATATTCCTCAACAGCAGACAGCTCCGAAAATAGTAAAACGTGAACAAACAAATATTTGCTGTCACTGCTGTAAGAATGTTTCAAAACCATCTTCTGTAGCTCCCTCGGTCAACACTAAACTGAAGAATCTCCGCAATCAAAACAAAAATCATTTTCAAAAATTCCCAAAAAGAACTATTCAAAAATGGATTGTAAAAATTCCAACTTTTGACTTAAAACCTTCAGACTCAACTACTCATGTTTCAGAAGTTGAAACTTCTACAAACTGGACAATCAAGAAAAAGTCTACATCTCCCAAGTCTAGAAAAACCAATGGCCCCAAACAAGTTTGGGTGCCCAAACTAACTACTTAATTTTCAGGCATTCAGTGCGGAGGAGCAAGATGACGAATGGCTTATTGACAGCGCCTGCTCAATGCACATGACCGGGAGATTGGAATTTTTGAGGGATTATCGAGAAGTCAGCAATGGAGGCTATGCCACATTCGGAAATGATGCAAACGGTGTAATAAAAGGATATGGAGTCCTCACCAATGGAAATTTCACCATACAGAGAGTTGCCTATGTTGTCGGTCTCAAACATAATCTTGTGAGTGTTGGGCAACTCGTATGTACCGGTCTTCGGGTGGAGTTCGATGACGAATTCAGCTATATCATGACCAAGACTCGAGACAGATGTTTAGTGAAGTCACCAAGGCACCTCAACATGTTTCCTCTTGACATTTCCCTTTTTCTGGGAAAACCTCGGCTTTGCCTACTTTCTAAAGCTCACTCCGAGGTAAGCTGGTTATGGCATCAAAAATTGGCTCATCTCAATTTTCGGTACATGAATCAGTTGGTCACGGGAAAAATGGTTCGAGGAATTCCACTTCTGAAATTCGATAACGAGAATCTGTGTGCCGTATGCGCACTAGGAAAGTAGAAGAAGAAGCCTCATAAGTCCATTACTGACTCCAACATTTCCCATCCTTTATAACTACTTCATATTGACCTCTGTGGTCCATCCGCAGTGGCTAGCTTGAGCCACAAGAAATATATCTTAGTGATTGTAGATGATTTCACTCGCTTCACCTGGGTATTCTTCTTAAGGTTGAAATCTGATACCTTTGTGGAGCTTCGAAACTTTATCGACTCAATCTAGCTCAAGGTGCAACTGCCCGTGAGAAGAATCAGAAGCGACAACGGAACCGAATTCAACAATCGGCAAATAGAAGAATTTCTTGCTTCCAAGGGAATTGAGCATAACTTCTCAGCTCCGTACACACCTCAACAAAATGGTGTGCTGGAAAGAACAAATCAGACTTTAGTTGAAGTAGCAATATCAATGCTAACTTGGCCAATCTTCCATTGTCCTTCTGGGCAGAAGCTGTAGCAACAGCATGCTTCGTACAGAATCGATCAATCATCAATAAGCGACTTTTCGGTTGTCGCTGCTTCATCAAAAATAATAAAGATCACTTGCTAAAATTTGTGCCCAAAAGTGATGAAGCAATATTCATGGGTTATTCATCTAAATCAGTTGCTTATCGTGTGCTGAACAGGAGAACTCGAGTCATTGAGGAAAGCTGCGACATTGAATTTGATGACCAATACCTCTAGAGGAAACCAGCACAAGGCATTCTATATGTGATAGAGGCTGACATTCCGGAAGGTCATCAACCCATCCAAACAAGTGAAATTTACTATGATCATCTATTCGATCCTCGAGAAACAGCAACTCATGCCGAAATCATTCGTTCTCCTGAAGCTATTCAGCAAATCACAACAACTTCAGCCCCATCACCTTCTACATCTACAGAATCTACCGTCCCAATAAATGAGGTTAGAATTTCAAATATTAATGCAATATTTGACGGGGAGCCTTCGCTCCCCTCACACGTTCAATAGGTTCAGAGGGAGCCTTCGCTCCCAGCACATGTCCAAGGGGAGCTTCTGCTCACGACCCATGCTAATGGAATTCCTCATTTTGAGGGGGACCATCAACATTCAGGAAATGAAAGAAACAACTCCTCAGCATATGTATCAAAATGATGCACCAATCTTCACGTTCGATGCCGATGAAGAAATATCTGCTGAAGAATCCCATATCCATGATGTCACTCCTGAAAATACGGAATTTATCCAGGACATTGTGCCACCTGAGTCAGATCCAGCCCTCATACCGAGACTCCATAAATGGAATTGGAACCATCCTTCGAATCAAATTATCGGAAATCCCTCTTTTGGAGTTCAGACCCGATCCAAAAAATCTATCCAAAATGAATGTCAATTTGCTGCTTATATTAGCAAATTTGAACCAAAACTATTGTAGATTCTCAGGATGTATTTTTTTTTGGAACTCTCATTTTTTTCTCCTTCGGAACTCAAAATTGTCTGAGAATTTTTCTTATATGTTTTCGGAACTGTGAAACTTCTGAGGAACCTCGTTTTAAATTCATCTTCTGAAAATTTTCAATTTCTGAGGAACCTCATTTCAAAATCAACTTTTGAACCTTTCAACTTCTGAGGAACCTCATTTTAAATTCATCTTCTGAAAATTTTCAATTTTTGAGGAACCTCGTTTCAAAATCAACTTTTGAACCTTTCAACTTCTGAGGAACCTCGTTTCAAAATCAACTTCTGAGGAACCTCGTTTTAAAATCATCTTATGAACTTTTCAAACTTCCGAGGAACCTCGTTTTAAACTCATCTTCTGAATTTTCATCTTTTGAGGAGCATCGTTTCACATTTATCTTCTGAACTTTCAACTTCTGAAGAGCCTCGTTTAAAACCCAACTTCTGATCATCAATCTTCTGAACTTTTCAGAATAGACTTTTTCTTTATGTAATGTTCTGTTCAGTATAATTCCATCTTCAGAACTTAGACATATCGGTAAATACACTTTCTAAATCATCATACAGCAATTAAGGTACATAATTTCTCTTCCATTAATCTGTTGTACCTTTTATCTTCTGAAATCTGAAAAGACCAATTAAATTTCCAAGGAATGTGAATTACATTTTGTTACATTAAATATCCAATAATTTGTAATTAATATTCTGAATATTTTTTGTCTCGATAACTGTGTGCGACGTGTCACTTCCTGACTAGGCCATCTCGTTTAATCATGCCTTGGCATTAAATGCCAAGCGAAACCTTTTCCTGACACGATCTGTCAAGTCTTTTCATTCCTCTTTTTGACGGTTTTGGCATAATTTCAAAACACCCATTAACTGATCCCTCCATTCTATCTTCTTCTACACTTTGTCTTCCTCATCTCGTTCTTTCTGCAAACTTCATCTTCTCCCTCTCTCCCAATCTTCAAACTTCCGCTTTCTGCAAAGTCATCGGAATCCCCGCATTGTCTGCAAGTTACCAGAATCGCTGTTCACTCGTCTTCCTCGCCACTGTCGCCCTTCACCTGAGGTCTGCACCTTAGGGTTTTCTATCAAACCCTAATTCTCCGGCCAACCATCGTCTACCATCATCACTCTGATCTTCTTCCATATTTTGATTTTAAACATCGTCTCAGGTAAATGCCTTACCCCCTTTTCCTTAATGTTTTATGCAATGTGATCATCCCACCGGTGGATGAATGTTCTTCATGTTCATCCTCATTTTTCTCAAAGATCCTAACAGTTGCTGAGTAAACTTCATCTCCTACATTTTGACCTCTCAGAAAACTCCACGAAAGATTCATTCAGCACGTTTCTGGGCAATGTGCATCGAGCAGCTATATGGTATCTTTGAACTTCCGATCCCAGAATCTGATAGTGATACACTGGTAATGTCAGCAGCTAAGGCCTATGCACCAAAAATTGATCCCATCTTCGGTAGAATCAAAATATTTCTCGATGCTCTCCTGAATTTGGTTGATCCAACATATGAGGCTGTACTCAAACATATTACTGATACCGAGAATGTTCCATCCTATACACCTCATCCTCTACAAAACCAGTTAGCTCCGAAGAAGGGAAAGAAGAAAGGGGCTGAATCCTCCCCGGCCAAACAACCTCAGAAAAAGAGATAAAAGAAGACCAAAGAGGTACACTTCTCTAACTCGCAATCTAAATCATTCTCTGAATGTTCTTCTGACTCTAAGTTTCTCTTATTTTAAATGATTCTCTAAACTCTTTTCTGAATATAAATGATTTCCTATATGCTTTTCTAAACTACAAACTTTCGGAATCAAAATAATCTTCTGAGTATGATGACTTCCGAACTTGATAACTCATTTATGGTATAACACATCACTTATTCCAAATAAGTCATAATTGAATGCCCTGTTAAACAATTTATTGTTCATCGTTATTGGCATTTGAGAAATCCAGATACATATTCAGTATTATTTGGTCAAGTTGTTCTAACTTCTGTGTTTTAACAACTTGCGTAACAAAAATCTGTCATTTTGGGAATCCAAAATAAGTTTTTGGTCATGAATTTTAACATCTATGTGATAAACTACATTCGGTTTCCCGAAGGTATGTGTTACCCTCAGAATGTGTTTTCCAGTCCTATGTTCTAACATTATGTAACATTTTTCAGCCTTTTGATTTGACCCTAAAAGACTCTGAGTCGGACAAGAATCAGAAAAAATAGAACTCTCCCGACGCTGAAAATACAAAAGAAAAAGAGGTGGAAACACAGAACTCACCCATTAGAGAAAAAGGTAAAGAGAAATTCGTAAAGCAAGAAAAATTCAAAAGCTCATCAACTTTAATCTCGGATCTTACCTAACCCCCTCCACGCACCGGTCACATGGAATCTTGGAAATTCCAAAGGGCTGTCAAACAGCAAGCTGCCCTCGTCAAACGTCTATAACAAAGATTTGAACTCTGAAATGTTGAACAACAAGCCCTCAGTGATCTCGGCCCTCCCTTGGACTCTGATCATGAGGATGTCAAGAAGGAACGCATCCGCAACACAAAACTCACTTTCGGAATCAATGAATACCTGGGTTCTGAACTTTCCAAATTAGTAGACACGCATGTCTATCTATTTGACAACTTTGAAAAGGTATGGGCAAACATTGCTTCCTCTATCGTTCCCCTCGCTTGGGATCGATACAATGACCAAGAATTTCAGAAAACCAATCCTCCAGCACCCAAGATAGTTTCTGACACTGAAGCTGAATCTGGATCTCGCGTAGTCTTTTCTGATACGCAATCCAAGAGTGTTAAAGATTCTCTTTTCGGAACCGACCTGGAGGTGGATAAACCTACATTGTCCAAGGTTCTCGAGATCGATCTGAGTGAAACAAACTCATCTTTCGATGCAGCTGAAACGAAATATCCTCCTCCTAAACCACCAGTAATCACTTCAGAAGACAAAGTTCTCCACCAGAAGGTTGACACATTGATTTCCCTGGTTTCTGAGCTGAAGGCCTCTCAAAATCAGGAGGCTTTCGTGAAGGAGATATTAGAACTCAAGAAAAGAGTTTCTGATTTTGAAAAGAAAGATTTTGTGCTAGATATGGATGATGAAGTTCACCAAGCAATTGCGAAAGGTCTACAGGAAGTTGATGCTAAGAGACAAACGGATGCCACCGCCATTATGAAGAAAGCCCAAGAAACCTTGGTAGAGGTTCAGAAAGTTGAACAGAACCTTGCAAGTGTTACTAAGACAGTGGATTGTAAAATCAGATCTTTACTTGAACACCTTTAGCAGTTCCTTCTGGGTATTCTTGCTGAAAATGAATCTCTTAGGAAGACACATTTTCTCCTCCTGCAACATCTGACCAACACTCTTTAGAAGGTGACTGATACCATCCATGGCCCTATTAAACAAATGAAGCTCGCCTCGAGCATGATTCTAGAAATCAACGATATTTTCAAAGAGGTCACTTCCACGACCATTTCCAAAGACATCAGCAACTTTTCCAAGGAAATGATGTCAAATCTTGAGGCCATCCTCAATCGCCTACCTGTTCCCCTTTTCAACATCCGAAGGAGCCCCAGGAGGGGGAAGGGCGGTTCTTATTGATGATGATGACAAGGAAGATGAGGAAATGGAAATGGATGATGCCAATATTAGTGATGGCAATCAAGAGAAGAAAGAAAATGAAACTACCGGTGATGAAGAAAAGAAAACAATCGAGGACACCACTCCCAAGGAAACTCTGAAAATTCCCATTCCATCTCCCTCACCGAAATCAACTCTGATCAAAGACCCAATTCATACCAAAGATGATAATTTACTGTACTCTCCCATTAAAGACTTCGATCCTCCTGAACTCAAAGCTTTAAAAGATGAATACTTTGACGCCAGAGCGAACATGTTCGCAGAAGAATTTGAAAATGACACCAATGCAAAAGCTGCTGATTCAGCAGCAGGTGGTCCAAGCAAACCAGATTTCTCTGTTCTCTTTCGTTTCAGACCTTTAATCGATTCAGACTTTCGACCACATCAATCGTATGCTCCTCCTCTGACCAAGGCACACAACTGGGATGTCCCTCTGACCCCAAACGGAGACAAGTATATTTATACTTTGAATTTCTCCGACATCCCAGAACATAACAAAACATTGGCAATGAGACTCAAGCTTCAAAAGTTTTTAGACAGATATACTCAACCACAAACCAATACCTGGTCCATTGAACCAATCACTGCTATGTTGAGTGTAAAGAGGAGAACCTACGAAAAATCAAACTACTTCGAATACGAGATTGTCCGAAATAACGAGAAGCTAGTGATAACGGAAGCTGACTTTCGGAAAATGACCCATCAGATATTTATTCAATAGTTATGAAGTTAGCTCCAAGAGTTGAGAGAAGTACGGATTCCAAAGAAGCATTCATTGCTGCTAAATGTTTTCTGCATCAACTGTTAGAAGAATTCAGCATCGGAGATGGCGAAATGTACCAATTTGCGAAAAACCATCCCGAAGACCAGTATCGAGATATGGTTGACTTATCCTTGCCAGATGCCAGAGCTGAATGGAAAAATGGTGCTATATTTGATCCTATTCTGGGAATTGTCTATAAGGACAAATCAAGGAAAGCCACCAAACTCTTTTTCCATGCTGAACAAATCAGAAGAGCACCATCTGTGATGCTGGAAAGCTTTATAGGAGCAATGAAGAAAACTTTGATCCCAAAGCCAGGAACGAGATGTTGCTAAGGATGTAATGGATGTTAGTTGTAAGAAAGTTTTGGTCGTATGCATGGAAGCAAGTTATCTTGGAGAAGCAGTAAAGTGAAGAAAGTCAAACCCCTCGGTTGGTCACCGAAGGGGGAATTGTTAATGTCAGACGGGTCGTTGACCAACACAGAGTTTGTCTAGTGATAAGAATGTTTATTTGGTGATCAGTATGTTATTTGGTTGTCTGTATGTTTATTTGATTGATAGAATAGTTTGTAAGGTCTTGGACGTCAAACAATAGTCTCTTTTGTTAATGTGTGCTATGAATTATCTTGAAGTATCTTGCAAATCAATGAACATACTTGATCTTTGCTTATGTTAAATATCTTTATGTATCCGATATATATGGTACTGAAATCCACTCTTGGATTTCGGTATGTGTTACAAGTTCAAGTTCGGAAGTATGCCCAAGATCGGAAGTCTAAGTTTCAAAGATAGGAAGATCAGAAATGTCAAGACACAGAAATCCATTCCTGGATTTCGGTTCAGCAACTCAAGTAAACTTCGAAAGAATATAGTGATCAGCAATCAGCAATCAGCCATACCGAAGTTAAATCTTAACTTCGGTCAACATCAGAAAATCAGACGACTAAAGATGAAGATAAGACAAATGGATAAGCATATCAGGTTATATAGAATGATTAGGCTAGATTAGGTGTGATCTTTTAGAAGCATGTTGCTCGTACTGATTGTATTATTTATATTCTAGAATAGTCACCATAGTCTGACATTGTATTATTCTATTATTTAGAACCATCTTATTTGACTGAAGAGAGACGTGTTGTCTCCTCTTCAGTCTTTGGATAATATCCTGTGGTCCTCCCTTACACTATAAAAGGGAGATCACTTCTTCATTTAGTCCTCATGGTTTGAGAACTGATTTGTAACGATCTTTCATTGATATATATATATATATATATATATATATATATATATATATATATATATATATATATATATATATATATATATATATATACATATATATATTTATATATATATATATATATATATATATATATATATATATATATATATATATAAAATTCTCTCATTCTATCATATCTTGTAATGTTCTTATCTGTTCTTACTTTACTTGTTCTACTTCTCTTATTTCAATCTTACTGTCGTAATCTTTCAAGTCTTCGGAATTGTCCAGATATTCCGAACCAAATCCTAGTTTTAGACTCACTCTTTCTTTCCGAACTTTTACTTAGATTTCGGTTCCAACAGAATCAATTTTTGAGGAAGAAAGAGATCAACAAGACGAAACTCGAGACGTTCTAGTAAACGAATGTCATAAAGATGAACTTGTAGAAGAAGGAATAAATGATAATAGAGAAGATGGGACAGATATGGAATAAACCGTTGAAGAAGATGATGATACCACTTCGCTGGTTGTGACCATCACCGAAAGCACACATGAAAGCACACACGAATAACCTCAAATAACACCTAATTCTGCTGAGGTTGATTCGGTTTTACAAGAAACCCCGAACTCACCTGATGGTCATAATGTCTCTCTTGAACCTACTTCCAGGTACCCCGTAACGCAAAATCGTGGTGTCACGGAAAAGAAATACTATCCCAGTCTGAAAGCAAAGGCAAAATACCCAATCAACAATTACATATCATCTCACAGCTAGCTAAATCTCAAGCTCTTCTGATTGAACAGTTGTCATCCGTGTGCATTCCGAATAATGTCCAAGAAGCATACCAAAAATGGAAGAAACCTATCAATGATGAAATGAAGGCCTTACAGAAGAATCGTACTTGGGAATTGGTGACTCTTTCATCCGGGAAAGAAACTCGTGGAATGCAAGTGGATATATACGGTTAAAGTTAACTCGGATGGGAACATCGACATGTATAAAGCGAGACTTGTAGCTAAAGGATACACACAAAAATATGGAATCGATTATGGAGATACGTTTACTCCAGTAGAAAAGATAAATATCATCCTCTTTACTCATAAATTTTGATATATATATATATAGCTATAAACATCGTGTCCATAATAATTCAACATTCCATGTGTTTCAGCAATGTTTATAACAATAGCTTTAGATCTTAATAACTTCGGATCTTGACTTTTGGTATACACATCCATTCCACTTGATTATTTTTCTTATATTTTGCTATATACATCCATTTCAAGTAATGTTTATAGAAAATAAGAGTTATCAAAAGGCCATGTATGGAGAGGATTATTTGCGAAAAAGTCCATATAAAATCGTTTTACTTGTGAATTAACCCCTTACTTGCTAAATCATGTGAAAATGGTTTTTTCATAATTTTTTGCAGGTTTAGAGTATTAAATCACAAAATAAAATTTAGGAGGAAGTTTTCCTAAATAGAGTCACAATATAATGACTTTTTGACAAATTTTCATATATATATATATATATATATATATATATATATATATATATATATATATATATATATATATATATATATATATATATATATATATATATATATATATATATATATATATATATATATATATATATATATATATATATATAGGGTCCCGTTCCGGTGAGGACTCTTTTTTCGACGAGGACTCGTAAGAAAAAAATATAAAAAAATACAAATCATAAAATCGAGAATAGTACTATATCATTATAAAAAAATTGGAAAACGAAAATTTGGATCGTTGTACTAATGATCCAATTTTTATTTTTATTTTGTGGATCATTGTTTCACTATAAAAAATAATGATAAAAAAAAATTTCGAATTTTTTTTCTCCAATATAATATTATGATCCATTTTATTATTTATATTTTTTGTTTATTTTTTTCACTTTTTTAAGGTGTCCTCATGAGTCCTCAGTTTAAGAAGGGTTCTCACCCGATCGCTTATATATATATATATATATATATATATATATATATATATATATATATATATATATATATATATATATATATATATATATATATATATATATATATATATACTAGCTGCGTACCCGCGCAATGCGGCGGCGGCAAATATTTTATTTTGGCAATTACTACTTTGGTTCTAGGTTGCAGATGCGAGGGGGAGTTGGTGAATATGAGAGTGTTTAAATTCTTTTCGGGCGATTGATTACATTTCCAACGATATAGGGGACGGTAAATGATTTGTTTGGGCTGAACTCGCATTTAAGGAAAGTACAATGGTATAATAACAACAATAATAGAAGTAGAATGCTATACTGCACACATCAGTGTGATCTACAGGTGATCTACATGGAAACCTACAAGCATAAAAACCACTGTAAATTAGAAGCAATTTCAACAGAATTATATGGTTTGGGACTTTTCTTTCTTTATCTTGAAACCATTTCAACATCAATATGGTAGGATAGTTAAATTTAACTCTACAAAAACAAATATATTTACAAATCAAAGACGAAACATATTGAAACCATTTTCTGGGTACAATGGTAAAGTTGAACAAACTAATAGTCAGAGTCCTTAAAACACCCATATAAACCATCCTGAAGAGGTAGCACCATACCAGGGGTAAAATGGTCAAGTTCAAAAGATTACATTAGCCTTTTGCCATTATACTTTCATTATTCTACCCAATTGTAGCATTGTACTTTCAATATTTTCATATTAAGATAGTTTACCTTCAAAATTCTACCTAATTAATAATTATATAATTGTACCTACAATTTTTCATAATAAGACACTGTGTTTTCAAAAGCTAACCAATATAACTCTGTACTTCGAATTTTTTTCTTGATAAAACATTATACCTGCACGACACACAACACATACAATCACATGACTACAATTTAAGATAATATGACTAAACATCGATTAAAACCAACGAAAACCAAAGTGCAATGAAACCGGATACTAAATCGAAATAAACTAATTATAAATTTAATAAATATTTGCAATAAACATCGAACCAAATGTATTAACTAAATTCTAATTTCTCATTGTTATTTCTTACTTTTATTTACCAATTAGAAAATCATAAAATCCAAAACAATATTCTGAAAAGAATTTGAAGACATTTTCACTCAGCTCTAAGACTTTCGATCAGCTTAGAAGGTCCTCTACTATCGAGCTCCCTTAATACGCCATTTTTGGTAGCTATAACAGTGGTAAGCATAGACTTTTGTCAGCTGTTACTTTTACCCAGTAGAGCTTTGAAGCAATTTATTTACTATTATTTATATAATAAATATAGTATATAAAATCATAATGATATTATAGTATTATGGAAAATTTTCAAAAAAAATTCAAATTATTCAAAGTTTCAAACTTTTAAGATTATTCAATTTTAAATCTTTTCAAATTATTAAAATTTCCGAAAATTTTAAATTTTCAAATTTTCAAATTTCGAAAATTTTAAATTATTCAAACTTTTTAAAGTTTTCAAAATCATTCAAATTTTTCAAAGTTTTCAAATTTTTCAAAATTTTCAAATTTTTAAGATTATTAAATTTTAAAACTTTTCAAACTTTTTAAATTATTCAAATATTCAAACTTTTCAAAGTGTTCAAATTTTCAAATTTCAAAAAATTTCAAATGATTTAAAATTTTCAAACTTTTCAAAATTATTTAAATTTTCAAAATTTTCAAATTATTCAAATTATTAAAATATTCCGAAATTTTCAAATTTTCAAAAATTTCAAATTATTCAAATTTACGAAATTTTAAACTTTTCAAATTATTCAAAATCTTCAAACTTTTAAGATTATTTAATTTAAAACTTTTCAAACTTTTTAAATTATTCAAACTTTTAATATTATACAATTTTAAAACTTTTCAAATTTTTCAAATTATAGAAATTTCGAAAATTTTCAAATATTTCAAAATCATTGAAATTTTCAGATTTTTCAAATTATTCAAATTTCCGAAAAAATCTTGATTTTGGCAAAACACGCATTTAAGGAAAGTACAATTTCATAGTCCGCAAAAAATTCTTAAATCTATCAAAGTAAAACTCGCTTTTTCGGACCAAAACTGTAAAAATTTATAAATCTATCAAATTTTGTAAACCCAAAAAGTACAATGTTATAATCCGCAAAAAAAACAAAGTAAATGCTTAGTTTTGGCAGAACACGCATTTAAGGAAAGTAGAATGCTATAATAACAACAATAGTAGAAGTGCAATGCTCTAGTCCAAAAAAATGACAGTAAACATTTCGTATGGGGACCAAAACTGTAAAATTTCTAAATTCTATCAAATTTTGTAAAAAGAAATAGTATATGAAATCTATCATATACCAATGTTTAAAAAAACTGTTTTGAAATATTTTCCAAACGATGAACATTGAGCTAAAACTCAAATCTAGTTTAAGGGGAATAAATAATTTATTTGACTGTTACTTAAAATAGAGGAGAGTTAGAAGAGGCATCGATCATCGATGTATGTTCAAGGCTTCTAGATCAATAAACAGAGGATGACTGAATGTGAAAAGGCGGATGTACCCAAAACTGCAAACAAAAAAAAAAAAATCCAAATCTGTTACAGCATTGAATTTTTAACCATTAGTAGTAGGCTTTAGCAATGAAGTATGGTAGAATTTTAGTACGAGGTTCAACCATTTAGTTTTACTCACACTTGATTAGTAGTGGGTTTTTGCAATGTACTTCAGTTTTTATACTTGGTGATCCATATTAAATTGGAATGTAAAAATCATGCAGCACCTTCACCATCTTTTGAAAGGTTTCTCGGATCCTTGAAAAGCTAAAACAAAATAAAACAGCCATGTGTTCTGTACAGTGGTGTAATATATAAAAATGAAACTGCAATGCTTAAATAACATAAATTAACTCAAGTTCATTTCTATTTATTACATTTAGTGTCCAAATCGCATGAGGTATTATCTTCTTCTACACCTTTTTTGCTGCCATAGCACTGCAAATCGGTGAATGGGTACAGAAAACTTCAACTACAAACTGAAAGATAGGTGATTTCAAATCTACAAATAAAAAAGAATCCAATGAGAAAGAAACTGTAAAATGAGAAAGGGGCAATTTGATACCTTATAAAATTGTTTGTCTTATACTCTGCTTTTCCTCAACAGAAAACACCATACAAAAGAATCAAATGAAAAAGATACTGAATGAGATGATAGTTGAGGAGATATTTAATACCCGCAAAATTAACCTAGGAATAGAACAATGAGCTATGTAGAATGGAACCTAAAATAAAAAAGGAACTTCAAAGGACAAAAATAAACCAGAAATTTGAACGCATAAGTTTATTCCAATGAAGTTAATGGTACCATAACTCAAATATGAATATGAAAGTTTCTTAAAGGTGGATCGAAGCTTGTTGGATGTCGACATGATAATAATTGAGACAAATAAAACCAAAATCAAGAGAACCATAATATCCAATCAATTGAAATCCCACTTTAAATGCTTTTAGTTTAGCTTAATTTTCAAAATACCTACAATATCTCACACGATTGAAACCTTTATTTTCAAAATAGACTGTCAAATTTAATACAAAAAAGAACTTCAGATTAAATACCTAAAAAAATTAAAAACCAAAACAAATTAATATTGAACAAATAAAATAGGAATGATAATACATGCATTTTCACAGTCTCCAAGCTAGTTGCTTTGTCTTCTACAATCTCTGTCAAAATCGCACGCGCAACAAAGTAAAATAAAAAACAGTTTTATATTTGAAACATAATAATATTGAAAGGAAAATAAAAAATCGACATAATAATCATAATAACAGCTTGCAAATGGAAACTAATATATAATCAAGAGCTGGTGATTCCTCGCTCGAAAAAGTCGATCATCGTATTCATGGTAGATGCAATGACTGTGAGTTGTGGAAAATTATTGATGCATTTGGTGAGAGAGAAAGAGAATAAGATTGACGAAGAAGAGGCAGACTCATTAAAGTTGGAAACAGGGGAAGGGGCTAAAATGTTGGTTACAAAATTCGGTAAATATTGATAAGAAATAGGGGAAGTAGAGGTACAATACCAGTTGTACCGAGCATGCAGGAAAAACATTGGTAGAAATGGCGCTCTGTGAATATTTCAACATTTGATTAAAAGAGCTCTTTATCTAATTGAGAAATTGATATCTCAAACACATAATAGGTTGGAAACAAAAGTTAAAAAAATTACCTGGAATTACAACTTCACCAAGAAAGCTATCAAACAGAATGATTGGAACCATCTCAGCTGCTGCATCAAGGCAACTGTTAAGATGCCAAACTGCTTTCTTTTGGTGGTTGACTTATTAATTTAACAGTCTCGGGATCTTCACTGTAACTCTCAAAGCACTAACCCCATCGCGGATCTCTACAGACCTGTTTAACAAGAACAGTTATTATTCAAAAAGATTATTTATAGTAAATTTATGAAACCAATCTGTTTACTTACACAGTGCAAAAGCATATTTCACGCCAATGGCTCAAACTTTAAGAGCAGTTTCAGCTCCAATCTTCTTAACCAGACCAGGATCCCTGTTTAGATTTAGGCACGTGATCCTCTTAAGCATGTTATCTTTTAACAGACTGTAGATACACATTTCAACGGGTGACACTACAATATTCATTGAGAGTAGTAAATAATATAGATCTAGAAAAGGTACTTTCGAAGTAGGAATCGCAATGGCTTTACCGACTTAGGCTTTTCCATCGACAAATTCAGATTTATAGTTTTCAAATTGAAAGATTTAGCGATAGTGCAATTGGCAAGGGATACTGTGAGATTGAAAGGCTTACCGATTTTGCAATTGGCGAAGGATACCGTGAGATTGAATCACTGCAGAAATAAAGTCGCAAGGAAGAAAATATTGAATGTGAGGAAGAAGGGATGCTCACGGAGGTGTCATCGGATAAGGGAATTGATGGTGCGTTCGTATAGCAGTGATATGAATCGTCCGATGGTGGTCAGGAATGGTTTTGAAGGTTGCGGTGATGGTGGTTGTAACTGTGGCGGCCGATGATTGTGGTGGCGAGGATGGCTTTAGCGGTATACGGTGGCGAGGATGGCTTTAGCGGCCGATGATTGTGCTGGCGAGGATGGCTTTAGGGTTTAGAGTTGTTGGCGAGGAACGGAGAAAGGTTGGTCAAACAATCCTTAGGTATTTAATGTCGCCTAGAATAATGGGTACAGCGGATTATCCGGCTTTCTTTTGATTGGATTTCTATTCAAATTTTAAACAAGCCGGTCAATTTTTTTTTTTTGAATTTTAAACAACCCGCTAACTTTATCAAGGTTTCTTTTTACTTTCTTTTGACCGGCAATCAAACTTACAGCGCCAATCATGTGACTCTGTTTTTAAACCTACCTGAATTGATTTATGCATTAATGTGTTGTACATGTCTTAAAAATTAAGATCTTAATGCTTTAATGACTTGTAAATTATGTATGGTTTATATATGGTATAGATATATATACATATACATATACATATACATATATAGGGAGAGGTTAAAATGAGAACAATTTTAAACTGAGAACATGAGAACAAATCTAGACCACATAATTTTAAAAGAGGCTCCTTCACTACAACCACGGCCAAAAAAGACGCTCACGTCGATTGCTTCCCATGTCCCTCTCCTTCGCCGGCAATCTACATCTTCTTGCTACCGGAGCTACTTCCCCGCGGACTCTCTTCACCGTCGTCTCTGCTTCCTGCTCACATCTCCGTCGACATCGATTCCCCTTTTCCGGTCGTCCTTCTTCTTGTTGCTGCTACTCCCTGCTTGTGACGGTAAGGTCTCCTCTCCTCACATTAATGTTGGTTACTCTTTGTGCGATAAAGTCCTAATCATATGCATGTGAGCGTGTCTTATAAAAAATTGGTACTCCAAATATATTAATCAGAAACGAATGATCATTGTGCAGCCACGTAGATAACATATTAAAGCTAAATTGGTGGAGAATTAAAGCTCTCAACTTCGAAGCAAATTGAAGCCGCATTAAATAAATTCAAACTATGCATTACGAACACAATTAAATTAAATTACGAACACAATTAAACATATGATAAATTTGAACTATGCATTACGAAGCAAATTGAAGCCGTTTTTGATTTTACTGTAATCTGTGGTTGCAAGAAATACTTATATTGGTTGTAATTTTGTTGTTGAATTATCATTTATTTTTTGTTGAAATGTCTAATTAGTTATCTCATAGTTTGTGCTTATTGCAATGCCTAGTAGGTGTTTGTTGAAATGTCTAAATGAAAGTTAAGTGACAAATCACTAATGATTGTTGACAGTAAACCAAGGAAATCATGAAGTGGCATATTCACATGAAAGTTAAGTGACAAATCACTAATGATTGTTGACAATAAAACAAAGAAATCAGGAAGTTAAGTTGCACCGCTGCCGGAATTGTCTCAAGGAAATTGCTGAGTTGTTTTGAAAGCTCTCAAAAGATTAAAGTTAGTAGTTAACCTATGTGTGCCCCCCCATATGCCCACCAACTGTTTGTTGAAAGGTCTAAATGAATTTGTTGGGTTGTTTTGAAACCTCTGTAGTTCTTTTTAGTTGGGTTGTTTTCTTATTATATGTATTTAATCACATGTGATTAAACATTGTTAATCACATATGATTAACCTATTCACAGGCGATAAACCGTATTATTCACATGTGATTAAAACCTGTTTTTTACATCTGAATATGTGCATAACGAATTTTTTATTTCTTAATAATTTATTCACATGTAGTTAAAACTTCTTACTCAAATGTAATTAGATCATGCTATTCAAATGTGATTAGAACTTGTTATTCACATGTGAATATACTCAAATAGAATTTTTATTTTTATTTTTAATAAATTTTCTTATTATATGTATTCAATCACATGTGATTAAAACATGTTATTCATATGTAAATATGTGCTTAATGAATTTTTTATTTTTAAATAAATTTTCTTATTATATGTATTAAATCACATGTGATTAAAATTGTTGATCACATATGGAGACACACTTTATGCACCTAAGGTGTTCGAAAAAATGGCTGAAAGAAACTTTTGTCCAAATCCCGCTTACCAGTGGTCCTTGCACTTGCTCCAAACTCAAAATACGCCACCAAACTCAAAAAATCAGTCTCACACCCCTATTCTCTATCATGTCGAAGTCTAAGGAGCTGCAGGCTTGTTCAGGTACCATTAAGTGTTTAATCATATATGATTCTGACATCTTGTTCACATGTGATATGTTTTTTTGTTCAATCACATGTGATTAAACCTTGTTATTAAGCGCTTAATCATATATGATTCTGAAATCTTGTTCACATGTGATATGTTTTTTCTTCAATCACATGTGATTAAACCTTGTTATTCACATGCTTAATCATCTATGATTATGAAATCTTGTTCACATGTGATATGTTTTTTCTTCAAACACATGTGATTAAACCTTGTTATTCACATATTCACATGTGATTAAAACATGTTATTTATATGCAAATATATACATAATGATTTCTTATGTTTAAATAAATTTTCTTATTATATGTATTTAATCACATGTGATTAGACATTGTTGATCACATATGATTAAGCTATTCACAGGTGATAAAACCCTATTATTCACATGTGATTCTAACCTTGTTATTCACACATAATTAAGTTATTCACATGTTATTCATATGTAAATATGTAGATAACAAATTTTTTATTTTTAAATAAATTTTCCTATCATATGTATTTAATCACATGCGATTAAACATTGTTATTCACATATGATTGAACTATTCACATGTGATTAAACCTTATTATTCATATCTGATTAAAATTCTATCATTCACGTGTGAATATGCACATGTGAATGGTAGGGTGGGGTGGATCGGGAGTGAGTGGTAAAAAAATTAAATGTTTTTTGTTGGGCTGGGTGATTTTAGGGTAGGGGTGGCAGTGGTAGGGTAAGGTAGGGTGGGGTGCTAGTTGGACGGGTGGGGTGGGTTAGAGTGGGGTGGATCGGGAGTGAGTGGTAAAAAATTAAAAAAAAATTGGTGGGCGATGTAATGGTACGGTAGGGATGGGGGTAGTAGGGTAGGGTACGAGGGTATGGTGGGTAGGTTGGGTGGGTGCTGGTTGGTGAGGTGGAGCGGGAGTAAGTGAAAAAAAAATTGGTGGGGTGGGTAAGGTAGGGTGGGTGCTGGTGGGTTAGGTGGAACAGGAGTTGGTGGTAAAAAAATTATTTTTTTGTTGTGGGGCGGGGTAGGTAGGTAAGGTGGGGTGGGGTGGGTAGGGTAGGGTGGGTGCTGGTGGATGGGGTGGAGCGGGATTGGGTGGTAAAAAATTAATTTTTTTTTGGTGGGGGGGAGGGTGTGGTAAGGTAGGGGTGGCGTGGGGTGGGTAGGGTAGGGTGGGTGCTGGTGGGTCGGGTGGAGCGGGAGTGGTTGGTAAAAAAGTAATTTTTTTGGTGGGGGAGGGGGGTAGGGTTGGGTGGAGCGGAATTGAGTGGTAAAAAAAATTAAAAATATTTTTGGTGGCCGGGGGGGGGGGGGGGGAGGGGTGGGTGGGGTGGGTGAGGTGGAGCGGGAGTGGGTCGGGTAAGATGGATTGGTGCTTAATAGGGGACGTGGTGGAGATGGGTGGTAGTGGAGATTGGTGTGGTAGGGTAGGGGTGGTGTGGGGTGGGTAGGGTAGGGTGGGTGCTGGTGGGTCGGGTGGAGCGGGAGTAGTTGGTAAAAAAATAATTTTTTTTGGTCGGCGGGGAGGGTTCGAGGGGTGGGTGGGGTGGGTGAGGTGGAGCGGGAGTGGGTCGGGTAAGATGGATTGGTGCTTAATAGGGGACATGGTGGAGATGGGTGGTAGTGGAGATTGGTGTGGTAGGGTAGGGGTGGTGTGGGGTGGGTAGGGTAGGGTGGGTGCTGGTGGGTCGGGTGGAGCGGGAGTAGTTGGTAAAAAAATAATTTTTTTTTGGTGGGCGGGGAGGGGGGTGGGTGGGTGCTGGTGTGTGGGGTGGAGCGGAATTGGTGGTAAAAAATATTAAATTTTCTTTTGGTGGGCGAGGAGGGTGTGGTAGGGTAGAGGTGGCGTGGGGTGGATAAGGTAGGGTGGGTGCTGGTGGGTCGGGTGGAGCGGGAGTGGTTTGTAAATAAATAAAATTTTTTTGGTGGGTGCTGGTGGGTGGGGTGGAGCGGGAGTGGTTGGTAAAAAAATAAATTTTTTTGGTGGGCGGGAGAAGGGGGGTAGGGTAGGGTGGGGTGGGTGAGGTGGAGCGGGAGTGATTCAGAGCTGTACCGATTATCATAAAAAATTGACAGTTGCGCCTCTTTTTGCCATAAAACACGTACTGATCAGGTACATATACGATGATGCATATATACGATGACAATTTACCGTGGCGTTTTCTTTGACATAAACACATACTGAATAATTGATCAGGTACATATACGATGATGCATAGATATAAAACGATAGACATAGAGAAGGAATATATTCAGCGAGAACGCGTCGGAAAAGTTAGGTCTGAAAATTCGTCGGGAGAGAGAAAGCCGAAACGATGGGGCTGAGGAAACTCGAAATAAAGCGGATAGAAGATAAGAATAGAAGGCTAGTGACATTTTCGAAGCGGAAAACAGGTTTAATCAGCAAAGCACGGCAACTTTCCATTCTCTGCGACGTCGATGTCGCCCTTATGGTTTTCTCCGCCCGCGGCAAGCTGTGTGAACTTTAGTTATAAACCGTATTTATCTCTGTAATACAACATGAGATTTCTAGGGCATTAATTAATGAATAACATGCATAACTCACAGCAGCGATATGGCTGGTAGATGGTTCCATAATTTTATTTTATACTGCTATATATTCTTAGATAGGTAGATGGCATATGGGGAGTTTAGAAGGTGGAACTGTACATGATGATTGGTTTTTTTCGTGTCTTAATCATTTTAAGCCGTGGTAACTGTTTCTATTTGTGTCATGATAGTATGGACACATGATCATGAGTGTTCATTGTACTGCTATTTTGGGTTGTATTTATAAATTTAATGGTTGTTCACTTTTTCTTTTAGAAGGTGGAATTGTACATGTTGATTGGTTCATTGTACTAATACTTTGGGTGGTATTTATAAATTTAATGGTTCATCACTTTTTCGTAAGAAATTTTTTCGGTCTTACTTTTAGTTTTGAGCAAAATCATCCCCATTATACAAGTGGATACATCATACAACCCTATATCTCAAAAACAAGATATTAATTAATAAGTATAATGCTTTAGATTTTCAAATGAACCATCACCTAGACTTATACATTGGCCTTTCCCCAATTTGATTTTCATATTATACAGGAAATGGATCATTTCTCATCTATAGGAAATACTTAAATTAGTAGGCAGGCAAAAAAAAATATTATCTATCAAGTCCTACTATTAGTTTTCTAGGGTTTTGGGGAGAGATCCCTATAAATTGGCCAACCGTTGTGCTTTGTTGTATCATCATTTTTATTGATTCAAAAAGAGTACATGTACTATCAAACTAGTATACATTTTTTGGACAAATATAATCAAAGAAAGTTGCGTTTTGTTTAATCATCATTATAATTCAAAAGTGAACCAAATTAGCATTGTGTTGTAGCATCTATTTCTTGGACCAAATTCTTACTTTCAATCACGTTGGACGGGTTATTAAAAATTCTCATAGTTAAACAAAATGACAAACCCACTCTCATAATAGACACAGGAGTCTACAACTCATTCTTTTGCAACATCACAACTTTCATCTTGTTTTATAACATACTTCATTGGTCAAACCCTTGAAATTTTCTTTCCTTCTTTTTAATTCATGATATTAGGCCATCTCTATTTTTGTACATGACATCTACATGTTTTCTTTTGCTTGCGTATATTAAAAATTACTTTCATGCTTCTTACTCACCTATGCATGTTTCAGTATGAAGCATCTTCTTGCTAGGTATGAAGCAGAAGGTAGGGCCATAAAAAGAGATGGCAGGGATTTGGTAAGCCTCAACTTCTTAATTACCTACTTAACCTTCTTTGTATTAACAGCATATATTACATATATATCTAATGGATTTGTGACTTAATGAGATTGCACTACAGGAACTTCCATTACAATGCACAAAATCCCGAACATATAAAGAGCTTATACAGATGGTGGACAGGTAAACAACAGTATACCACACATACACACACACACACACACACACACACACATAAAACAATATCAACCAAAGAATGGAAGAGAGATCATAATGATATGGGCATGGGAAATTAGTGACGAATCAGTAAGCGTCAACATCCAACTCTCTCTTTCCACAGGCTTGATGAAGAGAATAATACTGAGGAGCTTTCTTTGGCCGACATGACACAAATAGAAGAAGAACTTGATGCTGCTCTTGTGCAAACACGGTCAATAAAGGTGATTCATCTGCTCTTATAAAACACAAATAGAAAACTAATAGATTTCTATTAGTTTTAAATTATCTTCATGGTGCTTTACACGTTTTACATTAGTCATTGATTCGTAGAATTTTATAATACTGAGACACACCATTAGTATTTAAAAATATAGTCAAACTGGATGCCTTAGGGCGTCAAATTACTGTCAAACGAATAGATCTAGAAAACATCCCCAATTGTTGATATGTGCATCTAAATTCATCATAGAACAAAAAAGTCAATGAGGTTGCCTTTAATCAAACACTGAGTTGGTAATTGTTGTTGATGCAGACACAGTTGACGGTGGAGTACATATCCACCCTCCAGCAAAAGGTATATTATACATGCTTCTACTTTGATTTTTCCATATACACAACATCAGTCTAATCAGATCAACATTTATTTTTGTGAGCAGGAAAAGAATTTAATCCAAGAAAAGGAAGAAATAGTGCGACAGGTAAATCTATTACCCGGTTTGGAAATTGTAGAAAATTTCATTTCTAGAATTTTTTTTGAAGATCCTACTTGCTATAATTTACAAAATCTTAATGCTTTTGGCCACAAAATACCCTTTTATATTTTACCACTAAAGAGGAAATATCCGTGATCAGTCATCTATTTGCTAACTATGACATCCGATATCATTTGAAATCTTTTAATTAAGGAAGAATAGCATAAACCATTAGATATTTCATGTCTTTAACTCCAGTATTTAAAATGAAAGATTGCTTAAAGTTCATGTCTAGCTGCATATTTTTGTCTTGGTAGTAGTTCAAACTATTTTCTGTGCTACGATTTCTATTGTAAATATCATTTCAATGAAATGGTAAAAAGGAAAGTATCATAATCGATTAAATCTTTCACTTACAGATGCATCAGGCAAGCATATGTACACAGCAGTGGATGATGGTGGTGGAGGTCTGAACGACATTATAGTTAACAACAAAGATTCGCCCCAACATGTGACTCTTCCTCTCTTTAATACCTAAACCTCTTTTAGCAACGACACATAGAGGGTAAATTGGGTTTATATTTCACCATTGTTTGAAGAGAATCGTGAACTGAAGATGATCATTATCGATTATTGAAAATGTTTTACTGCTTGGCTTTATTCGAAAGATGTTGAAAGTGAAATGCTATTATTGGATGAATTTTTCATAGTACAAACTAATAATTAGTAAGAAAATTATTAAATAGGATCGTATATGTGTTTTCTTTTTTAGTTTTAAGAGTCAAAGTAAAATAATAATCAGTCATATATGTTGATTATCAAAGATTAAGTTTCAAAGAAGATGAAGATGAACAAAGGCTAGGGTTTTGAGAGTAAAACATAATCTGTGAAATATTAGTTATGACATATTACAAAGAGAATAACCTATATATACATAAGGCTAACAATGCTAGTGGGCTAAATAAGGTCCAAACACACACAAACTTATTAGGCTAACATCCCCTCTCAAACTCACAATGCGACAGTTATAAGCATTGAGAGTTTGTCACACAAGAAAAGAAATCGAGAACCAGACAATGCCTTTGTAAACATATCAGCAATCTGTAGGGTTGATGGAACATGTGGCAAAGTGATGGTCCCAAGTTGAAGATGATGACGAGTGAAATGGCAATAAATTTCTATATGTTTTGTCCTTTCATGAAAAACTGAATTTTTGGCAATCTGTATTGCAATATTGTTGTCACAGTGCAAGGGAGTAGGATGAGAATCGTCAACTCCCATATCAGCAAGAAGCCAACGTAGCCAAACAATCTCACAAGTGGTGACAGCCATAGCTCGATACTCAACTTCAGTAGAGGACCGAGAGACAACATCTTGTTTCTTACTCTTCCATGAAATCAACGAGTCTCCAAGAAAGATGCAAAAACCAGTGGTGGATTTTCGATCATGAGGATCGCTATCCCAATCAGCATCGCTATAGGCACACAACTTGAGTGAGGATGTGGAAGGAAACACAAGGGTTTGGAATTGAGTGCCCCGAAGATATCTCAAGATACGAAGAACAGCTCCCCAATGAACAGTAGTAGGAGCGGTAACAAACTGGCTAACCACATGAACTGAATGAGATATGTCTGGTCGAGTAACAGTAAGATAAACCAGACTTCCCACAATAGTTCGATATAGGCTTGGATCTGACAAGGGGACACCGTCTGTTGGAGAATACCTGGCATTAGTCTCCAGGGGAGTATCAACTGTCCTGTTGTCTGAGAGTCTAGCACGTTCAAATAGGTCAGAAATATACTTTGTCTGAGATAAAAGATAACTTTTTGAAGATTGTGCAACTTCAATCCCTAAGAAATAACGTAGCAATCCCAAGTCTTTCATAGCAAAGCGGTAAGCCAAATCACGCTTCAAAGATTCTATACCATCATGATCATCACCGGTAATAATCATGTCATCAACATAAAAGGATAGGAGAATCCGACCTGCATTCGTGCATCTAACGAATAACGCTGAATCACGATTACTAGGAGTAAAACCGAGAGAAGTAATCACAGTAGAGAATTTCTCAAACCAAGCACGAGGGGCTTGTTTGAGACCATACAAGGCTTTCCGAAGCCGACAAACTTCACCTGGTTGGTGAGCAATACCTGGAGGAGGAGACATGTAAACTTCCTCATGAAGTTCACCGTTCAAGAATGCATTCTTGACATCCATTTGGAATATCTTCCATTGACGAATAGAGGAAACTGCAATCAGAGTGCGGACAGTAGTCATTTTTGCCACGGAGGCAAAAGTCTCCTCATAATCCATACCATATTGCTGCGAGTATCCTTTTGCAACCAGCCTTGCCTTATATCTTTCAATTGAGCCATCAGACTTGGTTTTGATCTTATATACCCAACGACAGCCAATTGTACGTTTTCCATGAGGAAGATGTACAAGATCCCACGTATGAGTCTAATAAAGAGCTGTAAGCTCTTCCGCCATAGCATTCTGCCAACGAGGATCAGAAACAGCTTCTTTGTAAGATGCTGGTTCAGAAAGCCGATGTATATTTGCAATAAAAGATGCAAATGTTGGCGAATAAGAAGAATATACAAAATCTGGCAGTTTAGTAGTCTTATGAGTACGTACAGGTCTCGATGGTGGAGGATGATTTTCTTGAGCGACAACAGGAGTGGGAGCAGTTGCAGACTGAGTAGGAGGGTTGTCTGGAGCTATAGAAGCATCATCAACTGGGGCACTAGATGTAGTGCCATCACTATCAATGGTAAAAGGATCAATATTTAGAAGTTCTGACCGAGTCATGTTGTGAGACTGTACAGGAATAGCATAGTAAGGAATGTGCTCCAGAAAAGTAACATGTCGAGAGACATACAGTTTCTGACTCGCCGGATCATAACACCGATATCCTTTCTGACCAATACCATATCCCAAGAATACACAAAGAGCCGACTTTGGAGACAACTTGCTTCGTTCTACATGAGGCCGTAAGACAAAGCAGGTGCACCCAAATACCCGTAAAGATGAATAATCAGGTAATTGACCATACAACTTTTCATAAGGAGACATTCCAGAGTTGTGGCGAGTAGGGATGCGATTAATCACATAGGCAGCAGTATGAATAGCTTCTCCCCAAAAGACACTAGGAACATCAGAAGATAATAACAAAGACCGTGCCGTTTCTACAAGGTGTCGATGTTTCCGTTCTGCTATACCATTCTGTTGAGGAGTATCAGTACATGATGATTGGTGAACAGTCCCATCAGATGCTAGTAACTGAGTAAAATCATTAGAGGTATATTCCCCTCCTAAATCACACCGGAAGCATTTTATGACAGCAGAGTGTTGGGTCTTCACAAGAGCTCTGAAATTGCTATAAATGACAAAGAAATCTGACCTGCGCTTCATAAGATAAACCCATGTATAACGAGTATAATCATCTATGAACGAAACATAATAAGGTGATCCTCCTTTGGAGGTTATTGGGGAAGGACCCTACACATCAGAATGAACAAGATCAAAAGGAGCAAACGAACGAGTGACACTATTATTAAAAGGTAAGGCAGAGAATTTTTCCAGTTTACAACCACAACAATCAGAAATGTCAACATTGTTCAAACGACCTAACACACCAGTAGAGGATAAAAACTGTAAACGTGAAGCTGAAAAATGACCCAAACGAGAGTGCCAAAGATAAAAATTTGAAGACGAATGACTTAAACGAAAAGACGACAAATCAACACTAGAGGCCGCAATATCAGAAACTTGGAGCTGCTCCAAAACATAAAGTTCCCCAAGTTTACGGCCGATCCCAGTCACCCTCCGAGACTGTGGGTCCTGTACACAACAAAGAGAATCAGAAAAGAAGACCCAATAACCAGATTTACACAACTGACTGATCGAAACAAGATTCAAAGCAAGTGTGGGAATATAATAGACATTAGTGAGAGAGATATGGGGGGTAACAACAGGACCAATACCCTCAACTGGCATAGGTGTAGCACTAGCTGACATAACAGAAACTTGAGGACTAGCTGATAACAAAGAAAAGGATGACAAATGTGGTGACATATGATGAGATGCACCAGAATCCAATATCCATAAGGATGAAGGAATACCTGAAGGACTAGATGCTGATAGACCTATGTGAGACATAGATGTTGACATGGCAGTAGGATTGGAAGCAATGAACTGGCGAAATTGCTCAAAAACCTGTGGATCCAAAGCTGATGGTGGTGTCATATTCAAATCGTTCTCTGTAGAAGGTACAGTAGCAGCAGCAGTGAACTGTGGAGGACAAAATGGTGGAAATGATGGACGCCTGTTGAACTGTGGAGGCTGAAACTGTCCAGATGGTCTTGTTTGGTTTTGATAATTTCCCTTCCCCAACAGCAATGGACATTAAGACTTCCAATGATTTTTCTTTTTACAAAATGCACACTCATCAAATGCAACTTTCGGCTTAAACTGTCCAGATGGTCTTGTTTGGTTTTGAACAGCAAAGACAGTAGGTGTGGCTTCTGCCTTAGACCCTTTGTCAAATTGGGACCTGATACGGGTTTCCTCGGCAATCAACTCATGAACAACTGAATCCACTGTGGGAAGAGGAGTACGATGAAGGATTGTCCCACGTAAGCCTTCAAAATCAGACGTTAATGCCATCAAGAACTGGACCAATCTCTGCTCTTCCCTTCTGGCAATGTAAGGCATGAAAGCCTTTAGTTCTGCAGATTTAGTGAGAGCTAATTGATCCCACAAATCAGACATAGAAGGATAAAAATCCTGAATACTTAGACTGTTTTGTTGGAGGGCTCGGATATCAAATGCTAGCTGATACTGTTTTGCAAAATTAGATTGAGTATACAGCCTTTCCAAATGGTCCCAAACTTCTTTTGCTGTGTCATACTTTGCTAACTGGGTGCCAATTGACTGAATGACAGAATTATTAATCCATGTAATAATTTTGGAATTATCAGTCTCCCAAGATTCCAATAAAATTGCAAAATTGGCAGCCTTGTCACCTGTTGGTTTTCCCTTTATACCTGTAACAATCCCCCACATAGCCTTGCCCCGTAAAAAATTCTTCATTACATAACTCCAATATGCATAGTTTTTACCATCCAGTTGTGTACTAATGGACTGAAGAGAGTCATCTCTTGGAGCGATAATATCAATACACAGTCAAGCAAATATTCCAAAATTGCCCTTATGCAGATGAACAAACAACCCAATAATAGCAGCAACAATTAAAACCCTCAAAATCAAACAATCAACCTAGAATATAAGCTTCTCAAGAAAACAGCAGCAACCCAGAATATTAACCCCTCAAAATCGAGTCAGAAAACCTAACTCGTTCGAACAAACAAACTGACAATAAAAATAACCTTCTTGAAATCGACCAAATCAAGCCGTAAATACCAATCGGAACACATAAACGAAGCAGAAAATCATACCAAAAGTGCAGAAATTTCAGAAAACGGGGCGCGCTGCCCCCGAAAATACCAATCGGAACACATAAACGATTCGCGCATCGTCGTGCCTGCTACAAGAACCCCTTAACAATCTAGCTCTGATACCATGTTGATTATCAAAGATTAAGTTTCAAAGAAGATGAAGATGAACAAAGGCTAGGGTTTTGAGAGTAAAACATAATCTGTGAAATATTAGTTATGACATATTACAAAGAGAATAACCTATATATACATAAGGCTAACAATGCTAGTGGGCTAAATAAGGCCCAAACACACACAAACTTATTAGGCTAACAACAATGCGCACTGTAAAAGTAAGATTAATTGGAACCGGTCACTGAAAACATTACATTTGGAATCAATGCCACCAAAGTGATGATGAATCAGTGTCTGATCCTCGGGTGATTAAGTATACAACCTACACAAGAAAAGTGTTGACATTAATCAAAATGCATGTCCAAACTGAACATATGTGTAGGTTATAGCATTCAATGTGATTAAATGTAACATTCAAATTATGAATGTATTTTTGTTCGTCACCCACAATAACAATATATTTACAGCATACTTACAGTTCATTACCTATAATAGCCACATACTTCCATCTCTTTACTGTAAGCATGTATATTGTTCATATTGGTAAAAAATTGAAGTACATTGAGGTTACATATATCTATTATTAGTTAAAATAAATCACATTGTTATTAGGAATGAAATTAAATACATTATCTGTAATTTCAAAAAATGGGAAAGTACAAAACTATGAATAAATTGCAATATATATCTTGTTTTTGGAGGGTTGCCTATGAGTTTAATTGATAGTGCAAATGTAAATTGTGTGGTGAAAGAAAAGAGAAAGGAGAGGAGAATCTGAATGAGAATGGTTCAACACGTCTCCAAAATAGGACAACATATATTCAATAACTACATTTGAATATAGTCATTGGTTAAAAATCAAGAATATAGTTATGAATTACTGGAATGTGATGTCATCTTCTAAGTGTTATTGATAACATTTAATTAACTGAACATATTACAATAGGGGCATATTTAAAAAAGTAGACAAAACCTATCTTCCATATTTCGTTTTAATCTGATTGTATAACATATAACCGTTATGGCTTGTATATTTGACAAAGTAAAATGAAATTTTTTGGATGTTTAATGAAATAAAGAGTTAAAGATATGAAGTTTATAATTAAAAGAGTATAATAACATATTATTGCATGAAGGAGGGTTAATGTAAAAACAAGAAACCAAAAGAAATTTATGAAAAACAATAAGGCCCAGTTTGGTAGGATCTTAATCTTTAAGATCTGAATTTTTAAGAGGTCTGAATTTCTAAGAGGGTCTGAATTTTTAAGATCTGAACGTTAAACATGTTGTTTGGTTGGACCCTCTAAATTGTTGTAGTGTGGTAGGGTGGGGGTGGGTGAGTAGGGTGGTGGTAGGTGGGGTGGTATGGGGATGGGGTAGGATGTGGTGGGTGTAAATTTAAAACTTCACACTGTTCAAAAGTGACAAAAAAGTATTGGTGGAAAGGTAATATTTTTAGGGAGTAAATTTAAAACTTCACCCTGTTCAAAAGTTCCGCTTCTTAATCCTAGCAAAAAAGTATTGGTGGAAAGGTAATACTAGAACTAAATTTCTATTAACAAAATGGCAAATTTTAAGTTCCATTCTTACCCTCAACTCTTAAGTCTCAAGAAACGTTCTTCATTTGTTTGCAGACCACCATAACGAATTTGATTGAAATGTTTTATTATTTTGTGAAAGGAAGAGCTTAAATTAACAGGGTTCCTCTGGTAGACATATCACATGAAAATCTACACAAAGGGGTAAAATTGTAAACTGCATTCATGAGGTTCTTGTTTTCAAGATTCGCCATCACAACCATTGTTCTCTATTTTTCATCACCAAACCTAACAAATCAATAACATTTTGAACATAGGTACTTATAAAATATAAAGTTGTAAGTTTGATTATTATCATAAAAAAGATTCATGCATTGAGAGTTAATTGAATTAAAAATTATCTATAATCCAATTTCTCATTCCATTTCGTGACGGTATGAACAACCAAAATTAACAAAGTGGAAGAAATCAACACCTTTGTGTTTCTCTATAAATATCAATAAGTATGTGACCACATGCTTGTTCAATAATCATAAAACTATTAGCGTATATATATGTATTGTATTAGTAGATATCTAGAGGGTGTTAACTGTAATATACGTATAGTATAAATATTGGCATTGTAATCCATTTCAAATCAGTGAGATACGTAAACTTTCATGGTATCAGAGCCGATTAAGATCGACTCCTAACCCTAGCTGTCGACTCCTAACCTTAGCCGCCCAAATCGCCGGCCGATCCTCTCCCTCTTCACCACCATCGCCTCCGATCACCATTGCCTCCACATCTCCTCCATTCTCACAGCCCGATTCTCTTCCGGTGACCATTCCCTCCCCTCTCCTTCAATACATACGGCGCAAACGCAAGATGACCGGCGAAGCCACCGATTCTACAACCAAAGGTCAGCCACTTCATCCTGTCTACACGGTAACAAACATCCAAAATAAGGTTCGTGTTCTTGATGGTACTAAAGTTACGTATTCTTCTTTGGTTAAATTGTTTAAACTCCATGCAAAGGGGTATAAAGTCTTGCACCACATCGATGGCACCCCCCCTCCTGCTAAAACCGACCCTACGTACGCGGCATGGGTCGAGATTGGTTCCATTGTTCTTCAATGGATCTATGGTACACTTTCTGATGATCTCTTAGTTCGAGTTTTGGACAATGATATTACTACTTGCGATGCATGGATTAAAATCCAATCCATATTTTGGAAAAATAAAAGCTCACGAGCTGCTGCCCTCGAACATGAATTTACAAACCTAACCCTAGCTGCCTGTGCCTCTATGGATGAATATTGTCAAAAACTAAAAGATCTAGCGGGACAATTAGAAGATGTTGGTTACCAGGTTAATGAAGCACGACTCGTTTTACAGCTTTTCCACGGTTTACCCATGGAATATGACACCACCGCGTCTGTTATCAACCATGGATCTTTCACATGGGATGATGCTCGAGGCATGATCATGCTAGAAAAACAACGATAGTCCACCCGGCAACAAGTCACTCAATCGGTCCTTGTTACACCTCAAAGCACCAATGCCTCAAATGGAAACCCTCCGGCTCAACAACCACCGCAGGCCAACACCGCACCTCGGGCCTACGATCCGAACTACTCCATCTCCTAAAACCGTGGCCGTGGGAGGGGTCATGGTCGTGGTGGTTATCGAGGTCGGGGCAATAACAGACACAGCGTAGGGGGACGGTCCCAAAACTACTTCTCCCCACCACCGTGGGCATGGTTGAACACACCACCATGTCCATATCCTGCTCAACCATGGCCCACGCCACCCCCTCCGGCACTCGAGCTAATTTTCCTCCGTACCAACAATCTCAACCGACCGCCAACATTGTCCAACCAAGCACCAACCACTCACCCGTAGGATCACAGTACGATGAACTGAACTTAACTGACATTGTCGCGGCTATGGAGAACACCCAACTTACATCTTGATCTGAATTGGTACATGGACACGAGTGCTTCCACACATGTGTTGTCCAATCCAGGTACTTTGTCTTCCCCTCTGTCATCATCTCCTAATGGTCATATATTTGTTGGTAATGGCACTACGTTGCCCACTTTTGGATCTGGTAACATCTCTCACTAACTCCCCAACCACACCTACCAACTCAAAAACACTCTCCTTGCACCCGCCATCATTAAAAACCTTATCTCTGTCCGTAAATTCTCACGTGATAATAAAGTTTCCGTTGAATTTGACCCTTTTGGTTTTTCTTTGAAGGTCTTCCTGACTGGAGAGCACCTTTCCTGCCACAATAGCTCCGGCGATCTATATCCATTCACCGTTCCCGCCATCACTCCCATTGCTTGCCTCGCCACATCTCACACGTGGCATACCAGACTACCCGTTCCAAAGCCGGCATAAACAAACCAATTACCCGTCTCAATCTACATGTCACCCAACAACATACCATCTCACCCACACCCATAAAACACATTCATTTTGGTCTCGAGTCTTTCCCCGAACAACATGGCTCTCGGGCTTGCTCCGATCCGCCATTAATCAACTCATTCTTTGGACTCTCGAGCTTGCCCTTATCTGACATCATACTTCAGTCGCTAGAATGAATCCAACGACTAACACATACAAGGACAGAAGCCTAAGCATACAGCCAAACCCATCGGGTTCCTATTACCAACCATACAGTCAAATAATGTAAAGCACACCCAACTAGCACACGTTAGTACACATTGTAAATTAAGGCTACCTATGCATGTAACATCACTCATAGTATAGTGAGAAAACTCATCTGATCCGCCAAGGTAAAAGCACTCCATGTGCATGCCCTTGAATTCTAACAACACGAACCTCCTAATAAGAATAAATGCAACTTAGCAAATCCTAAACCTCAAACAGGACAAACTCCTAACACCAGCAACCTGAAACTCTCAAGTTTGACCAAAAGTCAAAATGGTCAAAGATGAAATGTCAAAGTCAACGGTTAACACTAGGATAGCATCACTATCTCCTCAAGATATCTTCACTATCTGCAACACAGATCGGGGTCCTTCGCGACAGATATCGTCGTTATCTCCATAGATAGCGGCGCTACAAATTTTTCCAAAACCTCATTAACCACCAAATCCATTAAGACAGGGGTTACAACTTTCTAAAACTCGTCCAATAAGTCTGAAACCTCATAAAAATCCAAACTTTATTGACATGGATGTCCCATGCATGTCAAATCTCATACTTTGGTAAAAAAAGGTCTAAAATGAAACCATCCATGCTTAAACAAATCAATGGATCTTGGCTTACTCCCAAGATCAGTTAAAAAACTCTAAAGAAGGTCTTAGGGATATAAAGTTCTAACCTTTATCAATTCAATCCATAGACAACATGACAAAGGGAACATTTCTCTATTTTACTCCATCAAATGCAACTCATAGAACAACATCTAGCTTAGAATACCAAAAATATAAAAGCTTTATACTTACAAAGGTACAGAAACAAAAGTATTGCTGATTCCCACTAGAAGAAGAGCTTCGTTGCACCAACACCACCTTCTTCTTCTTCAAAAGTTCATCCAAGGAGGGTTATGAAGCTTGAAATCACCAAAGGAGGCTAGGGTATGAAGAGAGAGAGAGAGTTCTAGAGGCTGTGAAGGGTGGAAATGACGGCTCCTAGGGTTTAGAGCCCTTAAATACGATCCAAAAACCAAGATCTATGGTTTTGGTACAAACAGCAACGGATAGCGTTGCTATCCCCAAATCATGGCCCTGCATGATCTCACCTCAGATAGTGTCGCTAACTCTTAAGTTGGCATCGCTATCTCCCTTTTTCCATAAAACTTATATTTTTGTTATACTTAAACACGACTTCTTGGAAAGAGGTCTTACAAAACTAAAACCGGAAGATGGATTAAAGTTCTACAAACCTAAATGGTATATAAACATAAGAGTTATTTGACTAAATAGATCAAATTCCATATATTATGGTATGGTATTTTATTCATTTAAAAAGATTAAATTAAGATTCGAAAACTAATCTCATGGAAGCAATAACCTTATGTGAAAATGAAAAGATCCGACCATCGATTCTCTGCCCCACTCCAACAACTCGATTATACTCTTCGTGTTCAGTTTATTCTTATCATTCAATCTTCATAAGTTTCTACTTATATCATTTTGAAAAATCTTTTTACATCTCACATTAGAATCAACAAGAACTTATATATTGTAGAACAAGAATTGGTGAAACGTAGTATACAAATCAAACACAAAAACTTAACCCCCTTTGTACCGAATGAACTTGAATGGGGAAGATATGAGAGGTTACCTAAATTCCTTTGAAATTGTTCATCATTGGTCCATCATTTCTTCTTTTTTGGTTGTTAAAAATGCTATATTGAAATAATGTACAACTTTTCGTGGAATTCTGGGGAATTTTGTGTTTTCATCGAATAGACCTTCTCGAGAAACCACTTAGGAAATTTGACATTACCATCAGTTTCGGGAAGTTCAGATTTGAATTCTCTACATTTATGAGAAAAATATATAAGAAGCCACGAAGGAAAAAAATAGTTAACATATAATAAAAAGTTAAAGATAGGAACACTAGCTTCATATACTCTCTGACTTCTTGACAGTTATCGAGTACAAAGCATTCTAGTTTGGTTTTTAGCTAGGATAAAGATGTTGTTTTGCCTTACGCTAGTTGAACGACATTTAGACTCAAACCCCTAAACTTTCTTTTTTTCAAAAACAACATCCTCGTTTTGTCAGACATTTGAATTGAGTTTGGACATCTCGAAGGTACATTGACCAATATTTTAGATCTTCTTCAGCAACATAACCTTCAACTATAAAACCTTCCGGCCTTGCCTTATTTCTTACATAGTTTTTTAGTTTTTTCAAATACCTTTCAAACGGATACATCCATCTCATATATATATCAGACCTCCGTGAAGCGCTTCATCAGGTAAATGCAAAACTAAATGAATCATAGTAAAAACGCTGGAGGATAGGTCAACTCTAACTTGCAGAAGATTGTAAGAATGTCATCATTGGCTTTCTTCATATTTTACTAATAGCGTTTTGGAGCAAAGTTGCTTAAAAAATGTACAAAGGTCTACTATTGCTGTATAAGTATCTTTGTTCAGAAATCCTCATACTCCAATGGGTACCAAATGTTGCATAAGAATATGAAATTTATGATATTTCAATGCAGTAATATTTGTATTCTTATCGGTCACTTTACTACTGATATTAGATCCATACCCATCTGGCAGTTTAATATATTTAATAAATTGATAGAAAAGCTTTCGATTATTTTTTTTGAATGAATATTTAGGGAAAAAGAACTTGTTACCCTTTTTGCAACAATTGCGGTCTCCGAATATTTAGCTTTTCCAAGTCCAACCACGTATTTAAGGTGTCTTTAGTCTCATCGTTCATTAGAAGAGTACTCAACAAACTAGCTCGCACATTTTTCAATATGCATTACATGTAAGTTGTGCTTCAACTGCATAGAAGATCAATTCTAATGTTCAAAAAATATGCTTCGTTTGGACCAATTCAATTTGAAGTCCTCCTTCCGGTAGACCAAAGAGTAGACGACATAGTCACGCTTCTATGTCTGCACTACTAAATTGTCTTGGAGGGGGTCTTATCACGTGTTACCTGTTAAAGTCGAAATTATTTCTCCACGGATGGTTAGCAGCTAAGAATCGGCAATGACCAACATATACAAATTTATTTGTTACACGATATGAAGGACTGTCTTCATTGCAAGTCAGAGATGCTTTATAGCCTTGTACGCTCCAACATGACAGAATACTACAAGTTGGAAATTCGTTTATGGTCCATAACAATGCCGCCTTCATTGTGAAGAATGTGTTTCTCGTTGCATCTTTATTACAAATGCCTAACTGCCACAAATGCTTAAGCTCTTCCACCAACGGCCTAAGGAAAACATCCATGTCCTTCCTGGGTGATTTAGGGCAAAGATTCAACAACATAGCCATAGATGCAGATTGTATGCGGTGAGTATAACTGGCCACGTGCTATGAATTGAACTCATGTTACCATATGGATTAAAACTGCCAGCTGCAAGCCCTAGGCAAACATTTTAGGGTTCTCTCGAGAAGATAGGGTACATTCTATCAAATTCTTTCCATGAAGACCCATCAATAGGATGATGGATTATACTCTCTTCTGATCGTCTGGTACTGTGTCAAATCATATATTTGTCGTGTTCCTTGAACAATACAAACATCATAGACTGGGGGGACACATGAAAGTAACGTAAAACCTTGTGAGCTATCTTCTTACCATTTGTATTTTCATCAATCCACCGACTCTCTTTACAAACAGGACAATTCTGTAATGAGCTGTGTTCTTTCGAGAAGAGAGAACAGTTCATTTTTGCATACATGTATGGACTCATAGCCCAAACTAATCTTTTTAGTGTCATATTTTGCTACATAATGCGAAGGGAGGATCTTCTTGCCTTTCGGATATGAAGATTGCAACAACTCAAGGAGTTCATAAAATGAGGTATTAGTCCATTTGTTATTCACCTTGATATGCATAAGCTTTCTTAAGAAGTCGAGGGAAGAAAACTTAGTACAACCAGAATATAATTCTGATTCGACTTCCTTTAATAGATTTCCAAAATCATCACAGACATCACTAATCTTTGTATATGAGTTCCCTTCATTGAGGTTGGTATCCTATTCCATCAAATCATCCATAACGTCTTCGATAACATCAACCATATCGTTTCTTGGCGCCAAATCATCCACAACTGGAAGGAATTGAAGTTTCAACATGATATGTCCACTTCTTGTACGACCGACAGAACCCAAATACTCTCATACGAGTTTTCATTTGTGACATGAGTACTAAGATAGAGTTTTGACATCATTGAGATGCACATCTGACATAACCTCTGCTATTGACATGTGCTTTCCACATCTCGATAAAAGAATTAAGTCCTTGTTGGAACTCAGGTGAGTTATGTTTTGGATTAGTAGCCCGCTTTTATCGATAGGAATTATGCAACTGAAACATAATTCAGGGTTTAAAACTATCAATGCATTTGTATGGGAAAAAAATCTGTTATATAATTGGATCGTTAAAATGATAATTTAAAAAGTAGCCTTGAAACAGGAACAAATAACCGGACAACGCTGATAGAGTATTTGCAAGGGTAGGCTTCTACACCAACTTTTTAAATACTTTATCACATATATGAATGTGTATTACATCATTGTTTTTTTAAGAAAAATTTTGCAGCATTTCTTCTTAGCTCCCATGTAAATTTGTAAATATATATACCTGAGGAGCCAAAGTAAAAAAGAGATAAAATATTCAAAAAGCAGTCCCAAAATAGGGACAGCCCGAAATTAATTTTTAAATCAATTTCGAGCGGGTATTTCTAAGGTTATGATGATTAAAAAAAAAGTAAAGACATAGTTTACGATTTAGAGTCCCTAAACCTTACAGCATTTGCGGTTTAGGGTTAGGTTTAAGTTTAGGTTTAGGTTTAGGGTTTAGGGTTTAGGTTTAGAGTTTAGGGTTTAGGGTTTAGGTTTAGGGTTTAGGGTTTAGGTTTAGTGTTTAGGGTTTAGGCTTTAGGGTGTAGGGTTTAAGGCTTACATTCAAATAAGTTTATGTTTTTTCTCGGTTTAGGGTTTTATGTTTATGACGGTTTAAGATTTAACGTTACACTTTAAATAATTTTATTTTTAGGGTTTAGGATTTAAACATTATACTTGAAATGATTTTATGTTTTATCGTTTAGGGTTCATAACAAAATAACACATCATGTTATAATATCTAATAACAACCGATAAACATAAAAAACAATTTGACGGCTGAACATTTAATTACTTAATAATTAAGTACTTAGTAACTAACATCAACAAATCAATAGCTTGACATATTGCAATTAACATCAACAAAGCATTTTATAAATTAAGTACTTAACAATTAATGACTTAAAAATTAAGTACTTAATAATTAATTATTTAACAATTACTTAACACAAACCCTTCCAAAGCAAATTATAAATCAAATTAAGTACTTAAAAGTATTTCAAAGCATACTACAAATTTTAAAGCATCTTACAAATTAAGCACTTAAAAATTAAATATTTAATAATTAAGTACTTAAAAATTTGGTACTTAAGAATCAAGTACTTCATACAAACACTTCCAAACCATATTACAAATTAATATATGCATCACTTAACCATTAAGCAATATCATAACCATTAAGCACTTTCATATAACCCATTAAGAACTTAAAATAACCATTAATAACTTAACAATAATGCAACAAGAACACATACTTTGTGGTTGGTGGTGGTTGTAGCTGTTGGGTTTTTCGATGGTGGTGGCGAAGATCTAGCGGCCGCCGAAGAAAGGGCGGTAGTGCTAACAAAACCAAAATTAGTTTCAGATTTCAGTTTTTAAAACAAAATCAAGTGGTTTGGAGAAAAGCTTAACGAATGTGAAGGTTTCTGTCGCCGGTTATTCTCTCCGGTCGCCGAAAATAATAAAGTGTCGCCAAAAGTTCTTGCATTTTGCTGGCAAATGGGAGCAAACGGCCGAAAAATTGTAGTGGCAGTGAGAGAGTACACCTTGAGGGCGTTTGGTGTGGTGGTGGTCGGTAATCCTTGAAGAGTCGCCAAAGGATGAGAGAATCGCCGGTTGGAGATCGAGTTTTGGTCGTGTAACAGAATGACATGAGTTCAGGTGATAAGAATTAGCAGTGACATTTGCATTAGCAGTGACACTTAGGGTGGGAAATATTATTGCTCTTTTCCTGACCGTTGGATAATGCATGGAATCGACGACAAAGATCAAGGGTGGCACAGATCGCTTAGCAATGTAATAGCAGCGATACCAAACACATGTTATGTGTGTCGCTGCTAATACCCTTTGTCTCTGGTATTACAACCATTTCTTGTAGTGTATGAGAGACTATACATGCTTTACAAAAAATGTGATATGTCATCATATCCGGCCTATACCAACCACCCTAATTCTCTAGTTTTTTATACCGTTATTAAATCCTTTTGGTTGAGGTGTGAAATTCCACACAAGATGTCTAGTGTTAAAACTTTGATACACCTAAAATATCATTTGTGTTTCGTGATTGACGACTTACTTATCACTACTAGAAAACTGGTGCATTACCCACGCAAATTTGCGTCGGTGTTGTGTGGGTAAAGGCGTATACCCACACAATACCTACAGAAAATGAGTAGTGGGAAAAACCCTTGTGGGTAAATTGTACCTACGCCATAGCCATGCAAATTTCCCACACGTTTTTACCCAAGCATTACCCATGCCATTTTCCCATTCAATACCCACGCGCTTTTACCCACGCGATACATATGCTAACTTACACACGTAATACCCACGGAGTTTTACCCACACAACTTTACCCACGCTATACCCATGCAATTTTACCCACGCAATACGCACACAGATTTTACCCACGCAATACGTTTTTTATTAAAAAAAATACCAAAAAATTATTTTGAATTCCAGATTTTCTTTTTTTGTGAGTTGTCAGCAATATATATATATATATATATATATATATATATATATATATATATATATATATATATATATATATATATATATATATATATATATGTGTGTGTGTGTGTTTTTTCTAACATGCATTAATTTAATTGAATGGAAAACATATAGAACATCAAATTAGGAATTAGACAATAATAGAATAAAATTTCTTTTGCTTTTGATTCCCAATTAATAGCAATAAATTATTTCGATGTACCATGTGTAGGTCCTATCTATTATATTTGTATCTCTTATTGTTTTCCAACCAGACCCTTTCCTTTATTAATGCCAACCATCATTCCACTGTATCGAAATAAACAAACTTCTATGAAATAAAAAAAATCATCTTAGCATAATAAAATTTGTGATAACAAACAAAGCAAATTAATATTGTAAATAAACATACCTTGAGTTTTGAGAAGCACGTGCAGCTTCAAATTCTCTTTTCAAACGCTCAAAAATCATCATAGCCATTGAAATTAAAAGATTAAATAATAAAAAGTATGCTTGATGTTTTAAGTACTAATTTCCTGCATATCTAAAAGTTGTTAAGTTGAAAGGCATTCAGTTAGTTCCCCATGTCTCTTGAGGACACTTGAAACTGCATTAAAGAATCATTTGTAATTTTTGAATTTCATAACAAAGAGTAATTTAAATAAACAAAAAGAGGAATAAGATTTACATCTGGCCCTTATAGTCTCTAAATGTATATCATCCTCCTGCATAAAGGTCTGTTAAACAACATATAATATAAATACAACACAAGTTAGAACGACAAAAAAGCCATAAGATCTACATAATAAGTAGAGCCATGCTAAAAATAGCATCGTACTTACAAAAATTGACTCACTTAGATCATTATGTCCTTTTTTCATATATCTTAACAATCCCACTTGATTTCTATTAATTCTACAAAAGTGAATGAACAAAACTACTCTTCAAACTTTGGCTGAAGTCACATCTAATACATTATTATTATCATAAACTTTTATATGTGGTCATTCATTTAAATATGATCTTTTACTAAACCTTCCAGTCGTGCGCTTATAGGCTCATATGTCCAAATGTGTCATGTAAATTGTTGAAATGAAAAGTATATGAACTTATAAAAAAATTTCTGATAAGTCAATCTTGTAAATAGACACAACTCCCATTTTGGTGAAGGGAGGAACCAAATCTTGCTAATGTTTACAGAGGAACTTATGTTTATTTTAACTCTTTTTGTTAATGTACACATTAAGAGATCATAAAAAAAACAAAGCAATCATGAAATGTGGATGCAAAATATATAAACTCAGTTATTAGATAAGAATGTACAGACAGTGCTAGAAGAATGCAAATAATTACCACTTATGCCATTTTATATGAATCCTCAGTAGGAACTTGCTGTAAAAAAGAAAAAGAATCAATAAGCATAACTGAAAAGATTTAGATTAATTATCCAATTGCAGTAAAAAAATTAATAAACACTTTTATTACCACTTGCCAACCTATAACAACACTTTTATCTATCAATTGCAACACCTTTTTTTGGCTTCCCATTAGAAAGTCCAACTTTTTGCTTTATTTTTTACAACATTTTTCTTTCCTTTTGACAATTCTTTATCTTAATTTGAGGTCTAAAGGTCAAGCGGTGGAGGTGTGGGGATGGTTCTGGAACATAAAGAAAAAAAAACCGTGTTACAAAAAAACGTAACATCAGATACCAAAAATTACGCTATTTAATTAATAGATAAATTGTTAAATATACCAATGCAGCACTTTTCCACATCTAAGCAACACTGTGCATAATATAATGCAGCATTTGTGGCAACAATAGGAATAAAAGCATAGCATAGATAACAACATATTGTAATTAGATACATATGTCCAAACTTAAATCAATATCAATAAAATATAGTCAAAATATCGTTTACAACCATAAAAAATATAATATCCTCATCCAATAGTAATTACTCTGATGTTCCATATATGATGTCCCGTCACGACTCACCTTCTTTATCAATCTATTATTGACACATCTACCATAAAGTCTACGGTGTCCGTCATACTCTTTTCCCATTGTAGATAGAAAATGATCTAATGGACCACTTCCATCTTCTAAAGGTTTGTAGTTCTTCATTTGTTCCTTCAAACATTACACAAAAAAGGAAAGCCAACATAATTTGCAATGAAATAAAAAAATATTTAATATAAAAAAATCATATTCTTACAATTTTCTTTGTAGTGTCATCGCATCTATCAGTATATTTAATTCCTACTATCCTTCTGCATGTACGCTCAAAATTTTGGGCTAAGGTAGGTGGTTCCTTGTTTGAATCATCATTCGTCAATTAGATAAACACTAACACTGAAAATAAGACAAAAAAATATCAATGCACGAAATAATAAAATTAATATAAATATAAACATGCTACCATTTTGATAATGGCATTTTATACCATTATTATACCTTTCACTCTTATTGTTTTATGCTTGTTTTCAACCAAAACTTGGTGTTTTTAACTCTATTTTAGAGTTTATTGATGTGTAGGTCTTACTCGATTGAGAATGATGAAAAACGAGGCATCAATATCCCTTTATATCGTTATCCAAGCAAATATTTCAAGCCGGTAACAGCCTCCAAGAATTGAGAACAAAGTGAAATTAGCAGCCCCAAATTGCCTTGTGGTTCGCCACTTGCTCGCCACGTGAAGTAGGGCTGACAAATATATACCACGGAAAACCAACCAACATGCTACCAACCGAACCAATAAAATTGGTAGCCAATATGTTTGGTAGCCAACATGTTTGGTTGGTAGTACCATACCAATTAGGTAATCATGGTACGGTAATGGTATAAAATCTGAGATACCACGGTAGTACCGTACCAACCAATTCATATATATATATATATATATATATATATATATATATATATATATATATATATATATATATATATATATATATATATATATATATATATATATATATATATATAACGAAAACATATTTCAATTGTCATGTGGTTCGGTGTTTATAACTTTAAAAGTATGAGTATTAGTCATTTAGCCACATTATTCGATAGTTATTACCACATTAAATTTAGAAATTAAAAATTAACGACAATATTACTTCAATAAAAGTGTTTAATAAATGAAAATAATTACATAGCTAATTTCCTGGTATATACCATTACCAACTTGTACCAACCAAACTTGATGGTAACCAAACAAGTTGGTACCAAGTATAATTGGTATGGTACTGGTAGCAAAATTTTTGTACCAACTATAATTGGTACGGTACACGGTTTAGAGAAAAACGAATCGGTACCGTACCAATTCCACCCCTAACGTGAAGTGGCCATTTTTAGTTTTAAGAGCCACTTGAAATTGCCACTTGAAGTGGCCAGCCTAGTGGCCATTTCTTCCTGACGGGTTTTTTAAGCAAAATTAGGGCTCAAAACATTGGATCTTTTACACACATTCTTGAGAGAACCTTTAGGGGCGATTTTTGGGGGTTTTGCTTCACAAGCAAAACCGTTGGAAGATGATCAAAGATTTGGAAGCAATTTTGGAAGATGGAAGCATTTGACACATTTAGAGCTTGGATTTCTCATATTCAAACGCGTATTTGTTTACAATTTTGTTGATAAACTTGTGTTCCTCTCAAATGTGGTTTATTTATTTGTCTTTAATATGCTAGATCTTCTTTGTTACGAGAATGATGGACTTTAGTATGAAAGTATGAAGTATATTTTACATATTTCTTGTTGGTAACTTTTGTTGGTTGAGTTGAATATCTTGTGCTTAATGCTTTGCTTTATTGATAACATTGCAATGATTTGTTGGTTTTGATTAACTTGAAATAGTGATGGTAACTTGTTGTGAGATATTTGACCTAGGGTGAGACATTGGATAGACATATACCAACTAAACCCTAGTAACATGTGAAACATTCCTATGCTTATGAGTTTATTATTTGTGTGTGTTAATTGAGAGATATAACACATCATCTAGTAAGCATTCTTGTTACGCCTCGACAGAGGGTATTGAGGATATTAGGGTTTGTTGTTTTTAATCGGTATTTGTTGCTACACTTGAAATATAAATATCATCTTTATATTGGACGCTAAATGAATTTGGACTCCCACTATCTTCCTTTATTTGCTTTCAAGTAGTGATCGTCTTCCATTCCCATTATTGTCTTTTTAGCTTAACTTGTGTTCGTGTTAAGATCTATATAGTTTTATGACAAATTACCATCATCCAATTAGTGGTTGCCATTGCTCATTGTGGTACTTGATACCCAAAGTTCCTTGGATTGATACTCATGTTTACCACGATATTACTTGATTAACACCGTGCACTGTGGTTGTAAAAAAGGGTATAAAACCTCATATCATGTTTTTGGCGCCGTTGTCGGGGAACTTTGTGGTGTTGTTATCACTACAAGTTATAGCGCCACTATATTGGATTATTCTTTGATTATTTTTACTTACTAGTTTATGTTCTTTTTTTAGGATGTTTCTCTTGGTGTTGTGGCAGAAACTCAAAAAACCAAACTTGCAAATTTTGAATTGACGGTTGAAAAATACCATTATATGCAAGTGTGGTATATTAAAGAGGGATCATCAAAATACTTCAATTGTTGATGACAATGAGTCTCCACAAGACATTCCAAAGTTAGTATCCATTAAAATCTCAAAAAAAATTGAAAAAAAAACGAAAAATAAGAGTTTTTGAGTTTTGCCAACATTGGAAAATCATCACTTGGTTGGTCACTTAGTTTCAACTTGAAGCTTCTAAATCTAAAAAAAAAAAACAATGTCATGTGTTTTGTTATAAAAAAAACAACAGCTCAAATTCGCCACTTGAACGGCTACTTGGTGGCCACTTGAAGTGGCGAATTTGCAAAGAAAATAGAAACAAATTCATAACTCATCTTCGCCACTTGCACGGCTACTTCGTGGCCACTTGAAATGGCGAATTTGAACAAAAAAATGGCAGCTCAGTTTCGCCACTTGAACGGCTACTTCGTGGCCACTTGAAGTGGCGAATTTGCAAAAAAAAAAAAAATTCTTCTTCAAAGATACTTCTCTCACTCACCATGACTACCGGTTTGCATTCTTTTTAGGCCGTTTTGCTTAGAGTTTACGATGTGTTTATTGTGTTTATTTAGCTTCATTTATATATTGTGTAGGGTTGCATGAAATCTTTTGAAAAACCGGGCATATGTAAATTAATTAACGTTTCGAAAAAATATGGTTGTTTGTTGTTACCAATGCTCTTCAAAAATATTTTTCTTTTTCGTTATTTTTATTTTTATTTGCACCGCATGTAACTTTTTAGGATCACTTTATATTCATGCGTTTTTTCTCTCAACTTTCTCCTCACCCTTTACAATGCCTTTAACCGCAATTGCAATACTTCTAATTAATCAATATATTGGTTGCTTGATTCCCATGTGTAGATAAAATTCTCACTTTTTGAAACTATAGATCATTTTAAGGAGCATTTATTTGCTAAATGCTTAGCAAATGCACATAGGGTGGGTTATGAATCACTTCATGCAAATGAATCTAGTTATAGCAGGTTATAACAATACAAATGATAGTTTTACCCCTATGAGATATCATTTGTGTGCAATCGGCTAGGATAGTCTTATTGAAGTTGCCTTCGTTCTTTCACTTGGCAAAACACCTGCATATGGATCAATAGCCATACCCAATCTTCCAACAATGAAAAAAAAAGTCGTTTGTTTTTACCTTTGTCGTGTTTGTATTTTGTGTCTTAAGCACATAGTTTCAACTTACGATTTGTTTTGGTCTAAAAGTTCTTAGGTTGTATTTTATTTAGTCTTCTTTATAGTGTGTCTAGTCTATTTAGCTAAATAAAGTAAATGGTGAAAATCCAAAAATTGTTATTTAACTTGGTTCAAAAAAGTGAGTTTCAAAAAAAATCAAAAATCAAAAAAATAAAAAATATATATCAAAAAAAAAAGAAAAAAGAAAAAAAACCGAACCAAGTAATTGTTAGTGTAGATTAAGAAAACTTTGAAAAAGTCGTGCAAAAATATACTAAAGCTATTGGTTGGGTGAAGATAAAAAAAAATGTAAAGTAATTTATGTTTAATTTAAATAAGAGTTATTTTGGTTGACATGTTTGAGTAATGTCATGTCTAGAAAATTCTTGTATATATTCCATGTTGGGTCTTTTGTGGAGTTAAGTTGTGGTTATCTTAGATGGTTATAGATTTCATCAATGCTATCTTATTTTGATATGTTAGTTGTATTTTGTATCGAGTTGTAAGTAAATTGTTGACCCTTTGAGTTAGAAGATCGTATGGTTATTGCCAAGTATGCAAGTTTGGTCGGTTTGAGAGTTGCGGCAAAGTCACCGTAACACGATTTCTAGTTCGACACCCGAGCGTTTACTATATCATACACGAGTGGATAGTTGTAGTCATGAGTTCACATATCTTGTGAAAGAATGCATACACGAGTGTGAGTGCAACTATGAGTCCGTCTTTTGTATTGTGTCATGCCTGCTTTGGTTATTGAAGGTTGCTTGCTCTATTTTATATCCTCACCTTACCTGTTCGTATGCTACGTGTTTAGTGAATGGTTGCTCCTTTCCATGCTTTTGTGTTTCAAGAAGTGAGGTATTTGTCTACTTATGGAACCCAAATGAGCATTTTATTGGTTACGTGAGGATTGCAATTGTCTATTTAAGATATTATTTCTTTTTTTCCTTTGCTTATTTTTCATGCACATATTTAAACTTAGGAAAATTTGTTAAATACATTTTATGCATCTTTTGGCACGTTTATTTCATGCAATCGGTTTTTTGTTGAAAATTTTCTTTCATGCACCTATTTTGCATTCATTCTCACACATCATGCCATCCGACTAGTGTTTCTTCCTGTTTTCCTTACTCATCTCCAGTTTTTGCTTGAGGACAAGCAAAAGGATAGGTTTTAGGGTGTCATAATGGCATTTTATACAATTATTATACCTTCATTCTTATTGTTTTATGCTCGTTTTCAACCAAAACTTGGTGTTTTTAACTCTATTTTAGAGTTTATTGATGTGTAAGTCTTACTCGATTAAGAATGATGAAAAACGTGGCATCAATATCCCTTTATATCGTTATCCAAGCAAATATTTCAAGCTAGTAAAAGCCTCCAATAATTGAGAACAAAGTGAAATTGGCAGCCCCAAATCGCCATGTGGTTCGCCACTTTCTCGCCACGTGAAGTGGCCATTTTCAGTTTTAAGGGCCACTTGAAATTGCCACCTGAAGTGGCCAGCCAAGTGGCCATTTCTTCCTGACGGGTTTTTAAGCATAATTAGGGCTCAAAACATTAGATCTTTTACAAACATTCTTGAGAGAAGTTTTAGGGGCGATTTTTGGGGGTTTTGCTTCACAAGCAAAACCCTTGGAAGATGATCAAAGATTTGGAAGCAATTTTGGAAGATGGAACCACTTGACACATTTAGAGCTTGGATTTCTCATATTCAAAGGAGTATTTGTTTACAATTTTGTTGATAAACTTGTGTTCTTCTCAAACTTTGTTACGAGAATGATGGATTTTAGTATGAAAGTATGAAGTATATTTTACATATTTCTTGTTGGTAACTTTTGTTGGTTGAGTTGAATATCTTGTGCTTAATGCTTTGTTTTATTGATCATATTGCAATGATTTGTTGGTTTTGATTAACTTGAAAGAGTGATTGTAACTTGTTGTGAGATATTTGACCTAGGGTGAGACATTGGATAGACATATACCAACTAAACCCTAGTAACATGTGAAACATTCCTATGCTTATGAGTTTATTATTTGTGTGTGTTAATTGAGAGATATAACACATCATCTAGTAAGCATTCTTGTTACGCCTCGACAAAGGGTAGTGAGGATATTAGGGTTTGTTGTTTTCAATCGGTATTTGTTGCTAAACTTGAAATAGAAATATCATCTTTATATTGGACGCTAAATGAATTTGGACTCCCACTATCTTCCTTTATTTGCTTTCAACCAGTGATCGTCTTCCATTACCATTATTGTCTTTTTAGCTTAACTTGTGTTCGTATTAAGATCTATATAAGTTTATGACAATTTACCATCATCCAATTAGTGGTTGCTATTGCTCATTATGTTACTTGATACCCAAAGTTCCTTGGATTGATACTCGTGTTTACCACGATATTACTTGATCAATACCGTGCACTTGCGGTTGTAAAAGAGGGTATAAAAACCTCCTATCACATTTCCTCATGAATCCTAGCAAAACTTTTTGGCCCGGCTGCGTGCATATTCTTTTGAAAGATATGTATTCCCTTGGCACATGAGCAACGCTTCTGCATACAAAGTGAGCAAGTATGGTTGTTGAAATAATAAAATTATTATAAATATAAACATCAACATCATTACTTTCATCTTCATCTCCTTGCATCCAATCCCATAATGTACCATCATAATCAGAGTCATCACTTTGATTGTTAACCACATCCACCTCAATCAAATTTGTATTAACATCAGTTACAAGAAGAGGCATATATTCTCTCAACAAGTGAACTAGAAACAACCATTTAAAATAGAAACAATAGATTTCAACCAAGTATGTATTCTATAAACGAGTAGATAGCATATGAACTTGTTTTCAACCAAGCATGTATTCTCTAAATGAGTAGATTTCAACCTAGTATGAATTCTCTAAATGAGTAGATTTCACATGAGCTAGAACATATAGATTTCAACAACCATTTAAACTACATTTTCTGTAATTAACTAGAACAGAAACGTCCCAAAGTTGATGAGATTGCCACTGAATCAGATTTTGAACCCTACATTTTCTGGTGCAATAGTTAACATCGATAAGGGATGAAACGTATTCAAAATTGAGATTGCAACAAAAACAAATTTAATTTCATTGCAGTTTAGAATCGAGTAATCAGATGTAACTTACCATTACAGTTTTAGAATCGAGAAGGGAACAAGATATTAGAAATTAGAGTCTTAGAAGGGAACAACTTATTACACATACCAGAAAAATGATGTTCCAATCGAGAATGGATGCTCTGATTCCCAAATGTTGTTCCAATTGAGTGGATGCACTGATACACTTGATGACCAGATGCTGTTCCAGAATAGAATCGATTAGAAAGAATGATGTTCCAATTTTCTTGAGTAATCAGATTCGACACACCATTGCAGTTCTAGAATCAAGAAGCGAACAAAAATTTGGAAATTAGAATATTAGAAGCGAACAGCTTATTACACATACCAGAAAGCTGATGTTCCAATCGAGACTGGATGCTCTAATAACCAAATGTTGTTCCAATCGACGAGATGCGCTGATGCAATCGACCAGATGCTATTCCAAAACATTAATGATTAGAAAGAATGATGTTCCAATCAATGACTTCCCGTTCTTAAACATAATCAATTAGAAAGAAATACGGCGAAGGGGGCGACGACGAGGTGTTGGAGGGTTGAGTAGTCCTCGAGTTTCGATTCTAGGAGATACAAATGCGGTTGTTCTGAGGGGATGAAATTGTTTACCGCAAAAAGCCATCGTCTTATTAGGGCACATTACTTTAATTGAGGCAAAATTAGGTCATAGGAAATTAATTATAATTAAGTGTAGGGAAATAATTAGTCCAGGTGAAATATTTAGGAGGGAATTTTTTTTAACCATGACAATTGAAATTTTTTAATAATTTTTTTTTCAAATTTTGAGCGGTAATTCCAATTTTATATTATTTGTAATTATATATATATATATATATATATATATATATATATATATATATATATATATATATATATATATATATAACTTAAATAAATTATATATGCTTACGATAATATATAATTATTTAGATGTTTCATATGTATGTATTAAAATAATCATATGTCATGGTGGTAACTAAATAAGAATATTTTTTTTATTAAAAGAGTTAACAATGTCAAAAAGCAAATGTTTTACATAAAATTTTGTGTAAATACAACACTTCAAGAGTATTGGATTTTTCATAGAAAATACAACACTTTAAAATAAATGTTGGCTTTAAACACTACCAAAAGCAACACTTCTTTTAAATGTTGGTATTTTAAATAAAATAACCAACACTTTAAAAAAAGTGTTGGAATAGATATTTTAAGGCAACACTTATTTTAAAAACGTTGATTTAGAACCAAAAGCAACATATTTTATAAGTGTTGCATTAGGCTCAATTTGTAGTATTGTCTTTTGTCGTGTTCCTTGAACAATACAAACGTCGTAGTTTGGGGTCACGTGAAAGTAACGTACTCTCTTCTGATTACACATTGTACTCTCTTCTGATTTTCTAGAACTATGCCAAATCATATCTTTTTTCGTGTTCCTTGAACGATACAAACGTCGTAGTCTAGGGTTCACGTGAAAGTAACGTAACACCTTGTGAGTTATCTTCTTACCATTTATATTTTCATTGATCCACCGACTCTCTTCACAAACAGAACAATTCTGTAATGAGCCGTGTTCTTTTGAGAAGAGAGAACAGTTCATTTTGCACACGTGTATCGACTCATACCCCAAACCAATCTTTTTTAGTGTCTTTTTTGCTACATAATGCGAAGGGAGGATCTTGTTGCCTTTCGGATATGAAGATTGCAACAACTCAAGGAGTTCATCAAATGATTTATTAGTCAATTTGTTATTCACCTTGATATGCATAAGCTTTTCTAAGAAGTTGAGGGAAGAAAACTTAGCACAGCCAGAATATCAGACTGATTGGACTTTCTTTAATAGGTTTTCAAAATCGTTACAAAACGTCGCTACTCTCTGTATCCGAGTTCCATTCGTTGAGGTTGGTATCCTCTTTTATCAAATCCTCCATAATGTCTTCGATAACATCAACCATATCGTCTCTTGGCGCCACATCATCTATAACCAGATGAATTGAAGTTTCAGCATGATAGGTCCACTTCTTGTACGACCGACAGAACCCAAATACTTGCATACGAGTTTTCATTTGTGACATGAGTACTAAGATAGAGTTTTTACATCGTTCACATGCACATCTGACATAACCTCTGCTATTGATGTGTGCTTTGCACATCTCGATAAAAGAATCGAGTCCTTGTTGGAACTTTGGTGAGTAATGTTTTGGATTGGTAGTCCAGCTTTTATCGATAGGCATTATGCAACTGAAACATAATTTAGGATTTAAAGCTAGCAATGCATTTGTATGGGAAACAAATATGTTATAGAATTGGATCCTTTAAAGGATAATTCAAAAACTAACCTTGAAACCGAGAACAAATAAACGGACAACGTTGATAAAGTATTTGTAAGGGTAGGCTTCTACACCAACTTTTTGAATACTTTATCACATATATGAATGTGTATTACATGATTGTTTGTTTAATAAAAATTCGGCAGGATTTCTCCTTAGCTCCCATGTATATTTGTAAATATATATACCCGAGGAGCAAAAGGAAAATGACAACCAAATTTTTCTAAATCAATTTCGAGTGGGTTTGTTTAAGCTTATGATGATTAAAAAAAGTAAACACATAGTTTATGATTTAGAATCCCTAAACCTTACACCATTTACGGGTTAGGGTTTAGGTTTAGGTTTAGGTTAAGGTTTATGTTTAGGGTTTAGGGTTTAAGGTTTAGGTTTTAGGGTTTATGGTTTAGGGTTTAGTGTTTAGGGTTTCGGGTTTAGGGTTTAGTGTTTAAGGCTTACATTCAAATAACTTTATGATTTTTCTTTTGGTTTAGGGTTTTATGTTTTTGACGGTTTAAGATTTAACGTTACACTTTAAATAATTGTATTTTTAAGGTTTAGGATTTAAACATTATACTTGAAATGATTTTATTTTTTATCGTTAAGTGTTCATAACAAAATAACACATCATATTATAATATCTAATAACAACCAATAAACATAAAAAACAATTTGACTGCTGAAGATTTAATTACTTAATAATTAAGTACTTAGTAATTAATATCAAGAAATCAATAGCTTCACATATTGCAATTAACATCAACAAAGCATTTAATAAATTAAGTACCTAACAATTAATGACTTAAAAATTAAGTTCTTAAAAATTAAGTACTTATAAATTAAGTATTTAACAATTACTTAACGCAAACACTTCCAAAGCATATTATAAATCAAATTAAGTACTTAAAATATTTCAAAGCATATTACAAATTTTAAAGAATCTTACAAATTAAGCACTTAAAAATTAAGTATTTAACAATTAAGTACTTAAGAATTAAGTACTTAACACAAACACTTCCAAACCATATAACAAATCAATATATGCATCACTTAACCATTAAGCACTATCATAACCATTAAGCACTTTCATATAACCTATTAAGAACTTAAAACAACCAGTAAGAACTTAACAAAAATGCATAAAACAAGAACACACACTTTGTGGTTGGTGGTGGTTGTAGCTGTTGGGTTTTACGACGGTGGTGGCGACGGTCCAGCGGCAGCCGATGGTGGTGGTGCTGGTGCTAACAAAACCATAATAAGTTTCAGATTTCACTTTTTTTACACAAAATCAAGTGGTTTGGAGAAAAGCTTACCGAATGTGAAGGTTTTTGTCGCCGGTTATTGTCTCCGGTCGCCGGAAATACGAAAGTGTCGCTAGAAGTTCTCGGATTTTGCTGGCAAATGGGAGCAACCAGCCAAAAAATGTAGAGTGGAACTGAGAGAGTGCACGTGTGGTGGTGGTCGGTAATCGCTGAGGAGTCGCTAGAGGAGGAGAGAATCGCCAGTTGGAGATCGAGTTTTGGTCGTGTAACAGAATGATATGAGTCGTTCATGGGATAATCCGATCGTCGTGTATTAGCGGCGACACGAAAATAAGAATTAGTGCTGACGTTTGCATTAGCAGCGCCATCTGGGTGCGAAATATTCCCGCTCTTTTCCTGGCCGTTGGATAATGTATGGAATCGACGACAGAAATAAAGGGGTGGCACGTATCGCTAGCCAAGGTAATAGCGGTGACACCACCGTGTTATGTGTGTCGCCGCTAATACCCTTTGTCGCCGGTATTACAACCATTTCTTGTAGTGTATGATATATGATACATGATTTAGAAAAAAAGGTGATATGACATCATAATCGACCTATAACAACCACCCTAATGCTCTAGTATATTTTTTACACCGTTATTAGAGTCTTGTAGCTGAGGTGTGAAATTCCACACAATATGTCGAATGTTAAAACTTTGATATACCTAAAATATCATTTGTGTTTCATGATTGACGTCTTACTTATGGGTTGGGACGGGCTACCGTGAGCCTCTTAGATAGTATGGTTACCAATTTTTTTAGTATATTGTATTGGTAATTTTAATGAACTAGTAATGAAGTAATACAAAAATAAGTTAAAGCAAAAAAGAGAAAACAAAAATATGTTGATCGAAAAGAAAGTGCATCAGACAAAATAATGTTTTCATTTATTTATTTGTTAGCTGACATTAAACAACAAAAAAATTATTTATGAAATATAATTATTTTATCAGAGGAGTAATGGTCATCAAGAACAATAACTATTTAATGAAAGCAGCTAGTCGTCATCAACAATTCGTCATCAACAATTCAATGTCGTCTTCTTTGCCATAAACACATACCGATCAGGTACATATAGAGATAAGGAATGTATTCAACGAGAACACGTCGGAAAAGTTAGGTCTAGAAAATTCGTTGGGCAAGAGATACGATGGGCCGGAGGAAGCTCGAAATAAAGCGGATCGAAGATAAGAGTAGGAGGCTAGTAACGTTTTCTAAGCGAAGAACGGGTTTAATCAGCAAAGCACGGCAACTTTCCGTTCTGTGCGACGCCGATGTCGCCCTTATGGTTTTCTCCGCCCGCGGCAAGCTGTATGAATTCTGCAGCGGCGGTAGCAACAGGTGCCTTTCTTTGATTTCTATATTTCTCGGCACTTCGATTTTCTCTTTGAAATTTGTTCGTATGTGTTCTCGTATTTCTCGATACATGTCGTTTCGTAGGGACTATCACCGTTAGTTATAAACCCTATGTTATCTCTGCAATACAACATGAGATTTCTAGGGTATAATTAATTTAATGACTAACATGGATAACTCAGAGCCGCGATATGGGGAGTTTAGAATGTGAAAGTACTGTACATGTTGAGCCGTGGTACCTGTTTCTGTTTGTGTCATGATAGTAAGGACACATGATCTTGCGTGTTCGTTGTATTACTATTTATGGGTTATATTTAATGGTTCTTCACTTTTTCTTTCAGATTTTTTTTTTCTATGACGAAGGTGAAAATAAAAATTTTATAAAGATTTGTGTTACTTTAGTTTTGAGCAAAATCATCCACAGTACGCTACTAGAAAACAAATTGATTAACGGAGGAACAGAAATCTGTTGGTAAACTCCTTTACCGACGGAATATAGTGACAGAATACCCACACTTATACCCACGCAATATAGTGACAAAATACCGACCCAGGAACACCTACATATACGGATGCATTACCCACAAAAATTTCTTTATTTAGTGACATAAGATCTGTCACTAATTCGACCCAAATTTTATTTATTAAATCTAGATTTTTTGTGTCATTGTTGTCCTCATTTGATAAAAAATACATACAGTTGATAAAGAAGGGATCATTTCTCTGCTATAGTAAACAGCTAAATTAGTAGGGAGGAAAGAAAAACAAAAACATTATCTATTAAGTCTATTATAATTAGTTTTCTAGCGTTTGGGGGAGAGATCCCTATAAATTAGTCAACTGTTTTGCTCTGTTGTATCATCATTTTAATTGATTCAATAAGAGTATATGTCCCAGCAAACTAGTATTATAGCATTCCGTCCTTGGATCATTAACATAAGCAAAAAAGTTGAGATTTGTTTAATCATCATTTTAATTCGAAAAGGAATCAAATTATCATTGTGTTGTACCATGTGTTTCTTGGAACAAATTCTTACATGCAATCATGTTGTACGGGTTATTAAAAAGTTTCATACATACACAAAATGACAGACCCACTTTCATAATCAATAAATGCAAGAGTAGTCTACAACTCATTGTATCATGAAGGGCTAGATATCATTTTGTAACACCTGAAGCCGAAAGTTATAGCCTAGTCTTACCTTAAAACTATAATATAAGTTATTCGTAGCCCATAGCTTAAGTCACATAGAGGGGCTCACAATTCTTACATTCAATCCATGTAGGGTGGGCAGCATAATTTGGGTCCAAGACAAAAATAAACAAAATACATACCAAAATTTATCTAATATCAAAATAAATACCAATATATATATATATATATATATATATATATATATATATATATATATATATATATATATGTATATATATATATATATATATATACATATACATATACATATACATATATATACATATACATATACATATACATATACATATACATATACATATACATATACATAGCCCATAGCTTAAGTCTCATAGAGGGGCTCACAATTCTTACATTCTATCCATGTAGGGTGGGCAGCATAATTTGGGTCCAAGACAAAAATAAACAAAATACATACCAAAATTTATCTAATATCAAAATAAATACCAATATATATATATATATATATATATATATATATATATATATATATATATATATATATACATATACATATACATATACATATACGTATACATATACATATACATATACATAGCACATAGCTTAAGTCTCATAGAGGGGCTCACAATTCTTACATTCTATCCATGTAGGGTGGGCAGCATAATTTGGGTCCAAGACAAAAATAAACAAAATACATACCAAAATTTATCTAATATCAAAATAAATACCTATATATATATATATATATATATATATATATATATATATATATATATATATATATATATATATATATATATAGGACTAGGTTCAACTGAGAACCACTAAAAGGTTAAGAACCGTGAGAACCGATATTCACACATCAAGAATTATGTTTTTTTCGTTTTTTTTTTATTTTTCACACTTGTTTATTATGTGAAAATACATCAAACTTAATAAATTTCCTTATTTTTAATACGTTTTACAATATTCACAATATAATAAAATTTCTAGTTATTAAATTGTGAATTAGTGGTTCTCACGGTTCTCAACATTTTACTGGTTCTCATTTGAACTATATATATATATATATATATATATATATATATATATATATATATATATATATATATATATATGTGTGTGTGTGTGTGTGTGTGTATATATATATATATATATATATACACATATATATATATATATATATATATACATATATATATATATATATACATATATATATATATATATATATATATACATATATATATATATATATATATATATATATATATATATATATATATATATATATATATATATATATATATATATATATATATATATGAAAGGTTTTGTGCAAATCTATGAACTAAAACCCTATGTTCACATGCAACTTAGATTGGATCTACGTTTTCTTTCTTTGAACATGTAACTAAATTCCTAAAGGCCAAATAACAATTAAGTAAAAGAATAAATCAGAAAAACTAACCTTTAGGTTTTTTTGGAAGCTGAGCAACGCAAGTGCCTTGCCTCAAATGAAGTCACACCCAAGACTAGGTTTTTCGAAAGTTCCAGAGAGAGGGAAGAGAGAAAAATTGCGTGGCTGTTTTGGTTCCTAGGGGTCTCTATTTATAGTTTCCAAGTGGCCACTAGATAAGCCTTTAGAGATAAACCTTTTTGAATTCAAATAAGATAAACATTTATCTATCAATTCAAATATATTTATCCTAACATATAATAATCGAAAATATGGATTATCCCTCCATAATTTCGTTGACCACTTAAACTACCATAATTTTCACTTACTCAACTATTGAATAATTACAATCAGCCCCTGCACCTTTAATTAATCAAGTTAATCACCAAATTAATTTCAATTAATTCCAGATTAATTTCTAATTAATCAATATAGTTTCTAATTAATATATTATCACCATAATATATTAATAAGCTATTTATTTTATTTCTATTGATTTATTAATCATATAATAAAACAATTTTTCTCTCTCCGAGATTTTCTGCTAAACCTCTAGCCATGAGGGCAACCCAAATGGAATTTGCTACTATCAATTAGGTAAATACAAATTATTAGTCATGGCTTAGACACCAAATCCAACAGTCTCCCACTTGGATAAACCTATGACTATAATTATTAATTTATCCTCTAATTGATCAGCAAACTGTAGCTTCTTCGAAACTGCTGCCGAACTCTGACCCAGTCAGTTCTGTCCAAAGATAAGTGATCATATGATCCTCCGTCCAACAAGATATTTCCGGACATGAGACATGGATTGAGATCAACCACTGTCCGATACTCTGTTTCCCGATTTCCGATTTGCATATGACATAAGACTTCTAATTGAACACATCAATTCAGTCCTGGCTGGCCAGCACTTTAGTCAACTTCAAAATCATCGAGAGGCCTACAGATATCTGTTTCCCATCAGGGTCAAGGAACGAATAAGCTTCGACTCCTATGCTTGTGTCTTTTACTCATCAAAATCGCGCACAACAATACGATTTATAACATCGAGTTACCGATGCGTTTACGCACTATCAATGCACAACCGACTTGCAAATTTCAACTCATATGTCTCCACTTCAAGACCAAAGATATCATCGTCTCAAAATTGCTCGTAATATAATCCATGAAGCAATTCTTTGAGCATGGGTTTATCCAATACTCAAATCTCTATTTCTAAGTACTCATGAACGTTGTAGCAATCATATTGCTATGTCTAACTCCTTAGACAGTCTACAAACCAATTCATGACAGTCTTGATTCAAAACTTACTTCCTAAAGTATGAGCAATTGTAGATCTTTTGAATAATTAAATTATTCGGGAAGTAAAACATGCGAAAGCGAAACATAAAATCTGACTGGCAGCTACTCCTGCTTATTACCAAGTCTCCACAAGGTAATCACCAAGTCGGATTTGTCATAAAACTATTATCGGTTTCTAAATTTCTTTTAATCTTTCAATTCAAGTTTTATATCTATGTCTACCTGAACTTTTCACTCTTTCTATGTATTCAAAAGTGTCTTACACTGATACACTTCATTGCAGATAATCCAATCGAATACTCTTCCGACGATATCTCAATTTTTTTCATTCTGTCTTTCTCCCTTACGACTCCATTCTGGTGACGTGTGCTATGACTTCCCATGGTTCTCGGGTTTTTTAGTCTACATGACCGCACCCTAAGACTATTTCGAGGTGTTATGATGTGCCGGTGAACCACACACACTCCATCAGAATACTAACGAAACTCTTTTACCATGAAGTCCTTAAGCACCACGTCCTGATGTTAATAATTACCAATTTGAAACTCCTTTCGAATTATTATTACCACATTCAATCCAACCATTTCCCAATGATTTCTCATATGTGTTCAAAAATCCATCCAGTATTCCCAGCCAGGCTATATCCTGAATCCAACTTACTATGCCCCGATCATTTAGTCATTAGGACATGTTCATGACACTTCTAATCGATCCAAAAGCTCATGGAACTCGATCTAATCTTATCCCAAACCCTTTCGGAATCTAGAGATTATATGTGTCATGACTTTCGAGAAAACTATTTCCTTTCGGAGACTCTTTCTCATGCATCTTGAATCTTATCAAGATCATGCTTACAATGGCTAAGTCTATACCGACGATTTCATCTATCCGATAGATGTCTATGAACTAATGAGTATGTTTGCACCTTCTTTATATCTCTCATGCCAAGTCATCACACTTTGCAATAATAGGAAACTCATTTCCTGTGGCTATGCATCTTCAATCTTATCAAGATCATATTGGCAGAGTTTTGATCTATTTCATAGATGTTCACAACCATTTGAGTATGCTTTATCTCTATTAAGTTTTATAATGAATTATCTCTTAATGTCAAATCATTACACTTTGTAATGATAAGAGATGTTTCCTAGAAACAATATGTAACCAACATACAGTCATAGGTAGATAACAACAATACTCCCACTGGCTTTGACTCTTTCGGACTATTCACAACATCCAAACCTTTTGGCACATTTCAAGAATCTGAAACCTTTCTGACGTAGTTATGGGAATATTTCAGGTTATTCACAAAATCCAAACTTTTGGTACATTTTGAGAATCCGAATATCCTTTCTTGTGAGGTGCCCGTGGGATGAATCCCGGGGCCACGTACCTTCTGAATTGGCATGCTCTTTATGAGTCCCTATTAGTGTGCCGGTAATCCACACGCGCTCCACTAATGACTCATAATGTGCTACACAGTATCCTCTCGGATTTCATCTTCTATTGAGAGTGTTTCTCCCGGAATCAATTACTTGACTCTGAGTATCGTCTCACTCAACCAGATGTTTTGAAAGTACATTTCTATCCATGTTGCTTTCTTTTGATGATTCAATTACTCCACTGGTTTTTAGACCAAGTGTAGAATCAATCAAATTTCCACATAGTGTAAGACCCGTTCCGCCGAGGCGCGGCCCGGACGGATCCACGGCGCGGCTCGGGAAGAATCTGGATTCTTGAATGATTTTGTACGCGCGGCGCGGCTTGGGAGAATCCGCGGCGCGGTGTGCCGCAGTTATGAAAAACCCTAATTCGGATTTAAACGCCTATATAAAGGGTCCTAGCCCTAGGGTTCGTGTTTTTGGAAGTTTCCTAGAGTAGAGTCGACTGATTTCAGCAGAGGCTCTTCGGTTTCAAGTCTTTGAAGGTTTTTGGAGATTAGAAGAAGGAGATCCAACGCGAGAGAAGGCTTGTAAGGGATCATGGGCATCACTCCGTTTTTCAGAAGTAAGGTAAGATGATTTACTCTTCTGACTTTCCATTTCAGAACCGCCCTGTGTCCATAGCTATTGTATGATGGACCCCCGTAGCTGTTGTATGGCGGGTAGGGTCGGGTTGTTCTCGAGGACAGGTTGTTTAATATGTGGGCATATATGGTAATTTGTGGACTCACTAAGCTTTAAGCTTACCCGTTGATTTTATAACATTTCAGGTATTTCAAATGACAAAGGGAAGGGCAAGGCTTGACGGCAGCGCATCACATACAAGAGATTTAATTTTATGAACTATGTTATGATTTTCAAATGTTTTCGCTGTTGGTTTAATAAATATGTCGAACAGTTTTACTTTTTGGAATAAAGATTTGGTTGGAACCTTGGTAATAAATGAAATTTTATAATTGTGGAATTGGGGCGTTACAAATTGGTATCAGAGCCTTGGTTTGAGGGATTTGGATGAACTGTATTGGGAATCCAAACTCAAACTTAGGACTGAGTGATTTTGTTAAGAAAATGTTTTTGGAAAGTTTAATTAAATAAGAGAAGATACGATGCGAACCGTCAACCGAGCTCAAGTAAGTTTTGTGATTCCCAATTACCCACGCCAAGTTTGTGTTATGTATTATGATAGGATGTAGAATTGCCTGGATAACATACTCTATGGACTGTTTTGTGCAATATGTGCTGCTTGGGAATTTTATGCTAGTGTCGTTAGGTTGCTTAGTGAATGCTGGTAGGTTATATACAATTAGGGTAAGATAGCGTAAAGAATTCTTGGTCTGGCCTTACTGGCTGTTCCTTGTTTGGTTGTGACTTTAGGGTAGATCAGTTATTCAAACGTCTATCTTATTCCCGATTGTGTACGGCTGTGCGTCTGTGTGACGACTCGACGACGTTAGCAGTAGTTCTCTTAGGCACGTGTGGGATGGAGAGTTAGATCAAATGATTAGGCACCACGGTGCATGATCACAAGATTCATAGGAAGTGGTTTTTGGTGTATGTGTGACATTTTAGGAGGATGGTTGATGAACTTGGAATAAGGGCGAATAGGTGTGGAAGGTAGTACCAGGCCAGTACTACCGAAAGCACAGGATTCACGCTTGAACCAAGAGTAGTCAACCAAAGTCCTAGAAAGTCAAGTAGTTGGGTAGATAGGAGTGACCCGAATATTGATATCAAAATTATTGCGTATTTCAGAATGGCAATCACACGAAGTAACGGTGGGGCAGATGCGGGTACCTCAAACGGGGAAGGATCAACTGATGAAAATCTCCGCAACCTGATAGTGGAGGAGGTTTCTTGAGAAGTGTTGGCTGCGATACCTCAGTTCTTTGGTACAATTATGGCTGAGCTATAGGCAATGCTCGAGGAGCGACTGGCTACTCAAGGCACATCACGGGCCAGGGATGCAAGTTATAAGGACATTTCGGCTTGTTCGCCTCCGATATTAGATGGGGGCAGGGATCCGATTGTCAGTATGCGGTGGATTTCCGCGGTAGAGGATGCCTTCCGTACCTGTTCATGTCTTGAGAACTCCAAGGTAACATTTGCGGTGAATCTTCTGAGAGAGGGTGCGAAGGATTGGTGGGAAATACGAACGAAAGATCTCACCCCTGCTCAGTTGGATGCTATTACGTAGCCGCAATTCAAGGAAGAGTTCAACCTGGAGTATGTTCCACAGGTGGAAATGGAATGCTTGGCACAGAAATACCTGAATCTGACCCAGACCACTGAGACGGTGACTGAGATCACCAAAAAGTTTAATGAGCGAGCACTCTTCTGTCCAGAGTTTACGGTAACTGACCGTATGAGGATGACTCGATATTTGGCGATGCTTCGCATAGACATTCGAGAATTTGTGTCTGCTGCTAGGCACAAAACTCTTACTGATATGATCGCGGCCGCTCGGGCTCGAGAGTTGGAATTGGAAACCCAACAAAGGCAGAAGCGTCCGGCGCCTACTCAGACTCAACAGACATCAAAGAAGTTTCGAGGGGCAGATCGGGGAAAGCAAGGGCAAAGGAGCCTGGGTAAGTGTAATAAGTGTGGGGAGAATCATGAAGGGCGTTGCTGGGTACTAATATGTCATAAGTGTGGAAAGGAAGGCCACTATGCCAAGGATTACCGACAGGAGGTCAAGATTTGTTTCAATTGTAATCAGGTGGGCCACTTCAAGGCCCAGTGTCCCCTTCTGACTCGGGGGATGGTCCAAAATCCAGCGCCCACTACTCTTCGAATTACTGATGGTAGGCAGGGGAAAGGGGAAACCCCTAAGACCAAGGGTCGAGCACTCGTCATGACCGTCGAGGAGGCACAGGATGCACCCGACGTAGTTATGGGTACTCTTTGTTTACTTGCCTCATGCTTTGGTGTACGAATTGAATGTATTTATTATGCTTGATTAGGAACTTTCTTAGTCAACTCTACGCCTACTTTTGTATTGTTCGATTCGGGTGCTAGTCATTCTTTTGTGTCTGCCGTTCTGGGAAAGAGTTTCGGTGTTGCATTAGGGGCTCTTCATCGTCCGTTAGAAGTAGAAATTGCGGATGATAAAACCGTGCAAGCGACTAGTGTTTATCGGGGATGTGAAGTAGTAATTCAAGGAATAAAGTTCCCGATCAATATCATTGTTATACCGTTGAGCGACACTCGTGTTATTATTGGTATGGATTGGTTGGGTCAGCACGAGTCATGGATTGACTGTAAGAACAAGCGGGTGTGGATTCAAACCCCAAGTGGGGGAGAGCTGGTAGTGCAGGGCGAGAGAAAGCATCGATGTGCAGTTTTCTGTTCAGCTGCTAGGGCACGAAAACATTTTCAACATGGAGGTTCGGGATTTGTGGCTTATGTTTTAGACGCTCGAGAAAAGAAGTCATAGCAGAAAACAGATGATATACCGGTGGTTCGGGATTTTCCTGATGTTTTTCCCAAGGACCTGCCTGGCGTACCACTAGAGAGATAGGTGGAATTTAAGATCGACTTAACTCCCGGTGCGGTTCCGATAGCTAAAGCACCGTACCGTCTTGCGCCTCCAGAGATGCTGGAGTTGTCTATTCAACTTCGGGAACTACTGGATAAGGGATTTATTCGACCCAGTTGCTCACTGTGGGGAGCGCCTATTTTATTTGTTAAAAAGAAGGATGGTTCAAATAGAATGTGCATTGACTATCGCGAGCTGAACAAGCTTACGGTGAAGAATCGATATCCATTACCTCACATCGACGACTTATTCGATCAATTGCAGGGCGCTTCGTGGTTTTCAAAAATTGATTTGCAGTCAGGATACCATCAAATGCGAGTACGGGAGGAAGCCATCCCGAAAACAGCTTTTCGGACGAGGTACGGCCACTTCGAGTTTGTAGTGATGCCGTTTGGACTGACCAATGCCCCTGCAGCTTTTATGGACTTAATGAATCGGGTGTGTCGACCGATGTTGGATCGGTCGGTTATAGTTTTCATTGACGACATCTTAGTCTACTTTCGGAGCATGGAGTAGCACGAACAACATTTATGGGAGGTATTGGAGACCTTAAGGAAGAAGAAGCTTTATGAAAAATTATCCAAGTGCGACTTTTGGCTGCGGGAGGTTCAGTTTTTGGGTCACATTGTCAACAAGCAAGGTATCATGGTAGACCCAGCTAAGGTGGAGGCCGTAATGCGGTGGGAGGTTCCGAACACTCCCTCTGAAATTAGAAGTTTCTTAGGTCTGGCTGGTTATTATCGTCGTTTCATCCAAGACTTCTCAAAGGTTGCGGTACCTTTGACTCGACTAACTAAGAAAAACGCTACTTTTCGGTGGGGCGAGGAGCAGCAGCAAGCTTTTGAGACTTTATGGCGGAAATTGTGTGAAGCTCCAGTTTTGACTTTTCCTAAAGGCATGGAGGATATGGTGGTTTATTGTGATGCATCTATCTCTGGGTTGGGGCAATCTTAATGCAACGAGGCACGGTGATTGCTTACGCCTCGCAACAGTTGAAGCCCCATGAGGCTAACTATCCTACTCATGATTTGGAATTGGGAGCGGTGGTTTTTGCTCTCAATATTTGGAGACACTATTTGTATGGAGTGAAGTGTACCATCTATACAGACCACAAGAGTTTGAAGTATCTGATGGATCAGGCAAGTCTTAATATGAGACAAAGAAGATGGTTAGATGTATTGAAGGACTATGATTGTGAGATTCACTATCACCCTGGAAAAGCCAATGTAGTGGCAGATGCCCTAAGTCGTAAGGTTACGGGTGCGCCCCTTCGGGGCATTGGTCTTAAAATGACGGTTGTGGTACCACTACTTGAACTGATAAAGGAAGCTCAGGTGGAAGCAAGTAAGAGCGCGAATCAGAAAGGTGAGAGAATTGTGGGACAGTTGTCATCTATGGTCAAGGATAGCAGAGGCTTGTTAACTTGCTATGAGAGAATTTGGGTACCTAATCTTGGTGGGGTTCGTCAAACTCTATTAGAGGAGGCCCATAAGTCCAAGTTCTCTATCCATCTAGGGGCGACGAAAATGTACAGGGATCTGCGTGAATATTATTGGTGGCCAGGCATGAAGAGGGAAGTAGCTTGGTTTGTCGAAAGATGCATGACCTGTCGTAGGGTCAAGGCCGAGCACCAACGGCCTCATGGTAGACTTCAGCCTCTTGAGATTCCAGAATGGAAATGGGAGCATATCACAAAGGATTTCATCACAAAGTTGCCAAGAACCCCCGACATATGGACACCATTTGGGTTATCGTGGATAGGTTGACTAAAAGTGCTCATTTCCTCCCCATCTAAGAGACCTTTTCTGCAAGGGAATTGGCTAAGGTCTACGTAGACGAGATTATCTCTCGGCATGGTATACCGGTCTCGGTGATATCCGATCGGGATGTCCGATTTACGTCTAGGTTTTGGAAGAAGTTCATGAGGAATTAGGCACTCGCCTCCATGTCAGCACAGCATATCATCCTCAGACGGATGGGCATAGTGAAAGGACGATTCAAACGCTGGAGGATATGCTTAGGGCATGCGTTATCGATTTCGGTGTGAGCTGGGATTCCCATCTCCCTTTAGCTGAGTTCTCCTATAATAACAGTTATCATGCGAGCATCGGCAGGGCCCTCTTCGAGATGTTGTATGGAAGGAAATGTCGGACTCATGTTTGCTGGGGCGAGGTTGGCCAGCGGGTGTTGGGTAGTACCGAGGTAGTACTCAAGACTACTGAGCTAATCCAGAAGGTTCAAGAGAGGTTGTTAATGGCTCAGAGACTCTCGTGAAAGGATTAGGAGTCGGGGAGACAAAATGACGAGGTTGTGAAGAGGAGGGAGACGTCGAGTAAGACAGTGGAGTATGAGTGAGAAAGGAAAAACATGAAAATGAATTCATGAATAGGTGGCAAAGCGACTCCCACGTTATAAAACACGTCAACCATAAGTTTTCTTTTAAATATGGTATTGGTTTTTGACCAGTCCAGTTTACATAAGTATTAGAAAAACTTGAATATAAATAAACAGGTCATTTTCGAGTCATATTCGAGTTGAAAGTTTCAACCCTGACCTTACCCGTTTAATTTTCGTGTCGTGTCGTGTCAACCCGTTTAATTAAACGGGTTGAAATCTCTTACCCAAACCCGTTTATTTCGTGTCGAGTTCGTGTCGGGTTGTCGTGTTGTGTCAGCTTTTGCCACCTCTACTCAGAGTCGACAGAAAAGTTATGCTGATAAACGGCGGTCCGATCTTGAGTTTCAGGTTGGGGATTATGTCCTTCTAAAGGTGTCGCCTTGGAAGGGAATTATTCGCTTTAGGAAGCGAGGAAAGCTTGGCCCTAGGTACATTGGACCATATCGAATCATCGCACAAGTAGGTAAGGTAGCTTATCGTTTGGAGCTCCCCGAGCTGCTTAGCCAGATTCACGACACGTTCCACATTTCGCAACTCAGGAAGTGTATTACCGAGGAATCTACAATAGTGCCTTTGGAGGATATTCAATTAGACGAACGCCTAAATTATGTGGAGCGACCGATTGTCATCATTGAAAGGAAAATAAAGACTTTGCGAAATAAAACAATAGGATTAGTTAAGGTACAGTGGTAACATCGTAAAGGGTCCGAGTGGACTTGGGAACCGGAGGAGAAAATGCGGAGGCATTACCCAAAATTGTTTACAAAAGCGGATATCGGGGACGAAATCCAGTTAAGTGCGGGAGAATTGTAAGACCCGTTCTGCCGAGGCGCGTCCCGGACGGATCCGCGGCGCGGCTCGGGAAGAATCTGGATTCGTGAATGATTTTGTACGCGCGGCGCGGCTTGGGAGAATCCGCGACGCGGTGCGCCGCAGTTATGAAAAACCCTAATTCGGATTTAAACGCCTATATAAATGGTCCTAGCCCTAGGGTTCGTGTTTTTGGAAGTTTCCTAGAGTAGAGTCGACCGGTGTCAGTAGAGGCTCTTCGGTTTCAAGGCTTTGAAGGTTTTTGGAGATTAGAAGAAGGAGATCCAACGCGAGAGAAGGCTTGTAACGGATCGTGGGCATCACTCCGTTTTTCAGAAGTAAGGTAAGATGATTTACTCTGCTGACTTTCCATTTCATCCCGTCATATGGGGTTACCCATTGGTTTGTGGCCTTTGATGACTTGTAACACTTAGGGTTTGGACCAAGGACATGCATGGACTTGCATGTCCATAAGGAAGTAACCTTAGTGTAGTTTCTGATCCCAGGAAGGGTATAGAGAGGAACCCTAGCCGATGGCTATACTGATTAAGGGCTAATAAGATTTTGGATTAATACGAGTCCGCGGCGCGGACAGGCTATGTCGGCGACGCGGGTTCGGCTAAACCTCGTAACTATGCGAAGATAGCCGCGACGCGTATGGTGAGGAGCCATGCCGCGGCGAGCGACTGTTTGACCCAAAAGCTTATTTTCGACCAATGTTGGTTACCAAACGTTGGGTTTGACCTTTAGGCAAGCCTATAGGAGTTTGGTCAGTGCTTGACATGTTGTGTATGTGGGATTTAGGTGTGTGGACGAGCTAAGTGGGGATATTAGAGAATATCTACACGGTTACGAATCAGGTGAGTATCCTCACCTTACTATATGATGCTGCATGTTAGGCATCTTGTATGTTATTTACAGTTATATGATTTGCCCTATATCTGTGATTATTTGTTGTTGGGCTCAATACTGATGTGTGTCCCCTCGTAGCTGTTGTATGGCGAGTTGGACTATTGCCTTGTCCCATACAACAATGTTGTATGATGGGCTGGGCCATAACCAGGAACCCATAGATGTTGTATGGTGGGTAGAACCGCCCCGTGTCCATAGCTATTGTATGATGGACGCCCGTAGCTGTTGTATGGCGGGTAGGGTCGGGCCGTTCTCGAGGACGGGTTGTTTAATATGTGGGCATGTATGGTAATTTGTGGACTCACTAAGCTTTAAGCTTACCCATTGATTTTATAACATTTCAGGTATTTCAAATGACAAAGGGAAGGGTAAGGCTTGACGGCAGTGCATCGCATACAAGAGATTTAATTTTATGAACTATCTTATAATTTTCAAATGTTTCCGCTGTTGGTTTAATAAATATGTCGAAAAATTTTACTTTTTGGAATAAAGATTTGGTTGGAACCTTGGTAATAGATGAAATTTTATAATTGTGAAATTGGGGCGTTACACATAGACTGTGTCTCGACCTAAGGTTCTCTTATTTGGCAGCAACCGGGCTCACCAATGCTTCGAATTAGTCGGATTGTTAATCCTTACAAACTTTACTGTTTTACCACTAATCGGTATGTCATCCCGATCATAACACTTTATGACGGTGACCAATAATATTGGTTAAGAGAAGAGTATGTCAGGTTTAACAGAAATCTTATTCCTGCTCAACGCCTAGTGATAACTAAAGGTTCTTTCACTTGGCTAATCCTGAACTCATTCGGGACTAACTCCCACTGTTTCCTTAGAACATGAGTCCTTTCTAAAAGAACTCTTCTTTCACAAGTACAGCGGGATAGCCAATGAAACGACATTGCTGATCGGTTTCAGGCTAGTCATGATGTTGGGCGAACACTACATGACCCTGGACTTTCTACGTACAAGTGGGACGATCCCAGGTTTACATTTCAGACAGTGTCTGCATGACCTACTTAGACTAAGATGTGATCGGAATATGGTTTCTATGGTCTGACTGGTTGAATATTCAATTCATCGATAAACTAATTGGAAATGTATCTTATACATCGAGGATCGAACTATTTCGACCAATGCTTCATCATCTTCCCTAAGACACATTATAACCATTAATGTTCTTGGAAGAGGATAAACTGTGAAACATTTTCTCAATCTATGTTGTCACTCAGGTTCTGTTGATCTTATACTTCCTTTGAAATCCTTGAACACTTCAAGGTTTCAATCAATCGTTTATTCTGATAAGCAAAGCCATATTTGTCATACTAATTGGCAAATATCATGAAGTATAACTAATTGTGTTGTGTTCGAAGATTCGAGCAAAACACCAGTAACTTATGTGTCTATCGCTCAAAATGTTAATATCTTTTACATCTCTATGTAAATTTATGACTTTGTTAATTTTGTTTAAGATATGCAATCATCACCTGACTCCAAGTCAACTGATTCCAAAATCCTATCCATTGGATCTTTGGGTGATTCATTTCTTGCCACAATTAACTTTATTAAGCAGTCAATTCATCATGCGACAATTTACTTTAACAATCATAAGGAACACAATTTATAAATCCAATCCCATTGGATGTATCAACATTCAAGTTATTACCATTTATGCCATCAACACATTCACACAACATTTCGAGGATAATTAAAACAATCATGTTTTAAAAGAAAATATTTTATTAAACCAGAATTATCCTCAGCACAATGTACTATGCGAAACAATGTCATATGCATCTATAAACTAATAACATGAACAAATATCTAGCTTAACTCCAAAACTGCACGAGCTCCACATCCAATCCGAATATGCTCCTGTGCGACAACATCCCGCATCCTACAGAGTCTGTACATACAGAGCAAATGTGAAAAACACATCATGTATCAAGGAAATGAGGATCAAGTGTTATGGGTTTTTAAGATATTACTGAGTTGCCAAACTGTTCGGTTTTGGAGCATTTTTCCAATCTTTCTGTTACTGTGTCCCACCCTATGGATTCCCAGTTTGAGGCAGCGAATAATCGGTCCAGACGATCTGGATCATTTCTTGATGTGCCTTAATACTGGACTCAATCCTGAAGCAGTTGAATCAATGGAACTATGCCTCTCCATGAACGACTCATAAGAGTCAACATTGAATGCATTTCCATGATTGTATTATTTGGTTACCCTTCCCGTATATCTAGATGAACATACCAGCGAGTCGAGTTAAAACTCAACTCCTGATTAAAGGGTGACCAGATTTATACAATTCACCTATGTTTCTCTCTATCTTGAGAACATGTGAACTGGTGCTACTTCCTGCACACTTCAAGCTTTTTGAAGATCTTAGCTCGTTTTTCGGAACCTTTCATCGACCAGCTGTGTTAACTTATCTGACCCCAGGAATTCTAAATCCCTGCGGAACTCGGGGTTAATGATATATAGCATGAGGCAACGAACTTCCTTGGACTTAATAGTCAAGGGGTCATGCTCATCACAAGCTACTGTGTGATGCCATGCTTTGGTAGAACAAGGAGCGGACACTCAGTTAGATATGGTTTGCCTGCAAAACTAAGAACCCTTCTATATTTGCAAAGCCATATCACATAGTCAAGGCCAGTCAGCCTTACCATATTGAACATGTGGTTTCTGAAGCTCTTAGAAATGGGTGAAGGAGGAGTAGGAGGAGAATGACACTTTCTTCAAACACACACACACGCATATATATATATATATATATATATATATATATATATATATATATATATATATATATATATATATATATATATATATATATATATATATATATATATTTTGAGTTTATTAGTTTAATTAATCCTTTTTAAATAATTACCCAATATATTATTTAAAAAGGCTAGGATCCAAAATACCCCAACTATGGTGTGAAGAGGGATGCCATAATCACAACATAATGGTCATTAAGGTAGATAAACATTTATCAATTTTAGTCTTATGAAATTCCTAGATCTATGAGATTCATTGAACTGTTCAATGGCATGTTTAATCTCGGATATGCTCTACTGTTTGTGACTGGGATGCCGATGATCACAAACTAGATGTGCATAACCATGCAAATTAGCTCGATAACCTCAATGTCATTTATCATCTCTAATTGATGTGCCGGTTAACCACGCACGCTCCATCAATAATGATAAATCATGAGAAACCCATTACAACTCTTTATGAGCCCCTATTAGTGTGCCGGTTAACCACACACGCTCCACTAATGTCTCATAAAGTGTAATATGCAATTTCATGGGTTAGCATCTTTTTACATTTTTTCTAAAGTAACTAGACTTGAGATTTTATAAAGTTGTTCTAGTACTTTCATTAATAAATTATACTTTTAATGAGATTAAGCGGTCCTATCAAACTCGTTCGGCTAACGACCCTCCACTAATCAAGAGAGCGATGGGTGAGAGTGGACACTCATTCAACCGCTATTTTATAGGCAGTTTCCTTATACCCTCCTTATAGACCAGCTTCGTGAATGAGGCCTACTATTGATTTGACTGACCAATTATCTTATACATATAAAATTAACTTTTAATTATAATATATATAAGATGTATTTTAAACCTTTTAAAATATTCTTGGTTTATCTATTTAATTTTTTTCGAAATTAACAATTAATTGAAAAATTAAATTTAAACATTTAAATGATTTAATTTATCTTGTAATTAAATAATTAATTAAATTAATTAAATCCAGATAGGTATATTAAATATTTTAAACTTTTAAAATATTTCTGGTTTATCTATTTAATTTTCAAAAAATTAACTATTAATTTTAAAATTAAATTTAAACCTTTAAATGATTTAATTTATCTTTTAATTAAGGGTTATTGACCTAATGACCCTATAAACTATCCCAAATTATTTTAAAAGGTCACTCAACTAAAATTTGAACATTTCAAGCCATTAAACACCAGAATAAACTGTTAATTTAGTCCTTTTATAAAAAATCAACCAATTACCCGGTTGAAATATAATTTTTAATTAAATAAATAATGACACGATAACACACATAAGGACCACGTGTACACTATGGTACACACACAAACAGCTCATAGGATTCGACCTTCAAATGCGCAGATGGTTTTTCTTTGCTATCCGTAACTCCATGTTTTCACTCGATCTCGATCTCGTTTATGGTTATAACGAGTGTTACATAGCCATTGAACTTCTCCACAGCTTGCTCAGCTTCTTCGACTGTGCTCATCGTCACAAACCCAAATCCTCTACTCTGTTCTGTATCCATATTGTATATAACCTAAAACACACATGAAATCGACCAATGTAAACACATAATTCTCGAAAACTAATGTAATGAATCCTTTAATACCTCAGCGATGTCAACAACTCCGGCGGAATTGAAGAGGTTAGCAAATTTCTCACTGTCAAAATTGTAAGGCAAGTTACCGACAAAAATCTTTGCACCCAATCTGAGGTTTGTGCAACAAAACGATGTAATTTGCAAGGTGAAGTGTTTGGTTTTTTTGTTCATTTATTGTCATGTTTTGACTCGATCTCCTTCAAATGCGCAGATGGTGGCTTTGCCATCTGTTGGTGGCTTTGAGTATTCAAGTAAGAACGGTAAGTTGTTATGCAATACGGGTTTGAGTTTTCATTTATCACATTATGGCTTATTTACTTGAGTATTTTGAGGAAAATATTGCTTCATGATCTTATTCAGTTGAACGCCAAAGTGCTGCAATCAGGACAATTTGTGATGTGGAGATTGAAAGGCTACTTACTACTTTGCGGTTGCTAAAATCCAATATAAGCAAAGAACAGCTACAGACTCCATGACTTCAATATTTTGAAGAAAATCTTCCACACCTAATGGTGTCAAAAACCGAGAAAGACGGACCGATTGAAGTTAAATGGAAAAATAAATACGATGAGTTATCCATGAACACAGCTGATGGAGGACACATGACGACCTCATTTTTACAACATATGTCCATGGCTTATCCAGACTGCTCTATCACATTTGACTCGCCGGGTCAACTCGCTGAGTTGACCGAGTCGACGAACCAGTTGCAGATCGGGAAAATTGAAGGCAAGGGTTTGTAATCGAAAATATGGATTATCCCTCCATAACCAGTTGCAGATCGGAAAAATTTCGTGGCTTTTATGGTGCCTAGGGGTCTCTATTTATAGTTTCCAAGTGGCCACCAGATAAGCCTTTAGAGATAAATCTTTTTGAATTCAAATAAGATAAACATTTATCTATCAATTCAAATCTATTTATCCTAACATATAATAATCGAAAATATGGATTATCCCTCCATAATTTCGTTGGCCACTTAAACTACCATAACTATCACTTACTCAACTATTGAATAATTATAATTCTGCCCCTGCACATTTAATTAATCAAATTAATCACCAAATTAATTCCAATTAATTCCAGATTAATTTCTAATTAATTAATATAGTTTCTAATTAATATATTATCACCATAATATATTAATAAACTATTTATTTTATTTCTATTGATTTATTAATCATATAATAAATCAATTTTTCTCTCTCCTAGATTTTCTGCTAAACCTCTAGCCATGAGGGCAACTCAAATGGACTTTGCTACTATCAATTAGGTAAATACAAATTATTAGTCATGGCTTAGACACCTAATCCAACAATATATATATATATATATATATATATATATATATATATATATATATATATATATATATATATATATATATATATATATTGTAAATTCTAGCAAGTAAGATCTTCAAAAGAAAATTCCAAATGAAATTTTTGGCAATTTCCAAACCAGGTAATAGATTTACCTGTTGCATTATTTCTTCCTTTTTCAAGGAATAATTTGTTTTCCTGGTCACAAAAATAAATGTTTATTAGATTGATGTTATGTTTATTCGGGTTGTTATTATAGGGGAATATCGTCCTAATGTGCACAAATCCAAGAAGGGGAAATAGAGGGTTAATATTGTTAGTGTATGGGTTAGGGTTTCGGCCTAATGTCGTTTAGGGCTTAGTTAGGGTTTCGGCCCATTATCGTTTAGGGTTTAGATTTGGTGTCTATATATTCGTTTGTATTTGTGACATCAATGATAAGCTCAGTATTTCATATTCTAACATGGTATCAGAGCGGGTTCAAACCCTGTGCTGACCACAACCACGTGCCGCCAGCGCCCACCTCCGGCGACATTCTTTTGGCATCGTCGGAGGTGCCTTCCTTTTCTTTCTTTTTCAATTTTCCTTTTCGCTTCACATTAAAATAAACGCCGACAACCCACCCTTTTGTGTTTTCCTCTTCTCCTTTTTTGTGTTTCCTTTTCTTCTCGGGAGGTATCTCCCCAACCTCCGGCAACCAGCCGCCACCCCTGTCTTCTTTCTTCCTTCTTCTCCGGTTGTCTTCCTCCTTCGTCTCCGGCCAACTCAACGGTGCTCCGGTCACCAATTTTTCTACTGATACTCTCTTCTCTGCTAGCTTCTCTCATCTCCTCTCTTTCTCTCCCCATATCGTGAACCCACCAGCTCCACCTTCATTCTTCTTCTCCGGCCAAGTGACTGTAACCACCGATGGTCGGCATCGCTGCCATCAGCGGCCTCACGCCGCTTGCCTCTACAGTACCGCCACCCTCTCTTCTGTCGCTAGAACTCAAGCAACCACCGTGAATAATAATCTGCAACCTCCGCTTCTGCCACCATCGAGCCGGTTCTCTACCTGCTGTCACCGGTTTCGAGCTCCTGCCAGCCTCCGCTGCAAAACCCAACACTCCCCTCCGCGATCTGCTCACGATAGCTCTCTCTTTGCTCTATTTCCCAACCGAGACCACCATCTGTCACCTGCAACCTCCATTTTCGGCACCTAAATGACCGGTTCTCCTCACTCCGCCACCAGTTCCATGCTCCGGTGACCTTCTGATGCAAAACCCAGCTCACACATTTTCCAGATTTGCAAATTTGTGAGTCACTGAACGAGTCGACTCAGTGGGTTATGGCTTCGGCTCTCATCTGCAGATTTAAAAAAAAGATTCATCTAATTTGGATGTTACAACTATAGTCCCTAGGCTATCTTTCTTTTGCATTTGAAATCTCTTATTTGTATTTGATCTCATTTTTTTTTGTTTTCAGTTGCATCGTCCCTCCCGATGTAACTAAGGGGGGATGGTAGTGTATGGGTTAGGGTTTCGGCCCAATGTCGTTTAGGGATTAGTTAGGGTTTCGGCCCATTATGGTTTAGGGTTTAGATTTGGTGTCTATATAATTGCACAGGGGATCTGATCTCTCCCTTCTTGTTCAAGATTGAGAAAGGTCTGCGCCAAGGGGATCCGATCTCTCCCTTCTTGTTCATCATCGCTGTTGAGGGGCTTCGGGCTATTATGGCGGAAGCTTTGGAAACAAATATTTTCAAAGGTGTTGCCCTTCCTAACGATGGCCCTCTTCTTTCGATCATGTAATTCGCAGACGATACTCTTTTTGTTAGAGATTGGTCTAGAAGAAATATTATCAACCTTATGAGAATTTTGAGGTGTTTTCATATTAGCTCGTGGCTTAAAATTAATATTTCTAAATGCAAGCTTATCAGCATCGGAGTTGAGAGGGAGAAGGTGCAAGGCATGGCTAATCTTATCAGTTGTGACATGGAGTCTACACCTTTTACGTATCTAGGTATGCCGGTGGGGGCGGTATGTCAAGATTTACTAACTGGAGAAACATTGTCAACAAATGCGAGAAAAAGCTTTCGGCATGGAAATCGCGAACGTTATCCTTTGGCGGGAGAGCAGTTTTATGTAAAGCGGTCCTCGGGAGTATGGGTTCGTATCTGTTCTCTCTTTATAAGGCGCCCAACAATGTTATCAAAAAATTGGAAAGTATTAGATGCAGATTTTTCTGGGGTGGAGACCTAAATAGGAAAAAAATTCCTTGGGTGGCTTAGAGAAAAGTTCTTAATTCTGCCGAGAAAGGGGGGTTGGGCATCGGTAGTTTGCAATCTCTTAATCTAGCCATGCTCGTTAAATGGTGGTGGAGGTTTAAGACTGAGGAGGGTATGCTCTGGAAAGATGCTATCCGTGCTCTATATGGCGAGAATGGGAAACTTGGCGACTCACTTTCTGGAGCTGTCAAAAGAAGTACGTGGGGTACGATTGGTAGTCTCAATAATGCTCATTCCTTGGGTAATATAGATCTTAGAAACCTATTCTACATCACGGACAACAGATGGGAATGGGGGCTGGAGGACGATGGTAAGTTCACGGTGGCTTCTTGTAGGAGTTTGTTAGATTCTTACAACCTGGAGGATCTGGATAAGCCAACTTATTGGAATAAGGTGGTCCCCAGTAAAGTCAATATCCTACTTTGGAGAGCTAGGTTGGGTCGGTTGCCGACTCGGGTTAACTTAGCTTCAAGGGGAGTTCATTTTAGCACTTTGTCTTGCCCGTTCTGCCACCGATACGAAGAGAACGAGGAGCATCTTTTCTTTCAATGTTCGACAGGTAAAGAGGTTGCTGCCCTTATTCATGATTGGTACAAAGATTTTCCTGCAGATGCGGTCACTTTGGAAGATGCTATTAGTCAGATTGTAGCCACAGAAGGAGGATGCAAGAGAAAAGGGGTTAGAATGGGTATAATCCTCATGGCTTTTGTTTGGTGTATATGGAAATGCAGAAATGCCTTGATTTTTAATAATTGCACAGGAAACTCTAAGGTTCTGTTAGGGGATATTAAGACCGTTGCTTATCAATGGATTAGAGGTAGAGATAAATTGGCTAGTTCTCTTACTTGGGATGTATGGATTAATAATCCTCTAAACTGATGTTTGCCCCTGATGTAGTAGCTCCTTGCTAGTACTCTATTTAATTTTAGTGCCGTTCAAAAAAAATATTCATTTGTATTTGTGACATCAATGGCAAGCTGAGTATTTCATATTCTAACAAATACGTTGCAATTAACCAGATGAATTAGCCTCTCCATCCAAACAATTAAAATTATAGTATTGCACATAAGTTTCATGATTGGGATTCTCAACTGCGATTATATGAGAAAGAGCAACACGGTATGTCTCTTATATTTAATGTTTTGCTGTAAAAAGATAATTGTTTATTTTTCTATCGATCTAGCCATGTAGCTAGCAGCCAAAGGTAAGTGGCATCAACGGTGCTGTAAATTATGTATGAACCTATATATGTGATGGACCTCTAAGTTTGTGTATATGGAAAAATCAAAGTAGAAGCATATATAATATACATGTTGTTGAAGTGTGGATATGTACTCCATCTTCATCTGTGGCTGCATCAACCATAATTACCAAATGTCAATACATAGTGTTTAAAAGACGACCTCACTGACTATATATATATATATATATATATATATATATATATATATATATATATATATATATATATATATATATATATATATATATATATATATATATATATATATATGGAGCCCCAAAAATGTCTCTCCAAACGAGCCCTTCTGGAGAGATGGGAGACTTCAACATATATACACACTTATAAGACTGTGTCGCACCAATGTAGGATACACTAACACTCTCCCTCAGAGACGTAGGTTCGATGAGGAAAGACACGGATATTTTAGGTCACGGGAGTACGAGACACTGTCTCTGATACCATATTACATCAAGAGAGAGAGAAACGAAATCTGTTTCATTTAATCCCATCGGGAAATTCATAAGTGTGATTGTGGTGGCATTGAAAAGATTGAGCAATATTTTCATCATGAACACATCATGAATTTCCTGGGACTAAATGAAACAGATTTCGTTTCTCTCTCTCTCTTGATGTAATCCGGATCCGGTGAGGACTCTTTTTCGGTGAGGACTCGCGAGGACACCTTAAAAAAATTGAAAAAAAATATAAAAAATATATAAATAATAAAATGGATCATAGTACTATATCGGAGAAAAAAAGATTCAAAAAAAACTTTTGGATCATTATTTTTTTTATAATGAAATAATGATCCAAAATAAAAACAGAAAAATTGGATCATTACATTTTTCAATGATCCAAATTTTTTTTTTCAAATTTTCTTTATAATGATATAGTACTATTCTTGATTTATGATTTGTATTTTTTTTATATTTTTTTTTCAATTTTTTTAAGGTGTCCTCGCGAGTCCTCACCGAAAAAAGAATCCTCACTCGATCCTGATTATATATATATATATATATATATATATATATATATATATATATATATATATATATATATATATATATATATATATATATATATATATATATATATATAACACACGAAGCGGTGGTTGAGATGGCTAGGCACCATGCCTCCCTTTTGGGAGGTTGTGGGTTCGAAACCATTCTCGCGCAAGTTTGGCAAAGATATTACGCCAGTGCTTGTGGCCTCCGTGCTAGCCGGTTTAGTGTGTACCCGGGGCTGGTTTTCCCCAGTCAGTTGCCTACAGGACGTCACTTACGGGGTGGGGTGTGTGCTTGCACCGAGGTTTGCTGGTTGCGCGTGTGTCTAGTCTCTGTGCAGTCCTCCTTGGAGAAGGGTTGGCGAACGAAGAACTGTTAGTTAGCTTAATGTACCTAGCGTAGCTGTAGTATATTACGACTCATGTAACCAGATTTATCCTTAACTTGCAATATATATATATATATATATATATATATATATATATATATATATATATATATATATATATATATATATATATATATTGCAAGTTAAGGATAAATCTGGTTACATGAGTCGTAATATACTACAGGTACGCTAGGCTAACTAACAGTTCTTCGTTCGCCAACCCTTCTCCAAGGAGACTGCACAGAGAGTAGACCCACACGCGCAACCAGCAAACGTCGGTGCAAGCACACACACCCCACCCCGTAAGTGACGTCCTGCAGGCAACTGGCTATATATATATATATATATATATATATATATATATATATATATATATATATATATATATATATATATATATATATATATATATATATATATATATATATATATATATATATATATATATATATATATACATACGCTATTTTATCCATCTTGTTAATAGAATAAGATAGATCTTTACGAGACCTTATTGGTTTTCTTTCACTTTCCTACCGGGAACAAATCCCCAACAATATTTTCCAATATAATATACAAATAATGACATGCTTGAGAGTATTTGATTTAAATGAACGCGCGTTAATGTTAACCTATTAAGGGCCTGTTCGGCATGCAGCGTTTGGGAACTTCTAGCGTTTAGTTTTTAGGTAAACGCTAAAAAAATCTTCGTTCTGCAACACGGGATTTTAGCTTTTATTTTAACAAAACGTTCCTAATCCAAAAGCTATTTCAAGTAGCTTTTGGAGCGTTTAACTTTTTATTTTTGTATTATTCTACACTTCTAAAATCTAATAACTGTTTTTGCCGAACAATTTTGCACTAATAAAAGTTACAGCTACCAGTTTTCCAGTTAACCGCTAACCGTTATCAGCTAGTTTCGCTAAATGCGGCCTAAATTCCTATTATTTACAAATACATGTTCATTAATTTATTTCTTCTTTCCATTTTGTTTGAAATCTTTTTTATTTTACTATTTATATTGAGTATATATATGTATAAAATATTTTTAATTTGATATTTCAAAATTTACCTCAATAGCTAATTAAGACACTCTCATCCCTTTGTTGGAACTCAAATGTTCTTTTATTCAATACTCAAACTGAAATACAAGAAAAGAACAACTCTCGCTAACTATCTAAACACTCTCTTCTATGTTTTTGTGGTGCATTACAATGGATGTTAGAACATCTATTTATAGTGATGGTAGTGTGCCTAATTTCTACAATAGCTGCAACCTAAAAATGAGTTCATATGAGAAATTCAACAAAGTGTTGGCTGCAATGGTCGGTGGCTGCAATGGTTGGTGAGTCAAGTTTGTGTTTACATGTGTTTACACTCACATTCTCCCCCTTAAACCAAACTTGGCTTGAAACTCGTTACGCCAATCATGTTGCATATTCCATGCCATTCCCGACTATAGAATAATCGACAAGTCCTTTGTCTTTATCTTTCTCGAGTTTCAATTTTGCATCCTTGGAACAAGTTGTTGGAATGCAATCTCTCACACTGAACTTCCCCGAAATCCTTTCAGCATAAGCCGTTTTCTTTAGTGACACGTCTTCCATCTTCTGCATCACCTTACGAAAATCGATACCTCGATTTTTGGGACTACGTCGGAGAAAATTGGCAGCTGCTTTTTCGGTCCAGGTCCATCTTTTCCGTTTACCAAAGAACCCTTCTCGTCTTATCCGTGGCTTCCTTTTCCATGCGTCGAAAAACTGGTGTCCTTTTTCACCTTTTTCAACTTCAGCATAAAATTCTTCCTCACTCGGATCATCTATTTTCTTTAGATGTGAACCTGGATCATCTTGGGATGATAAAAGACACATTTTTTGTCTCGTCTTTAAAAGTGTCTTATAGAGTCGGTTACGGGTTCTTTTTACTTTAAAAAGTAAAGTATTATTATTGTCAAATACCCGTAAAATATCACCATCCATGTCGACTCGATTCCCATCTTCGGTTAGTTGTCCAAGACTTATAATATTCTTTTTAAGTCTAGGAATGTAATATACCTCGTTAAGTAGTCTTTGATCTCTGTTTCCATAGTCAAACAAGATCGTACCTTTTCCTTTGATGTCGATCTTTGACCCGTCTCCAAACTGCGTAAAACCCGTCACGTTCTCTTCTAACTCATGAAACTTTGAACGATCTCTGGTCATATGATTGCTAGCACCGTTGTCAAGGTACCATTCCTCGGAATCAACTTGACTTTCTTCGGATGCAGGGATATCAACGCCATTCTTCTCTTTTAGCGGCACCATACCTGGTGTATCTTCTTGCGAGATCGCCATCATTAAAATGGGTTGTTCATCTTCATTGGTTTGGGTGAGGTTTACCTCCTCACCTCGTTTCTTGTTTGGACACTCTAATGCATAATGACCATATTCCTCGCAAGTAAAACATTTTATTTTACTTTTGTCCTTTCGAGGACGATTGTAGTCATTCCGGTTTGCATCATACTCATGACCATCTCCTCGGCCATGCCCACGACCTCGACCGCGTCCTTGGCCTTGGTTTCCACTTTCCCTTGAAGTGTTTGACGAGTCTCCCTCGTCGGTTTGCTTAGATTGAGATGCCCACTTGGCATGTGTAAGCAATAGAGAATGTCCTTCTTCCCGTTCTTCATACCCTCGAAGTCGCTCTTCGTGGATCTTGAGACGGCCTACAACTTCTTCAACCGTCATGTTTTTCATGTCTCCAAATTGCTCGATAGATGTTACGATTTGTATAAATCGCATTGGGACGGCTCGAAGAAACTTCTTCACCACCGTATTCTCCTCGATCTTTTCACCGAGAGATCGAATACCGGTCACAATAGTGTTCAATCTCATGGCGAAATCATCTATCGACTCACCATTGTTCATTCGGATCACCTCGAATTCACTTCTCAACGTTTGTACTTTAGCCTCTTTTAACCGATCAGCTCCCATATGCATCATCTTAAGCGTTTCCCATGCTTCTTTAGTCGTGTCCTTCTCGGCCAACATAAGAAGTACGTCCTCTGGAACCGCTTGGTAAATGGCTGCAAGCGCCATCCTATTTGTTCGTTCATCTACTCTTGCATTTTGAATTGCATCCCACACTCCTTGTGCTTGCAAATTCACTCGCATTTTTATAGTCCACACCGCGTAGTTTGTTTTCGTAAGCAACGGATAGTGTAACGTAACACTACTATCCCTCCCGGACCTTTGAACACTTTCAATTTCGGGTTGAGAAAACGACGAGCTTGGTGTAGTCATTCTTGGCATATATTATCTTGAGATTTTTCAAAAATAATGGGGAGCTACGAGTAATTTATGAAAATTACAAGGGCCAAAATGTAATTTTCAGAATTTTAGGGGCTGGTTAGAAACTTTTAGAAGTATAGGGGCTGGTTTGAAGCTTTTCTGAAAAATTGGGACCAACCTGCAATGTTTCGGAAATACAGGGACCAAAACGTAACTTTTCAAAACTTCAGGGACCAAATTGCAGTTTTCTGAAACCTGCTACAGTGCTGCTACAGTGTCGCTACAGTGCTGCTACAGTGTCGTCTTCTCCGGCGAGATCTCCGGCGAACTGGTTTTTCCGGCGAGTTGTCCGGCAAGATTCCGGCGAACTTTGACCGGCCGTTCGAGGATGATCCGGGTGTCGAAAAATTCCGAAAAATATATATTCGGAATCCTTAGACTGAGACCTTTCCAATGGTGCTCTCGAAAAACGATTTTGAGACAGAAAATTGTTGACCAAAAAACCCAAGGGTGTTTAGAAAGTTGCCCCGGGAGCTTAACCAAGCTCTGATACCACTTGTTGGAACTCAAATGTTCTTTTATTCAATACTCAAACTGAAATACAAGAAAAGAACAACTCTCGCTAACTATCTAAACACTCTCTTCTATGTTTTTGCGGTGCATTACAATGGATGTTAGAACATCTATTTATAGTGATGGTAGTGTGCCTAATTTCTACAATAGCTGCAACCTAAAAATGAGTTCATATGAGAAATTCAACAAAGTGTTGGCTGCAATGGTCGGTGGCTGCAATGGTTGGTGAGTCAAGTTTGTGTTTACATGTGTTTACACTCACACCCTTGTGCTGCCATCAATAACTCCTATTGAATAACTGAACTTGATGTAGAGACTTTAACAATATTAGCATAAGAGTTTATGAAACTCGATTATTAATCATTTATGTAACATATTTAGAGTTCTATATCATTATTTGGATAAAAGTTTTCTTTTACTTAAGTATCCAACCGCCAATCGTATTTTTGTTCAACATTAATTTATGTGGGAACATCGATAGGGGAACGGGACTGTTGTTTGTTCGCATGATGACATCGATCCACAAGTTTGTTTTTGCTTGCGTATATTAACTAATTACTTGCATTCTTCTTAATTACTCGTTTAAATCCTATCTACCTATGCATGTTTCAGTTCACTACTAGAGAAATGGGTATTTAGCCACGAAAAATAGCCACGTAAATTTTGTGTGGCTAAATAGACACGCAATTACCACGCATCAACTACACCCCAATTTTAGACACGCACTTGTAACGAAACCTCAACGCATCATAAATTCGTTGTCGTTGCGTGGTAAACTTAGCCACGCGATAGCCACGCAGTTATTGAATGCGTGGTAAAAGAGTGGCTAATATAGATATATGGAAAACTGTGTCTATAGTGTGGCAAATTTAGCCACGCGATAGCCACGCAGTCACTGAATGCGTGGTAAGAGAGTGGCTAATATAGATAAATGGAAAACTGTGTTTATGGCGTGGCTAAATAGACACGCAAATGCTACGAACAATAGTTTAAAACATCAGCAAAGGGTGGTGGCTATGGCGTGATTAAATAGCCACGCATCTACCACGCAACATTTAAAATCGAAAAAAATGGGAGCCGGGATTCGAACCCTGGTCTCTTCTGTGGGGGGAACATCAACTACCACTTCGGCTATAAGCCTCATCCGTTCATTATTTCCCTTTCCTTCAATATAACCCTTTCGAAAAATTAATTATTGTTGTTATTATTATTATTATTATTATTATTATTATTATTATTATTATTATTATTATTATTATTATTATTAGTCTCATTATTATTATTATTATTATTATTGTTATTATTATTATTATTATTTATTTCGTTTTCGTTTTCGTATTATTTTTTCGTTTTCGTTGAATACATCTCTTTCGTATAATTAATTATTGGTATTATTGTTGTTGTTATTATTATTATTATTATTATTATTATTATTATTATTATTATTATTAGTCTCATATTTTTATTATTATTGTTAATTTTGTTAATATTACATGTGTGTGTGTGTGTGTCTATGAGTATGAATGTATGCACATCAATGTGTTGGTGTATTAAAATCACAAGTGCTTATGCACCTTGAAAAGATAACGTTTGAAATGAACAACGGGTTTGGAAGGTGTACACGCTTGTGTGTAAGTCGAATTTACGTATAAACAGAGAAATATAAAGATAATAAAGTATAATAAGGATGTACAAAAAATGAATCCAAAAAAATAATTTTTGGCCTTCAAAAAACAAAAAATACAAATACAGTCGTGGCTTTTGCGTGGCTAATTAACCACGCATTAACCACGCACTGTCAGGTTGTGTGGTAAATGTGTGGTAAATTAGCCACGCAATAGCCACGACTGTATTTGTATTTTTCGTTTTTTGAAGGGTAAACATTATATTTTTGGTTCATTTTTTGTACATCCTTATTATACTTTATTATCTTTATATTTCTCGGTTTATACGTAAATTCGAGTTACACACAAGCGTGTACACCTTCCAAACCTGTTACTCATTTCAAGTTTTATCCTTTCAAGGTGTATAAACGTATGTAGTTTTAATACACCAACATATTGATGGACACACACAGTCATACTCATATACACTCATTCTCATATACACTCATACTTATACTCATACTCATGCACACTTATATACACACACACACACATACACTCTTTCTATCCCTCTAATCAACACTCATGCTCATACAATGTGTGAGTTTATGTGTATAAGTATGTATGTGTGTAAAGTATATATATACGTATGTGTATGTGTGTGTCTATAAGAATGAATGTATGCGCATCAATGTATTGGTGTGTTAAAATCACATGTGCTTATACACCTTGAAAGGATAGCGTTTGAAATGAATAACGAGTTTGGAAGATGTACACGCTTGTGTGTAAGTTGAATTTACGTATAAACTGGGAAATATAAAGATAATAAAGTATAATAAGGATGTACAAAAATTGAACCCAAAAAAATAATGTTTGGCCTTCAAAAAACGAAAAATACAAATACACTCGTGGTTATTGCGTGGCTAATTTACCACACATTAACCACGCACTGTCTGGTTGTGTGGTAAATGCGTGGCTACTTTACCACGCTTTAGCCACCACTCTTGATTACTGAAGCTTTACAAGTTGTACGTGATGCTTTAAAATAAATACCGTACCTCGTGGTAGTTGCGTGGCTGTTTATCCACAGAATAACCACCAACCCGATTTAAATGAAAATAAAAAGCGGGTTTTAACCCTTCTCATCTCACATCCCGCATCTTTCTTCCCCACAAAAACGCAAACGCTGAAGTTCCTGTGAACCCTCCCCGGCTGAAGCTCCTGTGACCGTCTGACCGATGCTTTCCACCGCCGGTCGGCTCTTTTGACCGGCCTTTTCCAGCCGCCTGACGGAGGTATGCATCTCCCTTATCTCCGTTCTTCCCCATCCCCTGCACCGTTGTAGTTAAACTCTTCCTGCTCTCCATGGACAGGTACACCGCACCGCCTACCACCGCCTACCACCGCCGATCGGCGCTGTTGACCGGCCGTTTTCACCCGCCGGAATTGTGTCTGCACCTCCCCCATCTCCTTTTCCTCAAGAAAATTCCAAATTCTTCCATTTCCACCCATTTTCACAAAAAAGGTAAAACCCTAACTTTTAAATTTTTGTTGAATTTGTTGAAATTGATTCTTATTTAGGTATAAAATGTTGTTTTCTTTGATGTATTCATTATATTGTTCAACTTTATATTGTTATTTAGGTATAAAATGTGTTGATTAAGCCACGTCAATTTGCTTTCTTCCTATGTCTTGAGATTCTATGGTGTATGTTTAAAAAAGGGAATTTATCTTTCGTTGTTTCTTTCCGGTTTAGATTCCTAAGTGGTGTTCCCCACTTCTCAAAATTTGTAGTTCACTGAAATAACTAAAACAATCTAATAGCCTATTAGATTGTTTTAGTTATTTCAGTGAACTACAAATTTTGAGAAGTGGGGAACACCACTTAGGAATCTAAACTGGAAAGTAATAGCTATGAAAACGTGAAAATTTTCAAGATAATGAATATACACTTAAATTGATTGTCGTGACTTGCACTCCCGAATACTTAATTAGGTGGAGCGTTTGTCAAAAATTATTAAGGTTTTGGATTTTTGATCAAGTAGAGTCAAAATTCAGAATGTTGCTGTAAAAAATGATTATTGAGATAAATGTAAAATTATTTAATCTAACCATCCATAACCGTAAGTACCTGATATTATTTGTAAGTGTACTAATCTAATTTTAATTCTGATTCTTCATATATTGCAATAATCACCTTGAAAACACACATCCAAAGACCATCTTAATTGATGATGGGGGAGTGATTAGAAGTGCAGTTCATTGTGGTAAGCATAAATTTTTATATAAATCCCAAGAAAAGTTTGTCTATATGTCTTCTACGAGTTTTCACTTTCAACCATCATATTCATTATGGTTCTTTAAAAAAATTATATGGGATCTGATTTTCAGGTAAGGTAGTTTGTAAGCAGATATAGTGAAGTATTTTCCTGATCATTCTTCTCAGGTAAGATAGTATCTACATGCTTTCATTAGTAGTTAAGTTGGGTTTTATGATCAAATATGTTCATCTTTCTATGTTACCATGAGCTATTGCTGGTTATAGTAACAAAAATAGTTTAAAAAAAGAGTACAAATGTGAAGGTATAACGAGTCGAATCACATGCTATTATTTTCGTTTAGCAAATCATATAAAGTGGAACTTTATATAGTTTAATTAGCACATTAAGTTTATAAAGAAAGCCAACAGCATATTCAGTCATGATGAACCTAAAGTTTTGGTAGTCATGTCTTCCTTGTAGGAATATTTTGGTACTGCATTTTGATTTCTGCCTGATGTCTTGAGATTCTATGGTGTATGTTAAAAAGAAGGATTTATCATTTGTTGTTCCTTTCTAATTAAATAGATTCCTATGTGCTCTTCCCCACTTCTCAAAAAGCCAAACCCCACTAAGATTTTTTTGATTTTAAGGGAATGCATTAAAAGAAATTCATTAGGATTCCATCTTTTGTCCATAGAGGATTGAGTTTCATTGTTTATAAATTTCTTAGGTTTAATTAACTTAGTTTAAAGCAAAAACATAAAACAATCGGTTAAATTAATGTATATAGAGTATAATTAACTTAGTTTACATGAATATATGCGGATTAAGATTCTGATAGTTATAGTATTTATTTAAATTACTTTTCTAAATGACTTTCATTGTTCCATTTTACCCCACTTATCTTTTAAACACTTGGTGATGTCTGGACTTATTAGTGCAGACCTCAACTTCCCATAAATTGCCACTAAAATAATATATTACACCTAAGAAGCAACTAAAATGCAGCAGCTAGGTTTGGTGGTTGCATATGATTTCCCTTATCCGAATTTAATGTTATTTCAATCGTAATTTCTGACATAGTTCATGGTTCTAACTTGCATGTACTTTGTGCTTTACTTGTTTCCCTAGTCTCATATTCCAATTTTTAACTAATGATGCAGGATGAATTTGAAGAAGTATGATATGCGATTGGTGTTACTCTAGATTCATCATTGATCACATCAAGGGAGCCTTGTAAAGTCAAGTGGTCGATAATTTCCAACAACAAATGGAACAACGAATCGAACAACAAATTGAACAAAGACTAAAACGGTCGCAAGAAGAGTTTCAAAAAAGAAAATGGAAGAAATGATGCGACAAATGAGTCAACGTGGTCCGGGTCCTTCTTAGTTATATGTTTTTGAAACAAGTTGACGTTTTAGAATGTTTTTGAAACAATTAGACGTGGTTCGTGGTCTTTCTTATTTGACTTTTTTAGAATGTTAAACAAACTTTATCGTAATGTTTGATTAGTTGTGTTTTAATTAGTTTCGTTGTATATATATATATATATATATATATATATATATATATATATATATATATATATATATATATGTGTGTGTGTGTGTGTGTGTGTGTGTGTGTTTTGTCAAATGTGGTTAATGACAAAAAAAATGAAATTAAAAATAATATTCAGGTATTTAAAAAAAAAAACGTAATGCGTTGTAATTGCGTGGCTATTTCGTGTAAAAAAGTCAAAGAATGTCAAAGAAAATGTTGGTGGTAATTGCGTGGCTAAATTTGGGTGGATATTGCGTGGCTAAATTTGTGTTACTATTGCGTGGCTAAACTTGTGTTGTTATTGCGTGTCTAATTTTGTGTGTTAATTGCGTGGCTAAACTTGTGTTGTTATTGCGTGGCTAACTTTGTGTGTTAATTGCGTGGCTAAACTTGTGTTGTTATTGCGTGGCTAATTTTGTGTGGAAATTGCGATACCAAAATCTCGGGATTATTGCGTGGCTACATGTACGTTGCCATGGCGTGGCTAACGCGCGAGACTATTGAGTGTTGAAATTGCGTGACTAATGCGTGGTAAACTGTGCGTGGTAGTTGCGTGGCTAAAGCGTCACTACAATTTAGACACAAAGGGTTTTTCCACAGGTCAGTTTTCGTGGCTATTGCGTGTCTATTCGGCTTTTACCACACAACAGCCACGCAAATGTGCGTGGCTAACCCCCCTGTTTTCTAGTAGTGGTTTGAAGCATCTTCTTGCTAGGTATGAAGTCTGGCAGGGCCATGAAAGGGGATGGTCGTGATTTGGTAAGCCTCAACTTCTGAATAATCTACTAGACCTTCTTTGTGTTAACAAAATATATTACATATATATCTAATGGATTTATGACTTAATGAGATTACACTACAGGAACTTCCTTTACAATGCACAAAATCCCGAACATGTAAAGAGCTTATACAAACGGTGGACAGGTAAACAACATATATGTTACACACACATTTAAAACAATGTCAACCAAATATCAGAAGAGAGATCATAATGATATGGGCACCGGAAATTGGTGACCAATCAGTAAGCATTAACATCCAACTCTCTCTTTGACTCTTTCCATAGGCTTGTTGAAGAGAATAATACTGAGGAGCTCTCTCTGACGGACATGACACAACTAGAAGAAGAACTTGATGCTGCTCTTATATAAACATGGTCAATAAAGGTGATTCGTCTGCTCCTACTTGTTCAATTCACTTACGCAGGCACTAAGCAGTTACTACTAGAATCTCTGTTAGTTTTAAATTATCTTCATGGTATACTCTACAAGTTTAACATTAGTCATTGATTCGTAGAAGTTTTATAATACCGAGTCACCTCATTATCAAATATATACATTACCAGGCAAATTTAGGAATTGGTGCAACATTTACAGAAATGGTTCTTGCTAAATAGAAAAATTACAAAAATGGTCCCTATATTTCATAAAATTACAGAAATAGTCTCTGGGTAATGATGTTAATTAACAAACTCGCCGCAACACGCGGGCCATCCCACTAGTTAATATTTAAAGATATAGTCAAACCGGATGCCTTAGGGCGTCAAATTGATGTCCAATGAATATGGAAAACATCCCCAATTGTTGTATGTTGATATATGCATCTAAAGTCATCATAGAACAAGAAAGTCAGTAAGGCCGCCTTTTAAACACTGTGTATTGACTGTTGCTAATTATGGTTGATGCAGACACAGATGAAGATGGAGCACATATCCACCCTCCAACAACAGGTATATTATATATGCTTCTACTTTGATTTTTCCATATACACAAACTCAGAGGTCCATCACATATATAGGTTCATACATAATTTACAGCACCGTTGATGACACTTACCTTTGGCTGCTAGCTACATGGATAGATCGATAGAAAAATAAACAATTATCTTTTTACAGCTAAACATTAAATATAAGAGACATACCGTGTTGCTCTTTCACATATAATGGCAGTTGAGAATCCCAATCGTGAAACTTATGTGCAGTACTATAATTTTTATTGTTTGGATGGAGAGGCTAATTCATCTGGTTAATTGCAACATATTAACCCTCTGTTTCCCCTTCTTGGGTTTGTGCACATTAGGACCATATTCCCCTATAATAACAACCCGAATAAACATAACATCAATCTAATAAACATTTATTTTTGTGATCAGGTAAACAAATTAATCCATGAAAAGGAAGAAATAATGCAACAGGTAAATCTCTTACCAGGTTTGGAAATTGCCAAAAATTTCATTTCGAAATTTATTTTGAAGATCTTACTTGCTAGAATTTACAAAATCTTAATACTTTTGGCCACAAAATACCCTTGTTTTATTTTTTCACCACTAAAGAGGAGAAATCGCTAATCAGTCATCTATTTGCTTACTGTGACATCTGATATCATTTAAAATCTTTTAATTAACTAAAAACTAGCATTAAGCATTACATATTTCATGTGTTTACCTCTAGTTTTTAAAAATGAAAGATTGCCCAACCCCCAAAGATCTAGTCTAGGTGCATAAAATTTGTGTTGGTAGTAGTTCAAAATATTTTCTATGCTGCAATTTCTATTGTAAATATCATTTCAATGAAATAGGAAACACTACAAGAAATGCCGTTAATACCGGCGCCACCTATAGCGGCGACAGCAGGTATTAGCGGCGACATCCAATACACGCGTTTGGTGTCGCCGCTAATACCGGCTGTCGCCGCTAAAGGTGACGTCGGTATTGTCATGTCAGCGATCCGTGTCCTTCTCAATCTCAGCCGTAGGTGAATTGCTTGATCCAACGGCGAAAAAAGAAGCGGGAAAACTTCCCTCCTTTCACGTCGCCGCTAAAGCTCAAAAGTGTCGCCGCTATTGCCTTTCACGCGGATCGCCATCATCACCGTCCATTGCTTTATGATCTAACGGTCCAGATGGGAAGCGGCTTTTTAGGTGACGCCGCTTGGATTTTACCGGCGATTTCTTCTCTTTTCCGGCGATAGCTCTTTTCCGGCGGCGATCTTCTCTTTTCCGGCGATTGCTCCTCTTTTCCGGCGAGATTTATCTTCTATTGTGTAAGTTTTTTGATTACCAACTTATATTGTGTTAATGTTTGATTTTTAACTAAGTATTTCTCTTGTTAGAACCACCACCACCACCACCAAGACCACCACCGCGAGGCTGCCGGAAAAACGCCACCACCGACGGGAAAAACGCCACCACCACCATAAACAACATCTAAAATCCTAAGTATGTGTTCTTGAATTTTTCAATTTTGTTAAAGTCTTGATTTGTTAAGTTCTTAATGTGTTAAGTTCTTGAAAAATGACTTATTATAAGCTCTTAATGGTTTATGAAAAAATGTTTAATGGTTTTGATATGTTTTGGAAGTGATGGTGTTAAGTTCTTAACATGTTAAGAACTTAATTTTTAAGTGATTAATGAAAAAGTGCTTAACATGAAAATGATTTTGAAAAAATATAATATGTTTGGAAAATGATTTGGAAATTGTAATATGTTTGGAAAATGATTTGGAAAATATACCAAAGATTTGGAAAATGTATAATGTGATGGTGTTAAGTTCTTAATGTGTTAAGTACTTAATTTTTAAGTGTTTAATTATTAAGTGCTTAATTTGAAAAATGATTTGGAAAATATAATATGTTTGGAAATGTTTTTGATAAGTGCTTAATTTTTAAGAAATTAATTATTAAGAACTTAATGCTTATGTTAAAAACTTAATTGTTAAGTACTTAATTATTAATTATTTGATTTGTTATAAATGTAACATTTAGATCGTTTTAAATATAACGTTTAAATCGTAATTCTAAAAAATATAATGTTTAAATTGTAAATTATAAAATATATAATGTTTAAATTGTAAACTTAATTATTAAATACTTAATTATATAGATTTTTTAAATCATTTTAAATATAACGTCTAAATCGCAAATTATAAAAAATAAAGTTATACGTTAATGTAACGTTTTAATAAAATTATTTAAACCTAATTAACCTAAAAGAAAATATATAAACTTATTTGAACCTAAACTCTAAATTTAAACCGTAAACACAAAACAAAAACATAAATTTATTTAATCATAAACGCTAAACCCTAAACATAAACTTATTTAAACCATAAAACTTAAACTCTAAACCCTAACCCATAAACCCTAACCCATAAACCCTAAACAATTGTATCCGAGGGTGAAGAAAATCATTAAAACAATTGTAATTTATTTATGTGTTAGGAGATGACATCGTTTTGGATGATGCTACTTTATATCATGGCCGATGTGATGGGCCATGGTGGAGATGGGGCCGGGGATCCACCACTTCCGCCTTGGAGAGGCGCGGGTCTACATGAGATGGATGGTAAGTATTATTATAATTTTTTAATTTATTGTATTTATTCATTTATTATAACAATCGTGACTAATATTTTTAAATTTATATTGCAGGTGTACCGGCGAGAAGAAAAACGAGAGGCAAAGCTAAAAACCTTGAATTGCAACGACAACGCGATAAGACAGGGCGAAAATTGACATTGGAGTTTGATAGAGCCACTACGTATACCCCGGTTGGTAGACCGTATGACCTCTTTGTTCGTGAGGTGGGGATATACATGTGGAATAACATGCCCTTTGATCGAAAAGATTGGAAAAGTGTTACCAAAGCCGAGAAGGATGCATTAGTACAGCATCTCAAGGTAAATTATTTATATAACTTTATTTTTGTATGTTATTTATTTATTTATTTTTACTTGACTAAGTTATTTTCAATTTGTAGAGGAACTTCAATTTTGATGCGATTGAGGATGATTGCGAGCGTATGCATTTGAAGGGTGGTATTGATGCGGTGCTGATGAAGCGGTATAGGGACCGAAAAAGTGATGCAAAATCTGAGTTTGATGACGCAGGAGGATATAAGGATATAGACACGGCTAGAACTCACCCCCCCCAGGGTATGCCTCATCAAAATTGGAACAAAGCTATAGACTTTTTCTGCACACCAGAATATCGAAAACGTTCTGATTCTAACAAAGGAACCCGTTAAAAACAACAATACACCGACCGTGGGGGACAAGCACATATAGCAACGCTTATTTCAAATCGGTAATGCTTTGTATATATATTACCGCTTGTTTCAAATCGATAATGCTTTGTGTAACACCCGGCTTTTAAAACAAAACACCCCTGAAAAAATTTTCATTTAAAACCAAGGTTTTAATACATAAAACTATAACAAGGGGTATATTTTAATAAACACGGGTACAAGTGTATCAAGGAGAGTATAAAATACCATAGTCTCCTTTGAAGCCGGGCTGCTACTACAGCATCTATGAGTCCCACTCCGAAGTCACGGACTCTATCTTGTCCCCTATCAGTATCATGCTAACCTGCAGGGACATTTAACAAACGGTATGAGCTACAAAGCTCAGTGAGAAATCGAATCTGCAAATAACATGTATCAAAATACAATTATATAACTGTCTGGATATCGAATCCAGACTACTAGCCTTACTGGCTAACCGTGTGTATCTGAGGATACTGCATCCAAAGTACTAGCTTTACCGGCTTATCATATATCATGTGATTATCAAATCACCTTATCATGTCTAATTAGTTATTTGCATACCGATCATATCAATTCTGTTTGCCGTCAAGGCCGTATGTATATAATAGAGAATAATATTCAAATTCTCAATTATCGTTTTTGTCCCCTGTTTCTTAGTCATATCTGACTGTATCATATATCATGACTATATAAGTCATATCAGTTGTCATGGCTATATAAGCCGCACCAAATCATTTCTAGCATGTGAATCATAGCCCGCAGGCCGCACCAGTTTGGGTTCAACGACCCGGTATCGTAGCCATCAGGCTGCACCATTTCTGTATAATCATATCATAGCCATATAGGCCGCACCAGTTGGATATAGCATCCAATATCATAGCCACGAGAGGCCGCAACATCTGTCAACAGTTTCTTTCACGATCAAATATGGCTCACGGGTTAGCCCGCTGTTGCCTTGGCTCACGGGTTAGCCCGCTGTTGCCTAGACTCACGGGTTAGCCCGCTGTTGTCTATATAAGTTTGGCTCATTAAGATAAACCATGGCTCACGGGTTAGCCCGCTGTTGCCTAGACTCACGGGTTAGCCCGCTGTTGTCTATATATAGGTTTGACTCACAGTGCCGTTCTTGTCTATTAAAGACTCACGGCTTATCTGGTCTTGTCGATATAAGTTCGACTCACAGTTCCGTTCTTGTCTATAATAGACTCACAGCTTATCTGGTCTTGTCATCTTCATATATCTTCAAACTTGTCATTTTCGTCCCACAAATCAGTTTCAACCTGTAACATTTCATTCATCATATATCATATATGATATCAGTGAGATTACTCACCTGGATACTAGCTGCATTTAAATCCCGGTTGTTTCTTGCCTTTGCGTGTACCACAACCATTTTGTCCCATACCTATTTATCCATTTCATATCAAATGATAATAGGTTAATAATCATTTTAATTGACTCTAATACAATAGAGTTCAATACAATATCCTTATAAATAATGCCTAGTTAATAAACTTTCCGTTTACTAACTTTTTATGAATTTTACTATTCACCGAGGCATTCGAATCGATCTACAGTGCCCCCGAGGGGTCGAAAACTCAATATAAAAATTTTCCCAAACTTTTCAGACCATAACGAGCCTATGGTTCAAGTTTGAGCTAAAACGGACAAGCCAAACGAAAGTTAGCATTTTTAATCTCCTGCCTGGCCCCTGCTTGGAGGCGCACTGCGCCTAGGGCTGGGCGCACTGCGCCTGGGCGCACCCCGCCCTTGTCCTGGGCGCACTGCGCCCTGCGCCTGGGCAGACCTCCTGGCCAGTCGCGATTTATGCACTGTAGCAAGCAGTTTTGGCCCATTAAGTCCTTAATCCAGTCCTTAATCGTTTGGGGTTTGTTTCAAGGCTAAAACCTTATACTTTAACAAGGTTTTCAACCATTCAAAACAACTAAATCAATCAAAATGAAGAATTAGGGTTCTTAGTTCTAACAACCCCAAAACTTCAAATTCATCCAAAATAACAATCTACTTCCATTTTCTTTAGTTAAGTCCTTATTAGCATGACTTAATGGAAGTATTGCATCAACTTAACAACATAATCATGACTGCAAATGCAGTTTTTGAGTTCTACAAAACTCATCAAGAACAAACAAGCTAGAACTTGAAAAACTAACCTTTCAAGCTTAGGAATCATCAATTCCATACTATGATTCCAATTCCACACTTCAATCCTTCAAGAATCATTCAATTTTCTGCAGAATCGCATCTCCAATCCTTCTCCCGTTGCTGCACAAATGGCTAGTCAAAGAGGAGAGTCAACTCCTCTATTTATACCTCAAATTTTTACATCTTTGGTCCCTAAGTTCATTTTCTTGAACTTTGACCACAAAATCAAGTTTTATTACAGTAAAACTTCCATTCTTTATACATTTGCCACAAATAACAATATTTTTCATTTTTGGTCCTTCACATGGTCAAATGACCAAATTACCCTTTCACGGTAAAACGACCAAAATTCCGTTTTTATAACATTTTAAGTCCAAAACTCAAAATATTATTTCAAACTAAATACTTTTCTACCCAAAAGACCAATTTACCCTTCCAATGTAAAATGACCATTTTACCCTTTTTATTATATTTACATAAAAAGAGTGTCTTGGCGTTACAAATTCTCCCCTCCTTCAAAAGATTTCGTCCCCGAAATCATACAAGGAGTTGAGGGTATATCTCCCTCGATTAACTTTCGGTCTTCCGCATCATGTCGGAATCTCAATGGTATTGCCTAAGCACTTAACCATACTAGTCTTCGTATCTCGTGGTTGTATCACAGTTACTTATCGTTCTTCCGGTTGTCCCGGATACCTTATCTACTTATCTATCTTTATCTCATCATGAGGGATTTGTTGGGAATTATCATTACATAACTTCTTTCTTGTTGTCCCAAACAAATTTTCACCTTTCCAAAGGATTTCTTTCATACAACCATATTCCTTTACTTAGAATTTCAAAGGTTTTTACACCATTGATCCACAAACCACCTTTACAAATTCTTAACCATTCTTCAATTTCGTTCATACCCGTCAGGTATTCTCTTTAGTTTATGCATGGATCTAGTATCTAGCCCACGTCTTTGCCACATCTTCATTTCAAAAATCGAAGGGTGTCACGGTATTCCATATCATTCTTCATGTAAGCCATCAAACTATTAGCATGAAAGCGGCTATTTCTTGCAAATTTTCTCAAAAACAGACGATCTTCTCATCTTCTACTAGAGTCTGCTGTGCACTTTTCAAGCACATCTTCTAAAATCTACATCATTAGGCCACTTTATTCACCAATACACGGTATTTGCAGAGACTTTATTGCAAAGTCTATAACAATGTTGTCCCATTTATTTTCTGGGACCAACAACGGGTCAATTCCGTGCACGTTTTTAACGGTTTGACTTTACTTTGCGTACAAGTCAAATACTTTTCATGTGCCTTTCAATGTCTTTCTTCTGTCCCGGCCACCAACACATAGGTTTTATCGACCTATCCAGTCTGGTATTGCTCCGGGTATACTGCATATCTAATACAAAATACATCTTTTCAAGATGATCTTCATATTTCACTTAGCTTTGGAACTCACATACACAACCACCAAGGGTTTTCAATCGCCGTGAGTTTCTAACTAGCTTCTTTCAATAGCTAATCATTCATTTGTTCATTATTCACATATTCAGACGTGCACACATCTTTCTGTGCTACCTGAATCAACTCAGGTAATCAATTCGTCACACTTACGCATGTGGTTGTATCTTTCAAAAGATACTCTTTCTAATTCAAGGCATCTATAGCCACATCCGTCCTTTTCAAGATGGTACAGGATTTCATACCTGAAATCTCTAAGTAACCCATCTATCTTTGCTATCTCATATTCAACTGCTTTTTGATCAATTAAGCATTTCAAACTCTTATGATCCTTATAACAGTAAGCTTTACACTATATCGATAGTGTTTCCAAAGCTTCAATGCCAAAATTATAGTTGCTACAGCAACATCATGCATCTACAGTCACAACTGGATGCATTTCGATGATCCAATCTATCCGCTTAGCATCAATGCTAATGTCAGAGTCTCACACAAGGTTTATTCCAAACCTTTACAAGATGCCTGTGGTCTTTCTACCACTCAGACTTTATACTTTTATTAGTCAACCTTAGTCAACTGAACATCTGTCAAGGAGCAGTTTTCTACAACACTCCTTTAGTAACCCGCCAATCCAAGGAACTACTACTAATTTCAGTCAGATTCCAAGGCGGTTTCCGTCTTATCACAGTATCATTTCCACTAGATCTACTTTATCATCTTTGGCATTATTAACATGCCCAAAGAATCAAACTTCATTTAGTCAAATTTTCATACTCGGAGAATTACATATCACTTAAATCAGTGAAATAACTCCAACATCTGGTACAAATGTACCTCATTTTCGATCTGGTTTCGAGAATATCAGATTCTCAGTAGTCAATGCACATATGCATCAACTTGTCTTTCTTCTTTTCAAACAAGTTAGGGCTCCATACGATGACACATACGGTCATATGAGACCCCAATTCAAGAATTTCTTCTATTTATTTTCCAACTCTGCCATCTCTATAGATGCAAATCAACAGAGCCCGCATACCAAAAACGGCTCCCAAAATCAGTGTAATCATAAACTCTTCTCGCCTATCAGGCAAAAATCCTGGAAGTTCTTTTCAAATGAAACATCCAAGAATATATTTAAAGTAGTACACTACTGTCACTGCTTTATTTAACTTGGCCAATACCATGTATGCCAATTACAATATCATTCTTTTACTAACTCCTTTCCGAGTTTAAGCAAAGAAAATAACCGGTATTCGCAACAACGGTCATTTACCATGGATTTTCATCCGTTTCATTTCTGTTTTAAGAATCATACTGTTCTTATTTCTTCAATTCATGGTAGCATAATTCATTGCTAACCAAATCATACGCACGATTGCTTCAAATTCACTGGTAGTCATCTGCTTCAGATTTATAGGGAAAATGGTCCCGTAAATCCTAGGCAAACTACCTTCCAGGTGTTCAATATCTAGAACATATTTGCTATCTGCTATAGCTACTTTCAACTTTTCATCCAAAATCATTGATGAAATATTCTAACTAGACATCAGTTTCACCGATCCAAAGCATAGCTTTATGGGTCAAATATAACATACACGAGTTATATTCAGAACAATTATCTCGGAGATCATATCAGTCTCCTCACGAGCTTCTTCCACAATCTGCTGGGATGCTCAAGGTACCAATGGTCCTTTTTAACCATTCATTTCTTCTTTCTTTCCTGAGTTCATCACCCGTTACTCCACATTTAGCATGTGAGTATTTCATAAGGAAGTGATCTATAGTTCCACGCTGGAACCACTTCCGTCCCATACAACAAACACGAGCAATATGCTCTCATTTTCTGTAATTTCATCTTGTCAACGGTAGAGTCTCAACTCTAAAATGTTCTAAGTGCTTTTCCTGCACTTCTTATATCACATCATCTTTCGTTCTGGTCTCTTCCCTTTAAAGCTAGACCTGAATCGTGTTAACTTCTTCTGAGAAGTCCACCAATATTTTCTGCTTTTCTTGTAGTCTCGGCTACTTTTCTTTCACCTTGAATATCAGTCAAGGTGAGCATCCAATTCCTTTTTCTGACCACATCAGCTATTAATGCTCATCATGTGGATTTCTGCTATTCGTCCCCTTCTTGCTCCTCATACAACGGAGTCTTGAGAGAAGGTGGATCCATTTCCTGGAGCTTCGCGCCCTAAATGTCTCCCAAGGAGATTTACAGTTCATACTTCTTATACGTCAGAAGTTAGCAACAGTTAGGTTATATATGTAATATAACAACTATATACACCTAACTATGCATCATGTCTACTATCTCAGGGTTTAAGTCCAGGAATCTACTCTATAGACACCTAGTTCACTTAAACCTCGGCTCTGATACCAACTTGTAACACCCGGCTTTTAAAACAAAACACCCCTGAAAAATTTTTCATTTAAAACCAAGGTTTTAATACATAAAACTATAACAAGGGGTATATTTTAATAAACACGGGTACAAGTGTATCAAGGAGAGTATAAAATACCATAGTCTCCTTTGAAGCCGGGCTGCTACTACAGCATCTATGAGTCCCACTCCGAAGTCACGGACTCTATCTTGTCCCCTATCAGTATCATGCTAACCTACAGGGACATTTAACAAACGGTATGAGCTACAAAGCTCAGTGAGAAATCAAATCTGCAAATAACATGTATCAAAATACAATTATATAACTGTCTGGATATCGAATCCAGACTACTAGCCTTACTGGCTAACCGTGTGTATCTGAGGATACTGCATCCAAAGTACTAGCTTTACCGGCTTATCATATATCATGTGATTATCAAATCACCTTATCATGTCTAATTAGTTATTTGCATACCGATCATATCAATTCTGTTTGCCGTCAAGGCCGTATGTATATAATAGAGAATAATATTCAAATTCTCAATTATCGTTTTTGTCCCCAGTTTCTTAGTCATATCTGACTGTATCATATATCATGACTATATAAGTCATATCAGTTGTCATGGCTATATAAGCCGCACCAAATCATTTCTAGCATGTGAATCATAGCCCGCAGGCCGCACCAGTTTGGGTTCAACGACCCGGTATCGTAGCCATCAGGCTGCACCATTTCTGTATAATCATATCATAGCCATATAGGCCGCACCAGTTGGATATAGCATCCAATATCATAGCCACGAGAGGCCGCACCATCTGTCAACAGTTTCTTTCACGATCAAATATGGCTCACGGGTTAGCCCGCTGTTGCCATGGCTCACGGGTTAGCCCGCTGTTGCCTAGACTCACGGGTTAGCCCGCTGTTGTCTATATAAGTTTGGCTCATTAAGATAAACCATGGCTCACGGGTTAGCCCGCTGTTGCCTAGACTCACGGGTTAGCCCGCTGTTGTCTATATATAGGTTTGACTCACAGTGCCGTTCTTGTCTATTAAAGACTCACGGCTTATCTGGTCTTGTCGATATAAGTTCGACTCACAGTTCCGTTCTTGTCTATAATAGACTCACAGCTTATCTGGTCTTGTCATCTTCATATATCTTCAAACTTGTCATTTTCGTCCCACAAGTCAGTTTCAACCTGTAACATTTCATTCATCATATATCATATATGATATCTGTGAGATTACTCACCTGGATACTAGCTGCTTTTAAATCCCGGTTGTTTCTTGCCTTTGCGTGTACCACAACCATTTTGTCCCATACCTATTTATCCATTTCATATCAAATGATAATAGGTTAATAATCATTTTAATTGACTCTAATACAATAGAGTTCAATACAATATCCTTATAAATAATGCCTAGTTAATAAACTTTCCGTTTACTAACTTTTTATGAATTTTACTATTCACCGAGGCATTCGAATCGATCTACAGTGCCCCCGAGGGGTCGAAAACTCAATATAAAAATTTTCCCAAACTTTTCAGACCATAACGAGCCTATGGTTCAAGTTTGAGCTAAAACGGACAAGCCAAACGAAAGTTAGCATTTTTGATCTCCTGCCTGGCCCCTGCTTGGAGGCGCACTGCGCCTAGGGCTGGGCGCACTACGCCTGGGCGCACCCCGCCCTTGTCCTGGGCGCACTGCGCCCTACGCCTGGGCAGACCTCCTGGCCAGTCGCGATTTATGCACTGTAGCAAGCAGTTTTGGCCCATTAAGTCCTTAATCCAGTCCTTAATAGTTTGGGGTTTGTTTCAAGGCTAAAACCTTATACTTTAACAAGGTTTTCAACCATTCAAAACAACTAAATCAATCAAAATGAAGAATTAGGGTTCTTAGTTCTAACAACCCCAAAACTTCAAATTCATCCAAAATAACAATCTACTTCCATTTTCTTTAGTTAAGTCCTTATTAGCATGACTTAATGGAAGTATTGCATCAACTTAACAACATAATCATGACTGCAAATGCAGTTTTTGAGTTCTACAAAACTCATCAAGAACAAACAAGCTAGAACTTGAAAAACTAACCTTTCAAGCTTAGGAATCGTCAATTCGATACTATGATTCCAATTCCACACTTCAATCCTTCAAGAATCATTCAATTTTCTGCAGAATCGCATCTCCAAGCCTTCTCCCGTTGCTGCACAAATGGCTAGTCAAAGAGGAGAGTCAACTCCTCTATTTATACCTCAAATTTTTACATTTTTGGTCCCTAAGTTCATTTTCTTGAACTTTGACCACAAAATCAAGTTTTATTACAGTAAAACTTCCATTCTTTATACATTTGCCACAAATAACAATATTTTTCATTTTTGGTCCTTCACATGGTCAAATGACCAAATTACCCTTTCGCGGTAAAACGACCAAAATTCCGTTTTTATAACATTTTAAGTCCAAAACTCAAAATATTATTTCAAACTAAATACTTTTCTACCCAAAAGACCAATTTACCCTTCTAAGGTAAAATGACCATTTTACCCTTTTTATTATATTTACATAAAAAGAGTGTATTGGTGTTACACTTTGTTTCAAATCTAATTTTTTATTGTTAAACAGGGTAGAAAGAGAATCGAACAATTCAAGAAGGCTCACACCCGCAAAGATGGGACATGGGACAGTGACCTGGCTTATCAACAATATGTAAGTGTTTATACAAAAAAATTAGTTCAACATCATTATTATATTTAATATATGTAAAATGCTAACTTTTTATTTATTTATGTAAAATGCAGATTGAGTTGGAACGTGAGTTTGAGTTATTAAATGATCCCTCCCCGGAACCCGCGAAGGAAGTTGGGGTATTTGAAAAGGTGTTGGGTTCTCGCCGTGGACATTACAAAGGGATTGGCCGTAAACCTCCTGTGACCCCGACAATACCGCCTCATTTTGATGTAGGTCAACCTTCCAAAGAAGCACCTACAAAGGTAAATATTAATTGTTAACTACTTCATTGTTAAATACTTAATTTGTTTTTAACTAATAATATACATTTTTATTTTTTTGTAGGATGCGCTTGCACAGATGCTTGAGGATCCAAGACATACAGATGCGTTGGCAGAATTTTTACGTACGTACACGCCAGGGCACGGTGGTGGAACGAGCAAGGGTGCCGGGGATACCCAAGGTGATAGAGGCGATCAAGATGATGAAGATGTTCAGGACGACGACTTACAGTAGTTTCTTATTTTTGTTGTGTGACTATTTTAATTTGTGTAACGAAGATTATGTTTTAGATATTAGTATTTGTTTGAAATTGTTTATCTCGTATATTGCTTCATTTATTACAATTTTAGTTTTATATTAAAAATATTCGTAATTCTAAATAATAATAATAATAATAATAATAATAATAATAATTTAAAAAAATAATTAAAAAAACCTTTAGCGGCGACACCTTCGAACCTTTAGCGGCGACGCCATCTCCGGTGATACGTCATCACCGGAAACAGAGTCAACCATTAGCAGCGACACGTATTACCGGCGACGCATTAGCGGCGATTTCTAAGCGTTAGCGACAAACTATTTGTGGCGACGCATTAGCGGCGATTTGTCGCCGGTAATAACCCCGATCCTTGTAGTGAAAAAAGAAAGTATCATAATCGATCAAAACATTCACTTGGAGATTGCATCAGCCAAGCATAGGTACACACCAGTGGATGTGGATGATGGGGGTGTAAGTCTGAACAACATTATTCTTTATCTTAATTTCCGTTGATTTTGCCCATGTTATATTATGTTACGGGAACGTTTTTTTTTTGCTTGTGATACGCGGGGCGTATGTCGGATGCGGGTCGGGTTTCTGGGTTCGGATCCGTCATTCATTATCCTCTCCAGTCTCCACCGCTTCATTCTCATTCGTCTTCATTGCGTGCACCACAACTTTGTTGAATTCTCGTCATTCCTTCCATCCACACTTCACCGCCATCGGAGGTTTTGCTTTCTACGCCTTATTGGAACTCTCTTCTCCTACATCTCCACCGGAGTTCCCTGCATTAGGGCTTCGACGGCCGACTCCCCTTTCTCCTCCCTCGATTTATATGGAGGGCTTCAACCCCGCAACTGACCGTCGTCTCCACCGCCATCACCGCCTCTCTCCGTGTTACCGTCTTTCTTCTCCATAACGTGGGTTTTTTTCTCTATCGCATTCTTCCTGTTCCAGAACAATCCTCACCCCCCACGACTTACCACCAGGTTAGGGCTCTTCGATTTCAAGTGAGGGCTCCTCCGCCTTCTTCAATTTGACTCTCCGACCATCCCATTAATCGTTTGATTTTGCTGGAGCAGCAACGATGTCGTCAGAGGTCGAGGTTGTTGACGGGGTCCAAGAATCCAAAGATCGTGATGCTGCCAACTGTAACGTGAACGGAATGATAGAGGGAGGAGTAGATGGAGAGAGTTTGAGGGATGATGTTTATACTGCAGATGTGTATGGTTATTTGGAGAAGCTTCCGAGATTGGTCGAGTCGGAAGGTTGCTCCGTTTCATAGCCAGATACCACTGAATACATCATCGAGGTTTTTCCTTCTCACTCACTATCTGCATATTTTCTCCACATAGACGTGTAATTGCGCTTCTAAATCCAACCATCGTTTATTGCTTATTACAAAGACATAGGTGGTAGAAATACCTAATGACCCTTTTACTAAGAAACCTGCAGAGAAGTGCATAATTTTTGGCTTCATACGATATTAGTTTATTAGGCCTTCTCTTTTTTGTTTGGTTATTTTATGCTTTTTCGTTTTTGTTTGTCGAAAAAAGCCAGTAAAAGCTACAGAACAATCATCAAAGAGAGTGAAGAAAGTGAAGAAAGAAAGGGATCCTACCAAGCCTAAAAGGCCACTGACTGCATTCTTTCTCTTCATGTAATGCCTTGATTACACTCGAAGTTTCATAGCAGCTCTATACTTTATTTATATGGTATTGATGTTGCCTTTTGATTGTTGTGTAGGGATGAATTTAGGGTAACATTCAAGGCAGCAAACCCCGATAACAAAAGGATTGCCATGGTAATCTTTGTGCATTTTTGGAACACATCTATCTGAATACTTAAGCATTGGTGGTTATCGAATTTGAACTCATATGGTTTCTTATAAAGAATTGATCATCCTTAAATTTATTTGGCGAAATCATTTCAATCTGCATATATGTCACGAGTTTGGGTGGTTCAGTACTTACATTATCTTGAATGATTTTCTAGGTGCAGCAGGTTTCAATGAAGTTGTCATATATGTCAAAATTGTAAGCAAAGCAGCAAAGCTAAGGATGTTGCTTCTTGAGTGTAATTTTCATCCACCTCCATCCACAATGATGTCCTAAGAAAAAGGTATGATGTAGATCCCTTGACTTATTTATTTGTTAATGCATATATACAAGATGAGTATTGTTATTTAGGTAACAGCTTGCAGCTTTTGATTCTGCATGGTTTGCATATCTGAATAGCTTTGTAGTATGGAAGGTGAAAGATGCTGAATCTTTAGAGGAGGAATTAATGAGGGCTGCTTCCCAAATGGAAATCTCTATGATGCAAAAATGTAAATTCACAACTGAATTATATGAAAGCCATTAAGAAACAGGTCCTATACTATTATTCTTAGTACTTTGAAAATCTACTCAATCATAAAGAAATGGAAGTGAACGAAAGTATGTGGCTATTTCTTGCAGGTTACAGATGATCAACAGCTCTTGAGGGAAAGGGTAATGCATCTGAGTGGAGGTGCAGGAATAGGTCGTATAAAGAATGCTCTTTCTGATACACAAACAATATACTTTGAATCAAAGGAGAATGGAAGCCTTGTTGGTTCACCAGTGCCACATATACCCCCGTCAAATGCTGACTCAGACAAAACGACGACAGCTGGATCTGCATTTATTGCGTGGATTGGTGTACTATTGGCAAGTGCGGGATTGGTATTGTCTTACTCTATATTTTATTTATTCATTTCACTTTTTAATAATTACATTTTATATTTAAATTTTCGTTGAGGCTTGGGATTCGAAAGGAAGAATTGCCAAAGTATGAAGAGCAATTATTCGATTGTTTTCCAAGAATGTTGAGCCGGGTATGTCCTTCGTTTTTCCCCTGCCTAACTAGACCCTATTAAGATTATATCTTTCCCTTTCCCCAGCAGCTGAGAAGGCCATGACGAGACAACGTTCTTTCAAGTTGGCAGTGAAGAGTAGTACTAAAAGTGGCTCAGATTCTCCGAATGGGGTATCTTTTTCCGCTTTCTACTTTTGGTTGTATGTTTTCCTCCTATTAGCTTTTTGGGACAATGTAATTTTTTTCGGCTAAATGCAATAAATAGCAACCTACTTTTATTCTGTTCATAACTTCAAAACCAACGCATCCAGACCCGTGCTCCAGCACTTCGGAACCAGTGCGGAGCACGCACCCCTGCAAAAAAACCGTGCAAAGCACGGAGCTTCTGCTAGTTATAATTAACCACATAGATTCACCCCAACATGTGACTCTTCCTCTTTTTAATACGTAAACCTCTTCTAGTAACGAATGTTTCAACAAATTGATCACTGCAAATTGTTGGATTTTATCCTTTGTAATGTTAGCGTATGAAAAAATAGAACGAGTTTAGAATTTTTATGTAGTATTTATCCAAAGGAGAAAAAGAAGAAGTAAAAGGCGCTATTAATGTCAAGAGGTGGGTCAAGAAACTTTCTGTCACTCTTTTCTCTTACAAAATGCTTCATCCAATACCAATAAATATATATATATATATATATATATATATATATATATATATATATATATATATATATATATATATATATATATATATATATATATATATATATACAAGAAAGAAAAGAAATATCGGCGACGGTATTTGTTAGTCGTCGGTAAAGGGTTTCGACGCTAAAGGTCTTAGTCGCCAATAAAGGTTGTAACACCAGTAAGCTACTAAATGAACAATCATGGTGTATTACATAACACACACATGTAAGCTACAAAGCTTAGTGAGCAACAATACAATGTCATGAATAACTTATTTAAAATGTAATACATCATCCAACTCGTGGGTGCAGATATTCCCTGCAGCGACTTATAAGTACTGGCTAATATAAACATACCAGCTATAATTCATTCTTATAACTACAAAACACTTTTTATGTAGTAAAATAGGTATCTCCCGACACCTAAGCTACTAAATGAATAATCATGGTGTATTACAAGTAACACAAGTATACACCTAACTAACAGGTTCAGTACCACTACACGGTACTCCGTGACACTGACTTCCAACACACACTCCTTCATTCTACGACTTCTCTAATCGTAAGCCACAAGGACCTTATACCAATCTTCTCCTCAACCTCTATGGTTTCGAGTCACTAAGACTCATCGCTACCCTTATTATAGTCTAAGCACAAAAACTCTAACCACATATGTTGGGCAATTAAGCCCAACCTCCTAGCCACGAAGGCCGATATATATACATTGGGCCATTAAGTCCAATCTCTTAGTCACAAAGGCTGTATATGTCAGACAATTAAGTCCAACTTCCTAGCCACAAAGGCCGTATAATTTGGATATCAAATCCAATCTCCTAGCCACAAAGGCCGTAAAAATTGGATATCAAATCCAATCAACTAGCCACAAAGGCCGTATGATTTGGATATCAAATCCAATCTTTTAGCCACAAACGCCGTATAATTTGGATATCAATTCCAATCTCCTAGCCACAAAGGTCATATAATTTGGTTATCAAATCCAATCTACTGGCCACAAAGGCCGTATGATTTGGATATTTAATCCAATCTACTAGCCACAAAGGCCGTATGATTTGGATATCAAATCCAATCTCCTAGCCAGAAAGATCGTATAATTTGGATATCAAATCCAATCTCCTAGCCACAAAGGCCGTATAATTTGGATATCAAATCCAATCTCTTAGCCACAAAGGCCATGTGATTTGGATATCAAATCCAATCTCCTAGCCACAAAAGCCGTATAATTTGGATATCAAATCCAATCTCCTAGCCATAAAGGCTTTTTGATTTGGATATCAAATCCAATCTCCTAGCCATAAAGGCTGTATGATTTGGATATCAAATCCAATCACCTAGCTACAAAGGCCGTATAATTTGTATATCAAATCAAATCTCCTAGCCACAAAGGACGTATAATTTGGATATTAAATCCAAACTCCTAGCCACAAAGGCCGTATAATTTAGAACTATATAGGTCCTCACTCGACCACCAAGGTCTGCATGAATCGTACAAGTTCTCACAACATATCTTGGGTGATTAAACCCAATTGCTTGGCCACAGAGGCTAAACATCATGACTGTAGAGTACTCGTACACAACAGTCCCTGCATACCTGTAAAATAACAAGTACCACTTATAGACTACATCATGCTTCATATATTTCACCATATATATATTCATTATGCACACTTCTCCATGGTTGCTAAGTAAAATTTAAGCAAACCACTAATATCTTAGTTATACATAATCACAATGTACTCATTATGTGATCTATAAACCTTACTTCCAGTAGACACTAGATTCTCATCTCGTTACCAGTTACTGCACACTATAACCACAAACTTCTAACACATGTAATGACAAAGGATTCTCTATGTGTCTATATAGTTTACACATAATCTACTACATGTATTATCAGCAATTAAGTACACCTAACACATATAACATGTTACAACTAACATGTATGTAGAGTTACTCACCTGGATATAGTAGCTTTACCCCGTTCCAGATGGTACAATTGCTAGGCCAAAGTGTCTTCTCATTACTTTTAGCACCTACACCATACCACATAAACACCACACATATGTGAACACCTTGTATTCACTTCTTATAGTTCTATTCATTCAACTATATTTGATTTCACACTTAGGTTTTTGAATCACAACCCAACTACACATCCAATTCAAGAATTACATGCTACAACTTTCGTAGTTGCAGGTGGGTTGTCAACACCACCTGTAACCCTGGCCCTTCAATCTCAATCAACTCTTAATTTGAAGTAAGAACAATAATTTATACCTCTTGATTGCAAGCAATCATATCTTTCTTCAAATTCTCAAACTTTAGACCTTCAATTCGATCTCTGGGGTTCATGGTGTTTTTCTAGGGTTTTGAGAGCATTTTTCTTCAAGTTTTTTCCCCAAATGAACCCAAAAACCCGTACTTAAAAAGTGGGTTCTACGACATTAACGCAGCTAACTTCAGCAGCACGACCCGTGTGAAGCTACTGCTTGCCCAGTTCACATTGTACACGACCCGTGTAAGTCTAAAATAGCCTCAAAAAGTTTCCAAAGTCTTTCTACACGACCCATGTGACTCCACACGACCAGTGTAGCTCCATTTTGGCATTTTTCAAGGAAAAACTCCATCTAAAAGGTGTTCTAACCATCCAAACACCCATGACATCATATCTAATCTTAATTATACTAAGATTAGCATGAAAACACTTTCCATAGCAATCATGGTGTTACAAATTCTCTTGCCCTTCAAAAGATTCCGTCCTCGGAATCTCATAGCAACTTATCACATTGCTTAAGATTTCTTTACAAACCCGCATTCTCATTTGGATTAAAGTTCTCATTACTTCACAAGAACTTTAGTTTCTATTAATCTAACATCTCGGTGGTGATGGGTTTGATTGCTAAGGAAATGGACCTATCAATCACAACCGAAATCACCTTCATATAGTTCTATACATACTATATTAATCTACTTTTCCTTACTGTACACATCCATCTATTTGTATATGCATCATACAGTATAATCATTCAAGATCTCTACATTGTTTACTCATTCAACATCTCTACATCGGTATTCATTAATAAATAAAACATTTTATTTGTTGTTTTTCTTTTTTCTACTTAACCATTGATGATTAAGTCAAGTTAGTTGCTAATTTTTATTTTCTTGGTATTCATAATAAATAAACCATATTAGTTATTCTTGTTCAGTTTTACTATTTAATCATTAATGATTAACTCAAATTGCTTGCTGATTTATGTCGCGATTAAGTTTTAATCGTTAATGTAAAGAACACTTGCTAATTTCTGATTTATGTCGCGATTAAGTTTTAATCGTTAATGTAAAGAACACTTGCTAATTTCATTGACTTTGTATTCATTAATGATTAAATTAGATTGCTTGCCAAGTTCTATTTTTATTAGCATTTATTAATAAATAAACCATATTGGTTCATTCTTTTTATGTTTTACTAGTTAATTATTGATGTTTAAGCCAAATTATTTATTTATTTTTTCTTTTTTACATACTTGCTATTTTTTAGTTTTTTCATTATCTCAATTAATGACATGCTAATTGTATGTGTTTAGGTGCATGATGAGATATGAGTACAAGAATATGCTCAATGAAAAGGATTCATTTAAAAATATTTTGATCGAATGCTTGAGGGAGTTTGTAGTATTTGATTATGGAGTTCATGAAGAAGTACAACAATGGTCGTATATAGGAAGAGGATGTTGTGAAACTAGACAAAAGATTTTTTTTATTTGATTTTTCTTTTTGAGTTTTACTCATTAATTCATAGAACAAAACATTTTCGTATTTGATTTTTTATTGACACATTGTACTTTATACATTAATGGTTACAATTGTCTTCATAAAACTATTGTTCTTTATATATTAATGATTACAATTGTCTTCAAAAACTATACTATTTTATTAATTTATGAATATAACTGTATAAAGTTATAAATCAAATATTATCATATTCGTTAATGAATATAAAGTGGTTGATATAATAAATTAAAGAATAACAATTACTAAATTGTTGATGTTCCTGTAGGTAGTATATTAATGTATTATCAACCCACTGGAAAACGTCCGACACATTAAGGAAAACCGGAAGACCAATTCTACTAATCGAATAACTAATTTCCAAACTTGCGACGCCGCCCTATACACCAAAAAATCATGCTATTTATCTTTTACATGGTTGCGACAGGAAGAACAGATGGAAGAACCCAACTCCATAACCTTTTGATCCAAATTAACGCTAGAAGGAATTCAATTCAACAAAACTCTCCAAAGTATAATATTTACCTTTATCATTACAAAACTATTCCTACAGGCCTGGGCACTACCATTAGGAAAATACATATAATCAATAAGAGTCCTTGTATAACTAACAAATTAGTCCTTATATACCTCCAAAACTCCACACCAATTTGTCATAGACTTCAGACGGAGCAAAAACAAACAACAACTCCAACATTTCCTCACATTGTACCATCTTGGCTCCACCCTACACCCTACGGCACCAACTCCACAATCAGTTGAGCCCCTCCCAACGATCAACAATACTTAATTTTGGTTTTTTCCAAAGGAAACGGTCCATGAAACCTTTCCATAAAAGATAAAAGTAACCCCTTAAATCCTTAAATCTTTCCAAAAATAGGACCGAGTAAAAAAGAATGATCAATAATGCCTTTATCATGTAACCAATTAATGTAAGGGAAGCAAGTGAAGCCCAGCCTAGCTGGGTGGATGCACCCGGGTTATATACTCATGTGGTGGGAGGTCTGGAGTTCGACTCCGACTAACCCCATGTGGGGGATTTTCCTGGAAGGCGAATTAGGTGGAGGGGAAAGGCCTTTGCGCCTTAGGTAATCGCCAACCGCCCTGGGTTGCGGGGCTGATTACCCTCAGGTGAAACCATATATCTATTCGCTGGTTCCAAAAAAAAAATTAATGTAAGGGAAATCTCCAATAAAGTCCTACTATTTTAAATCAATTTATGAAAAAATCCCAAAATTAATTTTATTTACAGAAAAGGACAACATACTGGTTAATATATTCAGTTTAGCCATTCCTTTTGGTTTAGTAGGTTTTCTAAATTGGAGATCTTCTACAAAGTCCAATTATTTTTGGTTTAGTAGGTTTTCTAAATATTGAGACTTTTTCATAAACTGATAAAAATAGTGGGACTTTACTGAAATTTTTCCAATCTAGAAAACATGGTAAACCAAATGAAAGGGCTAAACTGAATACGTTAGTCGATATGTTGTCCTTTTTCCTGAATAAAATTAAATTTGAGATTTTTTCATAAACTAGCTCAAAATAATAGGATTTTATTAGAGATTTCCCTTATATGTAAAGCATAATTTAGATCAGACGCTTTCACATCATCTTCCATTCTCCTCATAACACCATCCAAACCATGAATAGCCTTAATAACTTTAACCCATATGGAATTAAAGTTATTAACAAACCGCCACCTCCATTTTAGGAGTAAAGCTGCATGAAAAGTAGCTAAACTCCCCACCCCATACCACATTTCTCTTTCGAAGCTAAGATCAAATTCCATTTATTCCAATTTATCTTTCATTCAGACGACTCTTATCCCGGAATAACTATGAGCTTATAACTTCTAATAACTCGCTGATGAATTTTGGCACTTTAAAATCGACACTAAGTAAATACCCAAACTTATCTTTCTTTCCAACTAATGAATTAGCTCCATCGTACCTATCTTTAATTCAAACATGGTCCCCTTTATTTTTAATACCTTATTGATTTTCTATTTATTGCAATCGTAAAAGAGATAACTTTGGAACATGCAATCTTATATTGTTGCATTCAACCAAATACCCATAAAATTTTCAAAACCAAGCAAGCTTAAAACAATAAAATCATCTTATAAAAAGTGTTTTTTCAATATTTACGAGGTAAAATGATTAAAATGTCTTCTTATCTACGCATTTATGAAAGTAACATTAATCACAAAAGAAAGCAATGGGAAAGAGAAGCCTCCACTTTAAATCCGTCATGGGCTGCATCCCCAATCCTTATCTAAATTGTATAGTCATATAGGGATCAATATGTTACCATCAAAAATGTGTGCTTGATACAAGTGTTGGAAAAATGGAATCGAGGAAATAAAAGGAGAAAAAAAAATTAGTAAATAGAAAACACTTGTTGGATGGTGGATGGGGTGGGAGGTGGATGAAAGAAAATAACGAAAGGCTTTCATTGGTAAACAATAGTTTTAGGTTCGGTCAATTAAGAGGTCTTGAGGACAAAATAAGAGACAGGACATCCATAACAAAAAAAAGATAAAGATTTTCAAGTGTATATGGCAAGCTGTTAGCTTGAAGCAAAACTAAAACTAGAAATTTGTAGGTTTTTTAAGTTGTGTAGAAGTATTTGACAAAAACAAATTTAAGCTTTTGAAATATCCAGACTTATATGAAAGCTAGAAAAAGTTATTTGTTATAGCTTTTGAATTAAAACTTTTTATTCTAAAATAAAACTTTAAGGTCATACTCTCACAAATATTTTTATTTATTTTATATTTTTCCTTAAAATCAAAAAAATAAAAGCTTCTAAAAGATAAAAGCTACTTAATGTAGCTTTTGGATTAAGAATTTTTTATTTCTAAATTAAAAACTTTAAGCTTATACTCCCATATGAAGAATTTGTTTAATTCAATTTTTTTTAGAATTCAAAAGATAAAAGCTTCTAAAAACTCTAAAAAACTAGTTATCAAACATGCCTATAGGCTTGTACTTCAAGCAAGATAGAATTATAAAGAAAATATAGCAATTAGAAGACTCCTAAACCAATAGTTAAATAAACATATAAAAAATAACTTTGCATTATCCCTAAAAGAAGACAAAATCACCATTAAAAACGGATTTACCTATTTCCGGAAATGCGGTTAGATATTTTTGTTTTTCATGCTACTTTTATTTGGTATATTTCTAGACTTTGGATGCATGAAAAATCGATCACCTGAATGTGGTACTTCACAAAATTAATTAAGATGTTACATGAATTTTAAGTTATCCCACATATATGAGAGAGTGAAAAGAAAATAATGTAGAAAGGTGTTATTAGTCTTCTAAGACTTATAGCACAAATACTTTCTCATGGGTGCACGAATAGGGATGGGTGCAAATGCAACCAATTGCATTATTAGTCGACTAGAAAAGTTCAGATTCGTTTACCACGATTTTCAGTCTTAAACCACATTAACACATAATTATAAATAGACTTTCATATTTATTCTTGTGGTTAATTTCTATGGGATACACTTTGTGTGTTCATGTCGGTTACAAAATTTTGTTATATATATACAACAATTTTTTAAAGTTTAACCTGCCGAAAGGCAATTGAACTCTCGTATCCTATGCCTCAACTTCCATATTTTTTCTTGCTTCTCTCAAGGTAAAGTCCAATCTTAGCATAGTTCGGCGGTCATGAAAGAAGTGTTGTAGTTGTTGTATCATACAAAACAAACATTCAATTGCTTGTAGATTTGTTTTAAGGACATTGTATCTAATATAAACCTTAATTTTTTATTTTTTTTGGTTTTTTGTTTTCTAGTATATTGTAGGGTTTGATAAAAATCACCAGACTTTGTGAAGGATAATTCATTTCAGTATATAATACAGTTTTTCAAGATAATTACAAATTTGATAAAGGATTATGTAATCCTAGATAATAGGAAAGTAAATTAAATCTCGTTTATGAGATATCATTAATACCCCCTCAAGAGAGATGGCAGTGCACCAACACAAAGCATGGAGCAGAAATGCTCAAAAGTGGCTTTGATAGATTCTTGGTAAAAATGCCAGCCAGTTAAAGCTTTGTAGGAACAAGCAGAGTATAAAGCTTACCAGAAGCAACGAGATGAACAAAATGGTAGCCAATGTGAATATTATTGGGCCACTTTTGAGATACTAGATTTTGACCAAAAGTTTGGCAATTCGATTATCACACAGAAGAGTGGGCCCCAAAGGTAAAATATGCAGGTCTCGAAGGAAATGAGTGACCCAGGCAATTTCAGCAGCAATATTAGCTATAACACGCTACTCTAATTCAATGCTAGAATGTAAGGCCATGGGTTGTTTAAAAATAGAGTAATTGTTGGTGGAGCATGGAGTTACAAGACAACATGACCAATTGGCATCCGAATAACCCAAGACATTCGAAGTAGAGGAGTGATGAAATGTCAAATTAAAAGATATTGTACGTTTGACATAGCAAATTATTCGTTTTACAACCTAAAAGTGATCAAGAGTGGGGGCATGCAACAATTAACGAATTTGGTTTACCGCATAAGAGAGATTTGACCTTATGATGGTAAGGTATTATGAAGCACCAACCGTAGAGCGATAAGTAGTGGGATCATTGAATAGAGTGACAATGTTATTCAAATAATTAGTAGTCGAGAGCATAGTAGCCACAAGCTTGGAGTTAAGAAAATTGGTTCAGAAAAGGACATCATAAGCATATATAGCCTGACTAAGAAAGAGACCATCATTTCAAGACCAGAAACTGACTAAGTAGGCCAAGGCCCTTGATTGCGTCTTCCTGGTTTAGACGAGTATTGAAACTCTTGATAGCATGTGGTTGATTTCATGTACAAAAAAATCATTAACATAAACCAGAAGATGAAGTGTGCACGAATCCTGCTTTAACACAAACAAGTAGGTGTCAGCACGGTTACAGGTAAAACCAAGCTGTATAAGAGACCTGTTGAGCCATCGAAAACAAGCACGAGGAGTCTGTCTGAGGCAATATAATGATTTCTTGAGATTACATAAAAGATTTGGAAATTTCAACACGAAACCCCGAGGTTGTTTCATAAAAACCGTTTCAGTTAGATGATCGTTTAAAAAGTCATTCTTGACGTCTAACTGATGAAATGGCCATTTATTTAACATTATAAGAGATAAAATAATATGAACCATAGAGACCTTGACAACAGGAATAAATGTGAGAGAATATAAAGACCCAGGATTGGAGTAAATCATTGGGCCACCAGCCTTACTTTAAATCGATCAACAGAACCATCAAAGTGGTATTTTTCCGAAATACCCATTTAGAGCCCACAATATTAAAGGCAACAATCCTAGGGACAAGAGTCCAAGTGTTGTTAAATCGTAAGGCTTGTATTTCTACTTCCATTACAAAGAGCCATTTAGGAATTTTGGCCGCCCTTTTGTAACCTTTGGGTTCTTTATTTGCAAAAAAGCAATTTGAAGAGAGTTTTGTTCAATTTTCAAAAAATCTACAATATACATTGGTTTAAAAATACCGGGGCACGTGCTCTAGTCACCATTAGGTGCAGTGTAGGAGCTGGAGCTATTGGAGGAGAGTTGTTAGGCACCGACATGGTGTTGTGTGGCGTGGTTTCTGTTGGTAATGATGGTGGTTTGATGGAGATCAGAAGGTATGTTAGCAAGAGGCTGATATGGAAGTCGTTCAACACATAGACGACCAGAATCATGCCTATGCAGCATGGAAGTGGAGGACTGCTGCATTTGGCAACGCAAAACAATAGGTTAACGTGAGTTCTTGTATAATGTGGTGGTATTAATAAAGGACAAGAAAACCAAGCAAACTAGGTGAACAACCTAGACAGACTCATCAAACTAGGCATGTGGCGTAGTCTAAATATAAGAGATGAATAATCAAAGCAAAAATATCCTTTTTAAAGGGTATAGTAGCCAATGAAAACACATGGTATGCTCCCGGTGCAAATTTATTTAGGGAATAATCGCCAAGATAAGGAAACATGTAGCAACTGAAAGAGCAAAAAACATCGTAATTTGGGAAAGAACTATAAAGTAGCTTAAAGGGGCTTTTGTTGTCAAGAAACTTGTTAGGTAGAGGATTGATAATATACGTAGCGGAAGTAAATGCATCAACTTTAAAAGGATGCCGGAGCATGAGCATTAAATAACATGGCAAGACTGGTCTCAGTTAAATGGTGATGTTTCCATTCAACACCACCAATTTGTTGGGGCGTGTAGGGACAAGATATACAATGGTGCATCCAATTTTCAAGAAAGAGTTGTTTGATATGTGAGTTCAAAACTTTGTACCACCATCACTTTGGAATGCTGTTAACCTTTTGGAAAGTTGAGTTTGAGCAAAACTCCAAAAAGATGATGATGGTAGGCACACGAGATTTCGATTTTAATGGATAAAACCATGTCAAATAGAAAAAATCATCTACAATGATAAGGTAATACAAATAACCGTCCATAGAAATAGTAGGAGCCGGGCACAGAAATCACATTGAAGAAGATCTAAGACGTGTAAAGAACACTTTTGATTAATTGAAAAGGGTAAATGTTTGCTTTTTGAAAGCCGACAAGAACTGCAAATACTAAGTTTTGATAACAAATAAGTAATCGTCAAACGACATACTTGTCACACCCCCAAACCGTAATGGCGGAAACGTTCGAGGGTGGATGACTTCATGAACAATATCATAACAAAGTTACACAATAGTGGAATCCAAGTACACAACCATCATTTAATCAATTGCAAATGTTACAAAGTTTACTTGTTTCATGTTTTAATTACAATTGAAATGATATCAAAATGGACAAAAATGACGTCATAACGTCCCATCTTGTAGCGCTTGAACTTACTTTATCAATTTCCTGAGAATACAAGTAGTTGAAAAAGTGTCAACAATTAAGTTGGTGAGTTAATAAGATTTTTGTATAAGAAATGTCCTTTGTTTGTAAACGATAGTGTTGAAAACCAAGAAAATCCAATATTTTCTCATAAAAATGTCCAAGTCTTTAAATCCCAAAGACTAAAATGTAATATGTAAACTGTAGTGTACTTTCGTTGAAATGTGTGTTTCCACGTAAACAATTTATAAAAATATTAAGTTGATTATTTTCCCATGTGAGATACCATATAACCATAGGCCTGCTGCGACGTTCTTCAGGCGTCGGAATGTTAGACATTTGGACACCTCAGACCTGCCGGTCAAGCTGTAGCTAGCAGCTCAGGTGCGGGGTTGTCAAGCCCCGTATAGATCTATACTCAAATATCGCGCTCTCTTACCGAGACTCTGGTTATATAAATTCAGGACTTATAGTAGGTACTTATAAAAGTACTGTGAAGATTCATCTCACAAAAATGTATGTATTCCAATCAACTTGTTTACGTACGTTTTGTATATAAAAACTCTTATAATCATCCATTATCATTTTTCCCATGATAATGTAGTATTGTTTAATAATTATATATTTTATATAATTGTTTTTGTCATGTTTAAATGTCATAATTACCTTTTGTTCAGAAACTATTCCAATAATAGTCTATTTTTAGTAATTGCGTCGTAATAACCTTATTTTTTACGAACGATAGCGAAATAACTTGTTCAAAGATTATAAATATCATCTTTTGAGATATTTCTCACAAAAATAGTGTAATATCTTGATTATAACCATTTTTGCTAGAAAATAGTGCATTTATTTATAAAAACGTAGTTTTTACTAGTTTTCGTTTTTATAACGTTTTTATTCAAGATCTAGTATCTTTGTACACTTTATTTGTAGTTTAGTAACTTTTACACAACTTAATATGTCAAAGTGTTCATAATACATGGATCTACTCATATTTCATGCCAAATTCATATTTATAACATTTTTGTTCAAGATCTAACATTTTTACACACTTTAATTATAGTCTAGTAACTTTTATACAAGCATATTATGTATCATTATGAACATCTTACAAAGATCTACCCATATTTCATGTCAAAGGTATTTTTACCCAAATACTACTTGATAAACTTGTGTAAATCAACATATATATCATTTAAACACATATACACTTGAATAAACAGCATATATAGTTAAAGAACTTGTATTCTCCCCCAAAAAGGTTTGAAAAGATGAAAATGAGGGGTATGAACTCACCTTGAGTGTGGATCTTAAGATTCCTTGGAAGAAGATTGAAGATTTTGGTTCTAAGACCCGGAGGACCCTTGGACAAAGCTATTATCCAATGGATTTTCGTGAGTATGTGTGTGTAAAAGAGTATATGAAGGTATTTAGAACTTAAATCACTAGATGATCATAACTTACCAAGAGAGCTTGAAAGATCTTTGAAGATGATGAAGATTTGAGCTCAAAGACCCTTGGACAAAGCTAATATTCAATGGGTATTGATGGATGTTAGTGTGTGTAAAAGGTGTAAAACTTGTGTTATTTTGTTTAGAATCAAGAGATGAGTGAAGATTACCTCTTGAACTTGTGAAATAGACTTGGAATTGAAGCTTGAAGATGATGATGGTGGTGGTGTTGTGAGGCCGAGAGCAAGAGGAAGAAGGAGAGGAGAAGAGAGTGGGTTGTGACTAGTTTGATGGAAATGGCTAGTTTAGTTCTCCTTGGAAGATCTTGTTCTTGATTTTCCCATTATAATATTCTAGGCTTTTAGTAACCTAGATTGTGAATAGTAACTAGGAATTTGATTGAGATATGTTGTGTTCCCAAGCCTTGGCTGTCGATGGGGGGGGGGGGGGTAAGGGGGGGGGGTGGGGTTGGTGTTTATAAAAATAGCAATGTACTTATAAAAATGTGTGATTTTTATAAAACCGTAAGCCGTTTTAGTGAAATTTTGTGAGTTTTTGACGAAACGAAGTTCTAAATAATTATTTTGTATAAAAACATTGTCAAACATTTATTTTGATTGAAATATAATTCGTTGGGTGTCGGAATACGCGTTTAAGCGCAGTATTCTTCCGATTTCGCGAATTTCGGCATTTTACCGGAAATTGCATTTTGCTTTGGAATTAAATACTAGATATTATTACGTTACTTATCATATGAATTGGTATTTCATATTTGATGTTTAAGGCACCACATTTTGTATTTTGAGTCCAAACCCTGTGTATATTTATCCGTTCACAGCGATTTAATGGTTGTAACTTTCACATACGAACTCCGTTTTTGACGTTCTATATATCCACGGGTTCGTATTTACGAGTAGATCGTTTTATGAATATTATTATTCTCAAAATAATAATTGTACGATTATCGAATTTTTACGCTACAGTAGTCTGTTGTCCGTATTTTCGACTTTTAACCGATAATTGTTTTGATTTAGCATACGTAATACTATAATATTAATAATTTATCGCAAAAGTTATGGAAAATAACTTTTCAACATATAGATTAACGTACGCTTCGTTTGATTACAATTGACTTTTGTTAACCAAAATTTATAATTGTCACAATACTTGAGATAAAAAAGAAATAACATCATAAGCAACATGTCTTAGATGAGAGTGCCAAATTTTGAAAGAAGCACGAGCAGAGATCGTGATCAACCCCGATCCCGAGCTACAATGTCATTGGTGAGATGATTCTGAATAGCAAAACAATATTTAGAAAACAAGATATCAACAAGTTGGTGTTTTGTAAGTTTAGTAATAGAAAACATATAGTTTTGGGAGATGAGGAACAACAAGGACATCCAAAAGCTAGATGTTTTTAGAAAGAGATGAACGAATAATGTGAGGGACAGGAAAAGTATTACCGTTTCCAAAAGCAAAATGATATTTCCCGGTGTATGGCTTGGCTGTTTGTAGATTTGTGGTATTTGGTGTCATGTGAGCGGCGGCCCTATAGTCAACATACCGGTGAATTAATGTTCACATGATAGTATGATTGAAAAGTAACTGTTGGATAATTATGGGACCATTTAATATCTAAATAATATATTGTTATCATAAATTCGAAATTAATAGATAATGCTATTTAAAATTATTGATGGACTGATTTTGAGTAGTATATAAACCCTATCCGGTGTTTATCTTTGTGGGTTGAGTTCCCGGTTGAATCAAAACTCATCTTTATCCCTGAAAACTCTCACTTTCGATTATATCTCCATCTATATAACCACGTGACGAGTAGCAAATCAAATATATGAAAACACACACACAAATTCGTAAGGTATATTGATGGGGAATTTAGAGAGAGCTTTTGAAATCAACTGAAAAACTAACCCTATACATCAGATCTAAAAAATTCAGTTGAAGCAGATATGTAATCTTCGTTTATTTATTTCTTTTAATCAGATTCGAGATCAATATCTATGAATTAAGCTTCCGCGTTTATGTTTTGGTTATGGAAAATAATCAACAATTGGTATCAGAGCCTACTCGAATCTGTTATCAGAAATCTAAGTTTTGATTTGTTAAATTCGAATAATACATACATGTTCTTATTGAATGACGATGAAAGAAAAGAAATTTACTAGCATTATGGTTTATTTGGCAGTCTATGCATATATCTTGCATTATGGTTTCTTCGTTACTATAAATTATTGTTTTTTAAAGGCTTTGAGATCTATAAATTTTTTATTTTTTGTGGCTTAATACCTGTAAAACTAATTTTTGAATTTAACAAACCTGGTTTTACCTCTGTTTCGTTTGTCGGAGTGCAAGAAGACTATGTTGGAATTTGTTTTCCTTTATCGTCGTTGTGTTTGTGTATGTGGACTAAAGGTTTTGCCTACATTTTATTTATTGATATTTAATTCCATCATGGCAATTGTATTTTGCTTTTAATCGGAAGTTCACGACCCACATCACATTGGTCCCTTTGGTTTGTCAAACTTTTCAGATTGGTCCCAATTATGTAATAATCACGATGCGGGTCACTAACGTTTGTAAAATGCAACAAAAGGGTCCCTGGCTTCGTAACCGTGTATCCATTACCGTCAAACCCCCACATGTGCGGATTACATTGGGGTATTTTCGTCCTTTTACTTGGGTTTATTGCAGGTTATCATTTGACGCCTTAAATGTCCATCACGTCATCAACTACTTAGACGATACGATTGCAGTCTTATATGCATATCACAATGTTACCAAGGTGTATTCCGATCGAAAGGTTTCCGACAGGCGAGAACTATATGGGTCGTAAGGAGTGATGCGCACAAAATCCTCGCTGTTAACGGTTTTGGTAAGCTTGTATCTTGTATTACTACCTTTACTATCAGAAATAACAGTCGATCAAAATGCATTTTGCAGACGGTGACCGGAGCTTGTTCACCATCGAGCTCCACCATGGTGGGTTTTTCTTAATGCAACTGACGTTGGAATACTCTAACGGTAAGGTAACTTTTATTGATAATGTTGACGTGAATGAACTGAAGCACGAAGTCATCGTCTCGATTCTTAGGGTTTTATCATACAATGTCGATCACCCACAAATTTTCCACTAACTTCCCCCTGCGATTAGCTTAGAGAAAGGGCTTATTCCATTAGGGTGTGAGGCCGATTACAAAATCTTAGCCCGATATGTGGCTATCGTTGGACAGATCCAAATGTTCGTTGAACATGGATTGCCTTTAGTCAATAAACATGGTAAGTAGCCAATCCCCAATTATTTGGATGAAGAAGGTTTTCTGATTTCCCCTGAACTTAGAAAACTTCAAAATACTTCAAGTGCTAAGCCTTTATGTAGTAAGAAGCTTTCTTTTGACTTGAACGAACCTTTACATGCCGAAGAACACCAAGTTGCTGAGACTACTACATGTATGGAGATGGTGGTCTACGATCCGACACTGAGGACAAGGGAACCTTCACAAGTGGTGGTTGTTGACAAAGATGTTTGGCAAGGTCAATATTTGCATTCCTTTGAAGCAGATTTTTATGATCCTGTATTTACATATAACATAGAAGATGCCAACTATCAATGGAGCTACACATGGACGATAATTTAAACTTAGGAGCCGATTCTGATACATTTTGGTTTGAAGCAATGACGCAACTAAATGATAACGTCCATAAAAGTCAAATCCCAACTTGACAGAAGACGTAGCAGGTTTTAGTAGTGGGACTGAAAAAGAGAAGGAAGGCAAAAGCAGTGTTGAACTAGAGGAAGGTGAAAGGCTTGAGGAGGACGAAGTGGAAATGGAGAATGTGCAAACTGTAATCGACCCACCGTTGGAAGAAGATACATGGGAGATGGTTGAACCTGAGCAATTAGAAGTACTCGAAAATGAAAGATTTAAGAACTACTATCAAGACAAGACACCTAGAGAAGAATTCTTGGAACAAATGGAAAATGAAGTTGATTCCTCAAATGGGACTTCCAATGAACCGGATTTCAGAGTACGTGAGTACTTTCCATGAAAGAACGTCGTGAAGGAAGCTATTCAAAATTTATCAGTTTATACAAATTGCTAGCTTAGAATGATCAAGAATGATGGCATTAGAATACGTGGATGTACCAAGTGAGAAAAATTTTGGAAAACGGCGAGGTCAAGGTTTTAAGGGGAAAAAAATAAAAAATGATGATATTGATTGTCCTTGGACCTTACATGTGTCCCAAGCGAAACTAGACGACAGATGGAGGGCAAAAACATATTACCATGTACACACATGTTTTCCCAGTCGAGAAATACAAGCGTACACACAAAGGTATATCACGAATAAATTTTTTCAACAAGTCCAGGGAAACCCTAACATCCCCACATCTGCCCTAAGGAATGAACTTTAGAGAACGTACAAGAACAATTTGTCTTCATGAAAGTATTCCGAGCCAAGGTAATTGCGCAAAACAGGATAAGGGGCGACTACGAGAAACAGTACACAATGTTGCGAGACTACGCTTTAGGTGAAAACCTTGATATTGGACCAAATACAAAATTCACGTTCATCAGTGACAGACAAAAGGTACGTAATTTAGTCAACTTCATTTTTAACATTATTGTTGGGTACTGTTACATTGGTTTTCACTATGTATTAATGCTCAATTTAGGATTGGTTCCTACACTCTCCAAGGTTTTCCCTTCCGCTGAACATCGTTTATGCATACGACATATACATGAAAACATGAAACTTCACTAGAAGGGTAAACCAATTAAAGATTTACTGTGGAAATGTGTGTGAGCAACTACGAAGCCACATTTCAAAAAAGCTATGGATGAGTTAAAAGTTGTGAACAAAGAAGCTTACGAGTGGTTGAACAAAATACCACCTGAGCATTGGGCCAGGAGTTCTTTTTCAGGTAAACTTAGGTTTTAATACGGGCAATTGACATAACAAATCACTGATATGGGTTTTAATATTACATTTGTAGGTCGTTGTCACTCTGATATTTTGTTGAATAACCTATATGAGGTATTTAACTCGAAGATTGTGGAGGGTCAAAACAGACCAATTATTTCTGCTTTAGAGTTTATTAGAGAGTACCTAATGAAAAAGATTGTGAACGTCCAAAAAGATATTGCCAAATGCGAAGGAATTCTCACACCAACTGCACAAGGACTGATGGACAAAATCAAAGGAGAGGCATCAAAATGCACTTGCATTTTTAATAGGAATGATAAGTACCAAGTGTCTGGTAAGTAATGGGAATGATAAGTACCAACTGCACAAGGACTCATGGACAAAATCAAAGGAGATGCATCAAAATGCACTTGCATTTTTAATGAGAATGATAAGTGATGTAAATGATAAGTACCAAGTGTCTGGTGATTTTGGGGAGCAGTTTATTGTTGATGTGAGGATTAAAGAATGCACATGTCGTAAATGGGAACTAACTGGCATACCTTGCAAGCATGCTGTGGCAGCTTTATGGGATAAAGTGTCACATGGTGAAACCGTTCCACATCCTGAGGAAATGGTGCACCCATGTTATAGATTAGAAACATGGAAGAAGATGTACAAGTGTACAATAGAACCAATAAATGGTCCTGATTTGTGGCCAAAATCGAAATTCCCAACCACTTTGGTTCACCCAAAACATCACACTCAGGTTAGTTCACAAGAAACCATTTATTAGGTTATAACAAATTTGGTTTTCATTAATTGTAACCTTATTTATGTTGTAACAGGTGGGACAACCAAAAGTAAAGCGAAAGAGCGGGCGAGATGAATCTGCTTCACAAAGCAGTCAAAAGGGAAGGGGCGTTTACAAGTTATCAAAGAAATACATAACTGTCACATGTAGCAGGTGCAGGAATCCAGGTCATAATTCTAGATATTGCAAGGCTCAAGGTGAAAATTTAGATGGAGCAGGATGTTCAAAAAATGGCAATAATTTGGGGAGTGGGTCGAGAGGAGGAGATGGGAAGGAAAAAGGAAAAACTGGCAACTGATTAACCTTACTAGCATGCGAAAGGGTAATCTTAAGTAGTTGTTTGAAGTGGTTAAAAATTCGAACAAGCAGTTTTATTTGTATGTATGTTATTCGCTTTGTTATGTTACAGACATTAAGGAATTTCAGCTTAACTTAGGAGTTGTAATATGTTAAAGACAACCGACGTTTGTTATTTGGTGTGTGATTGTAATATGTGAACAATTTTTTTTATTTGTGTGTTTGTTATGGTTGTTGTTGGTTTATAAGTAGATACACATGTGGCCTGCTTCATTGTATTGGGTTTTCTATGTTTTATAGAAGTACGTTGTATATATTCAAGGATATACATAAGTACATTACCCAGATCTGTTTAGACCTATATAAGTTTTACTGATCCTTTCTTAAATTTATATGTTCTCATGATCATATAGGTTTGTGTGATCATGGTTTCGCAATAGTTTTTCAACTTTCAAATTTTGTGTCTTGTTAATTAGGATAACTTACTGACAATCTAAATTGTTTTCTCGTCAACAATAAACTCATATTACACCATGTTACAACAGAAGTTCATAACATTCATATATGTAGAACGTAGTTATCTCTCAACACCTTGACGTTTTTACAATACAGAATTGCTAACAGACGTAAGTAAGATTCATTGATTGTATCAAAAGACCATACATAAGGGTTCATACATCAACACGTACCAGAAAAGTTAACATTTTTTCGACCCATACAGTAAAGTAAATTACTGTAAAGATTCCCAAAAACAACAAACAACAAACATCAAACACCCTAAAATTCTAGAACTACAACCCCCATGAATTTATACTAATCAAACACCTTAAAAACCAAACCTAGTCAAAAGTCGTAAACATCCAGTAGATGATGAAGAACATCTAGGAAACAACAAGCACTATTTTCTACCTATGAACGACCTTTAGTTCACCTTCAAGTCTCGATATTTCCTCCAAATGCTTCCGCCTCGCCTTCAACAACCTGAGAATTATCATCATCGCTCTTCTACACATAGGAGGATCTTACCAACCAACAAAGCCACACCGGTAGCACCTCCAAAATCTCCTGCCGGGATTAAGATTTGTCCAAGATGTGCAGAGATTCGCTTGTGTCCCACATATGCAAACCACCATACTTGCTTCGTTGATTCATCGAGATCTACTGCACTAGATATGTGTTGATTATGTTTGACATTTGGAGTAAATCGCAATAGTTTCCCGCTTTTATTCATATGACAGTGACCCAAGTAAAAGGACGAAAATACCCCCACGTGATCCGCACATGTGGGGATTTGACGGTAATGGATGCACGGTAACGAAGCCAGGGACCCTTTTGTTGCATTTTACAAAAGTTAGTGACCCGCATCGTGATTATCGAATAGTTGGGACCAATCTGAAAGGTTTGACAAACCATAGGGACCAAAACTGTAATTTACTCTATACTTTTTTTTGGTACGAGACTAGATTTCATTTGATTTTATAATATATTTAAGAATTTGTGTAATGTCAAATTTAACTGACACAATATTTCTTGATACCTCCGAAGCGGATTTCAAGGTATAATTCTTGCGGTTGTTTCACTTTATCCGGTATATTTGAAGCTTACCTTTTGGTAATTACAACTGTATTTTTTTTTTCTTTTTTTTTTTTTCACTACAAAAGTATAACAGATACTTGTTTCTGTCAAACTATGGAAGGACACGATTTGGTTGTAAAATATGACTTTTGTCCTTTGGTCATTAGTTTGAAACTTAGACCTAGTATTCCTTGTTTTGTTTTTTTATGGACAGTCTATATATGATAGTAGACTAGTAGTATTTGATTGCCCTTTTCCTCTTTCAATCGGAAAGGATGCATTACTTTACTTTATTAATTTTTGATGTTTTGGATTTGCCCAATCATTTATCGTGACCACAATTCTCGTGACCAATATTAATCCAATTTAAAGTTTGCATATGATAATAGGATTAATTCAGTTAAGTAGTCGTTATTTTTTATGAAATTATATATGTAATTGGTATATGTATATATAGTGTATTAGAGATTATAAAATTGAATATGGTGGGCAGATTAGTGATAATGTTTAGTTTTTGGATATGTTCAATGTTCAATTTTGTTATATATCTAGCGTATTAAAAAAATGTATAAATAAGTTTTTATGATATTTTTCATATGGATAAAAATATGTGCTTTTCAAGTTTTATCCAACTTGATAACCACCGTTCCAAATTGCTGAGTTTGTCTTTTACTTTCAAACTATAGCATATGCTATGGAATTTTGACTATAGAAAAGCTCTTTGTATTAATATTTATGGAGCTAAAATTGCGTATCTGTTGTAAAACAATTCTTTTGTATTATTATTTTATAAATGGTCACCAACTTATAAAGATGTATGCAATTCATTTATTCGGTTTGCGCATTTGCAGCGTAATTATGTTTTTTGTATCTGTTTTGTCAATAATTTATTTGCTGAGGGTTCAAAGAGAAGTCCTCTTCCTTCAACGTTGTGATATATGCTTTTTTCCATTTATGAAACTTATTTAATATTAAATGAGATATTTATCCGATAATTATCAAAACACCAACGATCACATATACGTTTATTGGACGTGTATTGTGAATTTTGGACGTGTCGTGTGTATATTAACTCATGAGGTGCACTTAATTGTTTATAGCCTACTAATTTTGCTGTTTTAATAATATAATTTGTTTGACACCATGTTTTACGACAATTATTATTATTGTTGTTAATTTTTTTTTGTTTTAAATAATTTTAGTTATGACATTATTTATTTTCTCGGTAAATTAATCGACACAATATATCCCCAAAGTGATCTCTTTTGTGAAGTTTAATTTACAAAGAATTTAAATTTTACGGTTTATGTGTTTGTCAGTGCGGGTATTAATCGACCCAAAGATGTTAGGTGTGTGGAGGCTTAGAAGGATGCAAGACAAAGCAATTTTCCCCCTGCTACCACCCATGGTTGATTACAATTTCACAAGTCAAAAGAAAGTTGGTGAACTACACATTTTTTCTAAATTGGCTAGTAGCATGAAGCCTATATAAAGGGCAGCATAATACAATACAATATGTACCACACAACACAAAAACACAGAGCAATAAAACACTCCTAGTTATCCGCCGTGGACGTAGGTCAGTTTTGGACCGAACCACGTTAAATTCTTGTGTTCTTAATTTGTGAGCTGAGTGTGTGAGTTTAGTGTTCGTATGCTAAGTGTCTCGATCCTAACAAGTGGTATCAGAGCATTGATATAGCTCCAGAGAGTGATTTTCTGTTTTTGGATCGAAATTTTTTTGTCTCAAAAACGATTTTGGTTTACGCCGTTGGAAAGGTCTCGTTCCGCAGATTCCGAAAATATATTTTTTGAAATTTTTCGACCACCAGAAGACCTCCAAATCGCCGGTCAAACGTTCGCCGGAATAGTGACCGAAGAAACCAGATCGTCGGAGAAGACAACACTGTAGCGCCGGAGTCCGCCGGAGAAGACGACACTCTAGCACCGGAGTTTCGCCGGAGAAGACGATACTGTAGTGGTGAAATTGCAGTTTAGCCCCCAAACTTTCAGAAAATTGCTGTTTAGCCCCCGAACTTTCAGAAAATTGTAGTTTAGACCCTGAACTTTCAGAAAATTGCAGTTTAGCACCTGAATTTCAGAAAAATTGCATTTTCACCCTTAATTTCTGAAAGAAAAGTGCATTTTGTCTGTTAAAATGGCTGAAGACGGTAAAATCAAAATTGACAAGTTTGATGGAACCGATTATGGATTTTGGAAGATGCAAATTTAAGATATGCTGTATCAGAAAAGTTTGCATTTGCCTATGTTGGGCGAACAACCGGATGACATGTATGATGAAGATTGGAAGTTGTTGGATCGACAAGCCTTGGGTGTAGTTAGGCTTTTATTGGCAAAGAGTGTTGCGTATAACATTGTCAATGAAACAACTACTTATGGAGTATTTAAGGCTTTGTCCAACATGTACGAGAAGCCGTCCGCTTCAAACAAAGTGTTCCTCATCAAACAACTGGTTAACACCAATATGAAGGAAGGCATGTCGGTTACCGCTCACATAAACGAGTTTAACTCGATTATTTCTCGTTTAGCCTCAGTTGCAATAAAATTTGGAGATGAAGTACAAGCGCTCCTCCTTTTATCATCTTTGCCCGACAGTTGGTCAGGCACAATCACAGCTGTTAGTAGTGCATCTGGCACTACCAAACTCACTTTCGAGAGTATTCGTGACTTAATTGTAAATGAAGATATCAGACGGAGAAACAATGGTGAGACTTCTAGTTCTAGTTCTATATTGCATACAGAAAGTAGAGGAAGAAAAAACGAAAGAGGACGTGGTCGAGGCAGATCAAAGTCCAGAAAAAGAGGACAGTCAAAAACCAGAAAAGACATTGAATGCTGGAATTGCAAAGAAAAAGGTCACTTTAGAAGCCAATGCCCAAAACCACAAGCTGAAAAGAAAGAAGTAAATAATGTATCCTCTGAAGAATCAGGAGATTTTCTCATATGTTGTGTTGAGAATTCAGCAGAATCCTGGATTATGGATTCAGGTGCTTCTTTCCATGTCGTCTCATGCCCAGATATGGTCAAGAACCTGCAAACAGGTGCTCTTGGCAAAGTTCGTTTGGCCGATGATCAAGTGCTTGATATTACGGGCATTGGAGACATAGATTTAAAGACCTCCTTAGGAACCACGTGGACATTGAAAGATGTCAGGGTTATCCCAAACTTAAGGAGAAAGTTGATTTCAGTTGGTAAGTTGGATGATGAAGGGTTTGATGTTCACTTTAGGGGTGGACAATGGAAAGTGATCAAAGGCAACTTGGTGATTGCCAAAGGAAAGAAGAAAGGCACTCTATACATGGTAGAGATACCTAGTGATGGTGTTCATGTCGTAACTACAAATCCGAGTCCATCTAATTTATGGCACCAACGACTCGGACACATGAGCAATAAGGGATTGAAGATGTTGGCTTAGAAAGGGAAGTTTCCAGACTTGAAGAAAGTTGAAACAGAATTCTGTGAATCCTGTGTTCTAGGGAAACAAAAGCGGGTTACTTTTGTAAAGACGGGGAAGACACCGAAAGCTCAGAAGTTGGAGCTTGTTCACTCGGATGTATTTGGACCAACACCAGTTTCATCTCTAGGGAAACAAAAGCGAGTTACTTTTGTAAAGACGGGGAAGACACCGAAAGCTCAGAAGTTGGAGCTTGTTCACTCGGATGTATTTGGACCAACACCAGTTTCATCTCTAGGAGGCAAAAACTACTATGTAACATTTATCGATGATTCAACACGCAAGGTATCGGTCTATTTTCTTAAAAATAAATCTGATGTATTTGATACTTTTAAGATATGGAAATCTGCTGTTGAAAATGAAACTGATTTGAAGGTAAAATGTCTGAAGTCGGATAATGGTGGTGAATACATAAGCAAGGAGTTTGTTGACTATTGTGCCAAGCAAGGGATAAAGATGATCAAGACAGTCCCAGGAACCCCTCAGCAGAATGGTGTAGCTGAGAGAATGAATAGAACTCTGAATGAAAGGGCTAGAAGCATGAGGTTGAATGCTGGTTTACCAAAGACATTCTGGGCTGATGTAGTTAACACTGCAGCCTACTTGATCAACCGTTCACCGTGTGTTCCCTTGGATTTTAAATTGCCGGAAGAAATGTGGCAAGGGAAGGAAGTAAGTCTCAAACACCTAAAAGTCTTTGGTTGTACTGCTTACAGTTTGTTAAAAGATGGTGACAGGGATAAACTTGATTCAAAGAACAAAAAGTGCACATTCATTGGTTATGGGTCAGACGAAATGGGGTACAGGCTTTGGGATAGTGAAAGCAGAAAGATAATCCGAAGCAAGAATGTCACCTTTAACGAAGCTGAGTTATATAAAGACAGAAACAACAAAAGTCCAGAAGTTCAGAAGGAGTATGTTGAGTTTGAAGGTGTTGGAAAGAAGAAAGAAGCTCTAGTCGAAATCCCTGAATCTGGGGATGATTCAATTGACATTGGGAGCTCAGAGGATAATTCCAGTAATGATTCTGAAGATGAAGAAACTAGTCCTCCAACTCCAGAATCCCCAGTCACACCTCAAGTTCAACCAAGAAGATCTTCCAGAGTCATCAGACCACCACAAAGATACTCACCATCTGTCAACTACATTCTTTTGACAGAAAATGGTGAACCCCAGAGTAAGTGTTACTCTGAAGCTATGGGGTTGAAAGATTCATTGCAGTGGGAGCTAGCAATGAAAGATGAAATGAAGTCGCTTGAGAAGAACAAGACCTGGCTTCTAACGAAGCTTCCATCTGGGAAGAAGGCTCTTCAAAACAAATGGGTTTTCAAGGTCAAGGATGAACATGATGGTACCAAACGGTACAAAGCAAGATTAGTAGTCAAGGGCTTTCAACAGAAAGAGGGAATCGATTTCAATGAAATATTCTCTCTAGTAGTGAAGATGACCACTATCAGACTTGTTCTCAGCATTGTAGCAGTAGAAGGTTTGCATCTAGAGCAGCTAGATGTCAAGACAGCTTTTCTACATGGTGACCTAGATGAAGAAATTTACATGACACAACCAGAGGGTTTTCAGATTAAAGGCAAAGAAAACTTGGTGCGTAAATTGAAGAAGAGCTTGTATGGTCTGAAACAAGCACCAAGACAATGGTATTTGAAGTTTGATAACTTCATGAGAAGAGTTGGTTACAAGAGATGTGACAATGATCATTGTTGTTACATCAATAAGTTTAAGGGTTCTTATATCATTCTACTACTCTATGTAGATGATATGTTGATTGCAGGCTCAGACATGATAGAGATCAAGAAGTTAAAGAAGCAAATGTCTGAAGAATTCGAGATGAAAGTCTTGGGAGCTGCAAACCAAATACTCGGGATGAGTATTTTCAGAAACAAAGAAGATGACACTTTGACACTCTCTCAAGAAAAGTACATTGAGAAAGTGTTAGAGAAATTCAGCCTTAAAGATGCCAAGATCAGAAGCATACCTTTGGGAAGTCACTTTAAGCTTTCTAAAGTTCAGTCACCCAAATCAGATGAAGACAAGAAAGAAATGGCTAAAGTACCTTATGCATCTGCAGTTGGTAGTCTCATGTATGCAATGGTATGCACGAGACCAGATATTGCACATGCAGTGGGAGTTGTTAGTCGATTTATGTATAATCCAGGGAGAGAACATTGGGAAGCAGTTAAATGGCTGCTAAGATATTTGAAGGGGACTTCAAAAGTAGCATTGCATTTTAAAGGGAAAGATGTCATTCTGAAGGGTTTTGCAGATGCAGACCTTGGTGGTTGCAAAGACTCATATAAAAGCACTACCGGGTATGTCTTTACAGTGGGAGGCACTGCAGTGAGTTGGATGTCTAAACTCCAGAAAAGTGTTGCCCTTTCAACCACAGAAGCAGAGTATATGGCAGTTGCTGAAGCAAGCAAAGAGCTTATATGGTTGAAGAACTTTCTCGAAGAACTTGGCAAGGAACAAGTTGATTGTGCACTGTTTTGTGATAATCAAAGTGCAATACACATTGCAAAGAATCCTGTCTTCCATTCGAAGACAAAGCACATACAGCTGAGATATCACTTCATCAGAGAAAGAATTAATGATGGTACTCTGAAGTTGAAGAAGATCAAAGGAACTGAAAATCCAGCTGATATGTTGACTAAGGTTATTACCTTAGAGAAGTTGAAGCTTTGCATAGCTTCAACTGGCCTTCAGGATAATTGAAGAGAAGGCCAGAGTAACTAGGAAGGAGCTAAGATCAAAAGTGTTTTTTGGATTGCACAGTTGAAGCACATGTGAAGATTGTTTCGTGGCTTCAAGTGAGAGATTGGAAACATGTTGCAGGAATTGGATGGTAGAGAATGACCAAGTTGTTGAAGCCTCCAAGTGGGAGATTGTTAGGTGTGTGGAGGCTTAGAAGGATGCAAGACAAAACAATTTTTCCCCTGCTACCACCCATGGTTGATTACAATTTCACAAGTCAAAAGAAAGTTGGTGAACTACACATTTTTTTCTAAATTGGCTAGTAGCATGAAGCCTATATAAAGGGCAGCATAATACAATACAATATGTACCACACAACACAAAAACACAGAGCAATAAAACATTCCTAGTTATCCGCCGTGGACGTAGGTCAGTTTTGGACCGAACCACGTTAAATTCTTATGTTCTTAATTTGTGAGCTGAGTGTCTGAGTTTAGTGTTCGTATGCTAAGTGTCTCGATCCTAACAAAAGATTGGTTAATATTTGGTCAGATAAACACATATGTGGTGGTAAACATGTAACAATTATTTGGTTTCATGTGATTTATAAGTCAATCCAAAGAGGGGCTTATTAATCGACATTATTTATCGTCAATGTTTTATCACTAAAACAATATATCTATTACAAGTTAATATTATTGTTTAAATACTTGGTATTAATGTTGTGTTGATACCTTGCAATTTTGTCATAAATTGAATTTATTGATTATAGTTTATGGATTAATGAGCATAAAGAAGGAATATGTTATTTATGTTCTCAAAACATCAAATTGGAATCCTGGCATAATATTTGCAATATGAATGCCATTTATGAGCTTCACGGGTCTAACTTTAAGGAATAGAATGAGAACATTATATTAGTTCTCTGTTGCATGCATCTTGACTTGACAATGCAATTTGCATATAGCAACGTTCTTTGAGGATGTTGAGTTTGGGGGAGAAATAAGGTTAAGAAACATTGTCATTCTGGATAAATCTATCATGATTCATATTATTGTTTCTGATTATGTGTGAATTTTAAGTACCTATTGATGAAGTAGTAATTCATGAACAATAACCGACAATGTTATTCAGTCTCATATTTATAATGAACAAACTCAACAACCTCAACTTATGAGATCCCATCTATAGTATCTTAAGTTTCATCTTATCATCATCTCGTTTGGTTTTGAGATAAATGCAAAAGATGATTTGTGTATCAAAAGTATAGTGGGAGTCAATATATCTTATTGGTTTCAGACGATGATACTAAGAACAAAATGATCATACAGGAAAAAGCTATATGCTCACAAATAAAAATCAGATATTTTGGAGATCATTGGGTATTATGATTTTATTTTTACTTGATGCCATGATAGTTACCTATCGACATCGGGCTACATTTACCTTGTAGCCGGATGAGCTATTTTATCCAAGAGGTTTAAGCAGCCTTTGGTAACTTTATCCATTATGGCGACAGAATTTGTTGCATGCTTTGAGGCATCAAATCTCGGGATATGAATACATAATTTTGTCACGGGGCTACACAATGTTGGTATTGAACGACCACTAAAGTTGTATTGTGACAATAAGCCAGCAATGTTATATTCCAACAACAACAGAAGTACTACAAAGTCAAAGCGTATTGACATTAAGTTTCTATTTGTTAAAGAAATAGTGCAAAATAGAAAAAATTTAATAGAGCACATCGGGCCAAACTCCATGACAGCGGATCCGCTCACGAAGGGATTACCTCCTAAGGTCTTTCACGATCATACTACACACATTGGTGTGATAAGGATTGATGATATTTTATTTTAGTGGGAGTTTTGCATGTTATTTTGGTGCTTTATGTTTTGTTTAAGAATAATTATTCATTTCTCTATAGAATTAAGGATTCATTTTATTCATTATTATTTGCACTCATTTGAAGTTTGATCTCACTTCAAAGTAAATAGGGACTCATAGGAAATCTGAATTGATTTCAAAACCACACATTTATGTTTAATCTATCTCGTTTAGTGGTGTATATATATATATATATATATATATATATATATATATATATATATATATATATATATATATATATATATATATATATATATATATATATATATATATATATATATATATATATGTGACCATTGATGGGTTTAGTTACATAAATTGTAACAAACTATTATGATTAATGGACGAGATTGTTTAAGGGTACAAATGCTATGATAACATATGTTAAAACGCTTATATGATTATGCATACATTTAGATATTCGTGGTCCAGTGGGAGATTGTTGGATAATTATGGGACCACTTAATATCTAAATAATATATTGTTATCATAAATTTGAAATTAATAGATAATGTTATTTAAAATTATTGATGGACTGATTTTGAATAGTGGATATACCATATCCAGTGTTTATCTTTGTGGGGTGAGTTCCCGGTTGAATCAAAACTCATCTTTGTCCCTTAAAACTCTCACATTCGATTATGTCTCCATCTATATAAAGACGTGACCTGTAGAAAATCAAATATATGGAAACACACACAAATTCGTGAGGTATATTGTTGGGGGATTTAGGGAGAGCTTTTGAGATCAAGTGGAAAATTAACCCAGTACATCATATCTGAAAAGCACAATGGAAGCATGTATGGCTTCCGTGTTTATGTTTTGGTTATGGAAAATAACCAATAGTAACTGCCAAGTTGGCATCAGTAGATGGAGACCGGGAAGCAAAAGAAGGAAGCTTTGGGAATTGGTTTGCATAATGACCATCTTTATGGCATAGTTAACAATAAGGGGGTCGACGTCCTCGACCTCTACCGTCGATGTAAGAACTATGGGTGTTGGAGCTACAACTACGACCACCGTTATAAGAGCCACGAGTTGGGGACTGCCCGGAAGACTTATTATTTGTGGCGGTAAAAGTAGTTTGAAGCACTGAAGAGTTGTGTATTGATTTGAGGAAAAGCTCCTGACCTTCGGCTTGAGCAACAAGATGATGGATGAAAGGTCGAGACCTGATAGCGTGTTGAGAGGTGGAGAAGGTCTCAAAAGATATGCCAAAGTTGCACAAAAACAAATGTGATGTGTTGGCATCATCAACGAGATGACCGATTGTAGACAGTTGATCACCATGGCGTTTAAAAAGACAATCTATTCAGCATACTTGAGTTACCTTTATGAAGTTGGCACAAGGAATTACAAACGATCTGCTTCCTTTCGACGTTGTGGTGGCTATAGGCGGCTTCGGCGGCTCTCCAGAGAGATTTGGCTGTTGTATGCTCAAGGACAACAACCATGGACTCCTAGAAAGTGAGGACTGAATCAGAATAAGCAGATGTTGATCACCTTCTTGCCATGTGGAGAAGGTCGGATTTGGGGACTGCACAATGGTGGCTGGTGTAGATTTGAGGGTGCCAGCAATCTAACCCGTGAGCTTTTGATAGGTAAGAAGGGGCAGAATTTGCTTTCTCCACATGAGGTAATTTGTAGATGACAACTTAATTGTAAGCATATGAAGAAGAGTAGATAAGGGAGTTTGATCGTCGGCAGCCATGTTAGAGAAGAATATGGCGGCGGTGTGATTTTCAAGAAAGAAGAAGGATCAAATAGGTAAGCTGATACCATGTAAGGTTTAATAAAAATCACCACACAATTTTGTGGAGGTTCATTCATTTGAGTATATATAATACAAGATTGCAAGATAATTACAAATTTGAATAAAGGATTACGTATTTCTAGATAATAGAAAAGTAAATGAAATCTCGTGTATGAGATATCGATAAACATCCCTACTACAATATTCCCACAACCACAACTTAAGCAACTACCAGCGGTATGGTCTATCACGATTTCATTTCTTAGTTACAAGCAGTTAAAGGATATTGTTTATTTGATGAAATAATAAACGGAAACAAAAAGCCAAGAAGAAAATTTTCAGAGATGAGTTGTATAAAATCGACTAAACTTACAAACCGTTATATGTTCAATCTTAAGGTACATTTCATATGGAGAAATGGAATTAAATGAGAGAATGGAAACGCAATGAAAGAGAATTAAAGTGGAGAAAGAGAATTGACTCCACTGTTGGGTGCCACAGAGAATTCACCGGAGAAATATGTTTGATAGTTTGATAACCAATGCTCTTGTCGTCGTGGTGGCGATGGCAGTAACGGTGGATGGTAGTGGTGGCGGTGACGGTAGGTGGCGGCAGTGGTGGTGTATAATAGGTGATGGTGGATGGTGGGTCTTGGCGGTGGTGATTGTGGTGGCGACGGTGGTGGAGGGTGACAGTGGTGGGTGGTAACAATGCAGGTGGTGCAGGTGGCGGTGAGTGGTGGCTTGGATGGTGGGTCTTAGCGGTGGTGATTGGTGGTGGCGGCGGTGGTGGAGGGTAACAGTGGTGGGTGGTAACAATGCAGGTGGTGCAGGTGGTGGTGAGTGGTGGCTATGGGTGGTGGTGGCGATGGTGGTGGAGGTGGTAGTGGTGGTGGGTGATGTTGGTGGTGGGTGGTTGGGGTGAGTACCGGTGTAAGTGGTATTGGTGGCAGTGAATAGTGGTGGTGGTAGAGGTGGTTGTGGTGGGTGGTGGTGTTGGAGATGTGCGGTGGTGGTGATGGGTGGTGACAGTGGTGGGTGGTTGTATTGGGTAACAGTATAGGTGATGATGGTAATGATGGTGGATGTGGATGTGACGGGTAATAGTAGTGGTGGTGGCAATGGATGGTGGTAGCGGTTGATGTGGTGGCAGTGGAAGTGGAGACAATAAAGGTGGTGGGTAATGGTGGCGGTGTTGGCGATGAGTGGTGGTGGTAGTGGTGGTGGTGATGGTGGTAGTAGTTGTGAGTGGTGATGGTGGGTGACAACGGTGGGTAAATAGTGGTGGTGGCGGTGAAGGTGGTGGTGGTGGCGGTGGAGATGATGACAGTAGAGCTGGTGGTGGTGGGTAATAGAGGTGATGATGATGGTGGTGGTGGCGGTGGCGGTGGGTAACGGTGTAGCTGATGGTGGTGGGTGATGGTGATGAGTGGTGGTGGCGGTGAAGGTGGAGGTGGAGCTGATGGCAGTAGAGGTGGTGACGGTGGTGGTGGGTGTTGGCAATGGTGGTGGTGGGTGTTGGCGACGATGGTGGTGGGTGGTGGGCTCATGAAAAAGAATTTGATTTTTCACCATTCCTCTACTAAAAATAGAGAAATAAAAATTGGGAAATGGAATCAAATTTTGTTTCTTCATTCCTTATTATGAGGATTAAACAAACACAAGAATTCCTTATTATGAGGATTAAACAAACACAATAAATGGAATCAATTATAATTCTCTAATTTCATTTATCTATACCAAACATACCTATAGCGTTTATGTAGTCTTCAATAACCATGAATACATCCGAATTAGCTAACTATCTATTTTCAAGATTTCGTGTTATCCAAGTTTCCTTAAATTTTATATTCCAAGCTAGAAGAGTAAATTTGCATTTGAGTCAAAATGTGCTCAAAGTTATCAGTAGATTTCTCTATTGGATGAGTATGCATTCCTTCATAAGTCGTCAGCACGACTCCTTCGTCTTTTGATAGCCTTTGAACTTGCTTTTTTACATTACATCCTTGTTGTGTACAGCGATAGTAGCTCCTATATGAAGAAAGCAACACCATGTAATCTAATTCATAAAAGATAATGACGAAACAAGTAAATTCTCAATGGAAGCAAGATTAAGATTTGCTAAACAAAAAAGTAACACTTTTAGATCGATGAAATTAATTTCTTTGGCAAATCGTAAATAAATATCAATCAATTACTTGATTGTTAGGAGACTATTGTTATTTTCTCCATTCTAAGATATTGACCCCACGAGATAGAATTAAAATGAAACAAAAAGAAATCATGAACATTTTACCATATACGAGGGTTGAATATGATCACTTTCCAAGACTGATTAATGATCATAATTCCAAATATGATGAAGTTGAGCAAGATGATATTTACATTTATGATAAAATTTACCTGGGGAATTTGTTGTTCTTGACAGCTTTTTGACCGTACTTCCTCCATCTATATCCATCGTCAAGGATATCAACATGACTCCTCGTTTGAAATGCAAACTTAGGTTTTCTGATCTTCTTCTCACCTTTTCTGATGTTAAGCTTGGCGGACGCCGTTGATGTATTCAAATCGTCGCCGCCACAAGTACTGAAGCTGTTAGTAGTCGGAGAAATTCGATCCGCTACCACCACGTTATCTGAGCCGCCTGTTCGATTTTCTCCTATTAATCGGAGGTCATGGTCATCATCTGATTGCGGGGAGCTGCTGTACCGATTATTATAATTGTGATCTGCATGTGAATAATGATTCGCCATGTTTAGTGACAACTGTGAAGAAGCGGCTGCCGGCGGTGAAGTTGAAGTCGATGCATAGTGAAATATAGCAGCCAGGTTATCCATCGAAAAAGAGAGGTGCTTTGACGTGAGAAAAACGTGAAGAATGGTGGGGTTTATAAAAGGCGCTAGCTAATCTGAGTAAAAATCATTAAATTAACAAATTCTTTTCTTCTATTGTTGTTAAGAATTAAATAGTTAATAAATATCATTCCATCAAACATATTATCTACTCGTATAGCGACGCTAACACCCTTATTTAACGACCCTATGGTAAGATTTTCTGCCTATATATAGCTGCCTCCGGTCCGACTTTTGAAGCGGTACCTGGAGGTGATATGATAGTTTTGATTTCATTCTTTTTCGGTTTCAATTGATAGTTTAATGTTAGATTTTGTTTTTATTAGTTTTGTATCAACTCGGTATCGAGGTATTCTACATTTGGGAATTTCCTCGATTACTTGCTGTTTGGTTAGACTCAGGAGAATCATTCGACTCCTGTAGTTCATTGATTTATTTAGTTGGATAGTTTGGTTTTGGATAATTTTTTGGTTTGATTTTATTAAAGAAGCATTTGGTTTTATGGTTTTCTAGATCTGCGATCAGATCTCTGTTTTACTTTAGTTTGATTGAGTTTTGGTTTGTTCCCACGTGTTCTAGATTTGTCGACGATAGAGTGACACTATATTACAGTTTTATTCATCAATACAAAGTGCCAACACAAACTCCTTGGTTCGACCCTTACTTACCGTTACTAGTGGACTCTAAGGTATTTATCTTTGACATTGATCGCATCAACGACTGCGACATGTCAAATTTGGGCGCCGAAGTCGGGGAGTTGTGCGCTTGACACATTGTGTCAATTTTGATTTTGATTTTTTTTTATTTTTAGTTTTATGCATGTACGTCCTCACAAGATTACATGTACACAGATAAAGACATGTGTTGGGAATATGACAGCCCGACCTATAGCAATTACAAGGAAGATCTCTACAACGAGTCATTCGATGATAATGAGTTATGGACCAAGGATCGGACTTAGTACGAAAATTTTGATGAGTCGTGTTTTGTGAACGACCAAGATCTAGACGATTCGTACAATACGAAATTGGACCAGTTCTTGGATCTGTTATCCGAAACCCTCTACAGGGAGGAAAATAATGCCAACGCTAATCAATTAGAGCATCTGGAGGAGGCAGCTGAGGCAACAACCACACTCACCAGAAATTGAGGTGAGTGACTGTCGTACCAACAATGTTGTGTATGAACATGCATCACCTGAACATGTGATGGAAGGTCATACGGTTTGGGAAAATAATGAGACCACTCAGATGGTCCAGATGTTTGTTGTGGAAGGGGTCGTAGATGAAAATACCACACCTACCTAACAACTTTTAAAATTTTTGAATGTTTTGAAAATCAAGATCTGGCGATGAGTGAAAATCTAAACCATCACCAGAATCTACCAGTCACTCCTTCTTGGCACACCTTTGGGACGATGACCAAGAGGACGACGACAATGTGGTATTCGGAAATGAGAAACATAGTTTTCTCGCCACTCATTATCCATTAATGAGTGGAAATTAGATGCGATTAACACAATCGATGAGGAAATCTAGGAGCATACCAATATTATTCTCTTTGATCTCGTCAGATTGGAAAACTTTTGGTTGCACTGTAGGACGAAATCACACATGCTGCAGACAACACTCAGCAGGAAAACAAAAGACACGTCATGAGACAAGCATTGGGGATGGCACTGGACACGCTTCACGTGATAAGGATAAAATATTCAATTTCAAATTTCAAATTTCAAATGTCAAAATCGCGAAGATGGTGTATGAATGATGGGTTAGCAACGCTAAGCCCCTTATTTAGCGACGCTATGGTCAGATTTTCAGCCTATAAATGGCGGTCTCCAGTCCGACTGTTGAAGCATCCTGATGTATCGAGAGGGGATCTGATAGTCTTAATTTCGTTCTTTTTCAGTTCCAATTGATAGGTTTGGTTTATATTTGGTTTTTATTAGATTTGTATCAACTCGGTATCGAGATAAATAGCATTTGGGAATTTCCTCGGTTATTGATGTTTGGTTTAGACTCAGGAGAATAATCTGAATCCTGTAGTTCTTTGATTTGTTTAGTTGCATAGTTTGGTTTTAGATAATTTTTGGTTTGATTTTATAAAAGAAGCATTTGATTTTATGTTTTTCTAGATCTGTGATCAGATCTCTGTTTTATTTTAGTTTGATTGAGTTTTGGTTTGTTCCTACGTGTTCTTGATTTGTCGACTATAGAGTGACACTATAGCGTAGTTTTATTTATTTACACAAAGTGCCAAACACTAACTCCTTGGTTTGACCCTTACTTACGGCTACCAGTAGACTATACGGTATTTATCTTTGACTTTGATCGCATCAACGAATGCGACGTGTCAAATTTTAGCGCCGTCGTAGGGCAGTTGTACGCTTGACACATTGTGTCAATTTTGATTTTAATTTTTCTTTGATTTTTAATTTTGTGCAAGTACGTCCTCACAATGGCCCAGCCTATAACCGTTACGAGGACGATCTCTACAACGAGTCATTCTTTTATAATGTGTTTTGGACCGAGTATCCGACTCGGTACGAAAATTTTGATGAGTCGTGTTTGGTGAGCGACCAAGATCTCGAAAATTCGTACAATACGAAATTGGATCAGGTCTTGGATCTGTTAACTGAAACCCTCTACATGGAGGAGTATAATGCCAACGCCCTTTCGGCAATGGCAAATCAGTTAGAGCAGCTGTGGTAACAACCCTACTCACCAAAAATTGAGGTAAGTGATTGTCGTACCAACAATGTTGTGTATGAACCTGCATCACCTGAACATGTGACATACAATTTGGAAAATAATGAGACTACTCAGATGGTCGAGATGTTTGTTGAGGAGGGGGCGTAGATGACAATACCACCCCTACCCAATAAATTTTAAAATTTTTGAATGGTTTGAAAATCAAGATCTGGCGATGAGTGAATCTAAACCATCACCATAATCTACGAGTCACTCCTTCTTTTCACCGATCCACCTTTGGGATGATGACCAAGAGGATGACGACAATGTGATAATCGAAAATGAGAAACAAAGTTTTCTTGCCACTCATGATTCGTTAATGAGTGGAAAATTAGATGTTATTAACACAACTGATGAGGAAATCCAAGAGCATACCAATATTATGCTCTCCGAGACAAGCATTGGGGGCGAAACTAGACGCGCTCCACATCAAGCCTGTGGTAGTGAAGAGACATAGAGGAAAGACCGGCTTGGAGATTTAAAACAACTTCTAAGCATTCAGACAAAGAAATCAGAAAATGGCGGCCGGGAAACAGCAAGGAGACCCGCAGGCCATTCGATCCAGGGATGTTGGAGGAGTACTGGTTCAAGGATTGGATGGTGGTGGCTGAAATTCAGCAGAGGCAAATGGCGTACAACCCACCGTAGCTATTGAAGAAAGGTCTAACTAAAAGATTAGCAAAAGAAGTGCTTTTGGGAGGCAGCCTGGTTTTTCGATAAGTATTATTCATGTTTATATTTTTATTTTTATTTCTATCTTGTTAAAATATCACTATGGTAATTTTGATCAAACAGGGCACGGTATGGCCCGAGTGTGGGGTGGTGCATGTTATTTTTTATATACCGAGAAAATTGAAAAATGGAAAAAGTAAAGTTAGCGCCGCTAACCTTAGAATTAGCGACGCTAACCTTGGTCAAACATGGTCCAACCTTTAAATCCCCATTAGAACCTCACTATTTTATCTCCTCCCCCTTTTTTCACGACTGCCGACGCCTACAAGCATAAACCGTCGATTTCCACTGATTTTCGAGTAATTCTTCAAATTAAAATTCGATTAAAGACCTCAGTACATGTCTCGACTTCTCATTTATGATTGAACGCACAAATCTATGCGAGATTCAAGAGTTAGTGTTCAGTTTGGGGTTCGACCCAACCGAGGGTTCTAATATGATTTGCCGAATTATTAGTCGATGTTTCATGAATTTGACCATTAGGGTTTCTTAATCGGCAGTTTAATAGTGTATTGGTAGGATCAATTTGAAAAAAACAGGTTAAATTCAAATTTTGGGGAATTAGGGCTCGGTTCTAGGTTAGCGTCGGTAACCTCAACGTTAGCGATGCTAACTTGGTGAGGACCATTTTTACAAACAATTTTCTCATGTGTACATTGGGTTTTTGTTCTTGGATAATTTTGTAGATGGCACGATGCACACGACCAGTTATTGCACTCACCGATGTACTAGATCACGAGTTCCTCCGGTTCCCCGAGGAACTGCCTGGGTCCCTACGACACCAGGAACGCCTAGCCGCACTGGCTGGCCAGGATGTAGACGTTGCACCATCACTAGACCAGGAGTTTGTTGCGGCTTCTGGAATCGCACTAAGACTTGAGCGCTATCTGGTCCGTGGACCAGTGTTGACGGGGCGAGTCGCTTCACATGTTGCGGCTAAAACCGCCTCATTACAGCCAGTAACACATGCTATCGAGAGCTCATATTAGAGTTCTACTCCACATGCGCGTAGGGACTATCAGGGGACGACCTGTCCCAGCGGAGGATCCACTTCCGACTAGGAGAAATACACCGTGGCTGTTCTGTAGACGAGTTCACCTGTCGAGCGGGCATCTATATTTTCAAGGAGACTGGAGATCCACACTTTCTGCCCTTTCTTGCTGCATGCACCACCATCCCGACGCAGGAGTGACGGAGGCAGTGATATGGGCCCAGCTCAACGATACTGATTACACTTCGACTGCACGCTTAAGCACCATCTGATCGCCGATTGCTACACTGAATCGTTGCGTGCACCATTGCTCACCGCAAGGGCGGTGACAAGGTGCCCGCAAATGACCTACCTTTCATGTGGGCCCTCCTCAGACCCGATAGGTTCTTTCAGCTCCTTTATCTTTTGGCTGACTTCTTAGTTGAGAGAGGCTCGAAGCCCAGATCGGCCAGCCCTTTGACTGGAGGACACTACATTTCATGCCTGGCCGAGTCTTAATCTTTTGACGACCGAGGTAAAGAGACGGTTGACCCTCTCGCATCAGCCGAGGCCAATGGCAGCAGCATTCCTGGTGGCGATGGAAGTGGTTAGACCTTTTGGTGAGGGCCATTAGATTCTAACGGCAGATAGGGGAGCCAACACACCTGAGCAGGAGGCTAAGGTATGGTTGAGCAGTAGGAGATGGAGGCACCTATGGCACAGCCGGAGATTCCAGCCCCGAGGCGCCAGAGACGGAGGAGGGAGCCTGCACAGGCTCTTGATCAGGAGTCAGCGCCTTGAGACACTCAGGTCACTCTGCAAGACCTAGTGGATATACATACATGATTTAAGGTTGAGATCCGAGCTGAGTTGCGATGGTTGGCTGATAGTGAGCGCATTATGATGAGACATCTAGGGCTACATCCACCACCACACTCGACTGGTGGTAACAATGAGGCAGGTCCATCTAGAACCCATCATGACGATGAGGATGAGTGATGTTTACCAGTAGAATTTCCAGTATTTGGGAAACCATGATTGTGTGCATCAAAATGTTTGGAGTTTGCATAATGCAAGTGTGGGGTCACAGTCCCCCTGCACTTGTGTTATGTCGGCGTGTTCACTGTTGCACCCCGACTCCTGAAATATCATCAAGAATGGTACATATGATCAACCCTGATATGTATTGATACCGACGGTCAAATTTTGGTTATTCTAGGGGTGAATATTTTTCTCCCTTTATTTTTCATTTTCTTTTGTACAACATGGAGGTTGTACGGTTTTAAGTGTGGGGTGGGACGGTCAAAAAGATAGAATAGAATAGTGTTAGAATTTTTTGCGGAAAGTTCAAATTTTTAGCAATTTTCAAAAATTTTAATAAGTTGTAACTCTGAAATGAATAGGTTTTGAATCACTTTACCAATGCGGTATTCTTCAAGGAATATTGTTTAGTCGTTAACATGCTAGTTTAGTTAAAATAATTTGAGTGGTTTGAAAAGTTAGAAAATAGCTGATTTAGAATACCTTAAGATTGGGATCTAGGAAGAGAATTTCAATTAGTAGCCTTTGTTTTTTGAGGCGGTAAACCTAAAATGGGTGACCTTTGGGTACTTATGCACCTCACTACCTGGTCTGGGATAGTATTTTTGAAAGCTTGTTATACAGACAACATAAAAAGTTATGAAAATCTCCTTAACGGTCTTTAGAATTTGAATGAGTAAGTTTGCACAGTTGTAAACAGAAAATTTGTAATCAAGGATTCTCTAGAAAGTCGAGATTCCCAAAGGGTATTTTGGTTATTTTCTAAAAATTGTTTTAACCTAACTTTTTAGATCGCAATAACCTTTGAAACTAAGGATTTAAGTGGTTCACTTGATCTGGATTCATCAAGTTACGTCCACTGTAGGAACTAAAGAGTATATATATATATATATATATATATATATATATATATATATATATATATATATATATATATATATATATATATATATATATATATATATATATATATGAGTTTGAATGCTAAACAATATATACAAACATTCACTTCACTCTCTCTCTCTCTGTTTGCTACACACTCTTGACATTCTGATAGTTACAACTGTAATACCGTATTATTAAATTATATAGATTTTGTGTTAATCTTAGTGTAATTAAGATTAATTAGGTTGCTATATGAGTTAGGATGGTTAAAAACCCATTTGAGAAAAGTTTGAACTTGTAAAAGGTCAAATCAGAGCTACACGGGTCGTGTATGGTCACACGGGTCGTGTAGAAAGGCTTGGAAACAAAGCAGTAACCTTTTTCAGACCTACACGGGTCGTGTAGCTTCACACGGGTCGTGTAGATCTTATTCAAAAATTACCGAGGCAAGGTTGGATCTCACACGGGTCGTGTGAGCCAACACGGGTCGTGTGAGTCTGCAAAAATTCATGTCGGCTTACTGTAGGCCTCACACGGGTCGTGTGAGCCTACACGGGTCGTGTCGCGCACCCAGGGCTGTTTTAAAATCGAATTTTCTTTCATTTGGGTCATTCCCAATTCGACCAAAACCCTCCCAAACCCTAGAAAAACGATTCCAACCCTTCTAAGTCGAGATTAAGGCTTGTTGATCACGAATTGAAGCTAGAGATTAGTTCCTTGAGCTTGAAAGGTAATCCTCCTTGAATTTGAGTTTGTTTCATCCGTTGGATACTTTGATTTAGAGTGATTCCTTGTGGTCTCTATGGACCACCTATGAATCGATGGTGTTAAGGTTAAATTAGTTGTATAGCAGGTCTATAAGAGTTTAATTGTTAAGCTTGAGTTAGTGTTATGCTTGTAGATTTTGTTTATGAATTTGAATGGGTCAAAGGGGTGAAGTGAGGAGCTATAACTAGAGTATTATTGTTATTGTTGATTTTGACTTCACCATATGGTGTTAATTCCTGGATTTTGTTGATATAAATTGTGAATGAGATTATTATGAGACTTGAGTATTGAAATTTAGCTGTTGTGTTACAGCTAAGACTAGTCAGGATCAGACACGAGGTTCTGGAGTTCCACATACCGAGTTAACTTCAGGTGAGTAGTTATTGTTAAATGAATTAACTATTGTTGAGGTATTATTGCAGATCAAAGGTATATCATATTAGGTTGAATTGAGTAATGAATTAAAGAGTAACAGTGTTTGAGATACACTAAGGATTGAGTTGTTCAATTGAGATTCATTGGAATGAAGAGTTGGATTATATAATTAAGTCATTCTCTAATTATTCACTGAGCTTTCAAAGCTCATAATTTGTTTGCTATTGTTGTTTGTGTTAGGTTCTGGTAATACAGGTCGTGGAAAACACATCGCGGAGGGTTAGTTGGATTGATATGGACTTTGGACTTGGACTCGTTCTAGATGTTTTTTTTTTTGAAAACTTTTTGGATATCCTGGTTTTTGGTGAAAACAATGTAACTACTTGTTGTAAATAGATTATGACTTAAACTTTGCTTTTGATAGAAATTTGTAGAACTTGTTACTCATCTTTTGGAATTACACCATAACTATGTTTTTGTTTAATTAAATTATGGGTGTATCCTAAGATTGAGAAACCGGGCATTACAAGTTGGTATCAGAGCCTTGGTTTAAGGGAATTAAACCTTGAGATAGGTTTAGACTTAAACCAATGAGATTGAAAAGTCCCAAAGAGTCCCGAGTAGCTATCCTCTGCGGTGTATCACAATTGAGTTGATTATACACTATATTGAGTATTATAGTGATATACAATTGAGTTGATTATACACTATATTGAGTATTATAGTGATATACAATTGAGTTGATTATACACTATATTGAGTATTATAGTGATATACAATTGAGTTGATTACACATCATATTGAGTTTTATGGTGGTGATTACTAAATGAGTTAAATTTCTTTTTCAGTTAAGATGAGCACTGGAAAAGAAAAAGAGCGAGGTGATCCATCAAGAGATCAATCGGGATCACGAGATTCGGGTAAAGAGCATCAACCCGAGGGAGAGCGACCTCCCGAGACACAGAGTAATATGCAAGCTATGATTGCGGCTGAGGTAGCCAAAACACTTAAAGAATTACTACCCACTTACTTGAGGCCTCAGACGGAGGCTGCAACTGGAGGTCCTTCGGGACAACCACCGGTTCAACCTGAGCACAGGGAGGATCGTGAAGAGGTCTATACTGAAGCGGGTAGAGCTAAAATACCTGAGAAGACAAGGAAGTGTACTTATGATGTTTTTCAGAAGTGCAAGCCATACGATTTCTATGGGAAAGATGATCCCATAGCAGCCAAGAATTGGTTAACACATGTTGAAAAGATGTTCCGTACCAGTAAATGCGACGAGGCAGATAAAGTGGAGTTTGCAACAAACTTATTAAAGGAAGATGCATAGTTCTGGTGGGAGAATATGTGTATGGATATAGGAGAGAGTTTGGCATATACACTGAGCTGGGAACAATTCAAGTTGAAGTTCACTGAATACTATTGTTCCAATAATGCTATGAAGGGAATAGAGGAAAAGTTTTTGAAGTTACAACAAGGGTCGAGAACAGTGCAACAATACACACTGGATTTTAATGAGAAGGCAAGATTTGCACAACATCAAGTTGATACAGAGGAGCGTAAGATGGATCGTTACTTGTGGGGTTTAAAAACCCAGATCCGAGAGTTTTTGCCGAGTTCCAGATATACTACCTTTCAACAAGTTGATGAGGCAGCAAGATCGAGAGAAAGGGAGTTACAAAGACAGGAGGAGGAGAGAAGAACCGAAAGAGAAGTTGGAGGATTTAAGAGAAAGTGGGAGGGTAAAGCTGTAGATACTTCTCAAAGATCCATCACCACGGGTTCTCAAGTCCGTGGTGAAATCAAGAAGAATGAAGAGAAATGGTGTAAGAAGTGTAGGCGAAAACACATGGGAGAATGTGATCCCCGAAACCCTCCATCAGTTTGTTTCCAGTGTGGAAAGACGGGACATATGGCTCGCCAGTGTACCGAGAGTCGCCCCGTTTGTTTCAATTGTGGGGAGAGCGGGCATATTCGTCCAAATTGCCCAAAGATGAAATCTGAGCCACAAAGAGATTTTCAAAAGACTGGTCAAGGAGGAGGTCGAGATCGAGACGATCAAAGAGATAGGGGTGGTGGTCATGTGAAAATGCGAGCTTTTCAATTAACTGTTGACGAGGCTAGAGATCGGACCGATGTTATCACAGGTATCTTTAGCTTGAACTCTTTTCAAGCACGAGTACTTTTTGATTCGGGTGCATCTGTGTCTTTTATATCAGAATCTTTTGCTTCTAAACTAGATATTCCATTAGCTGATTTATATGAGAAAATAATAGTAGATGTAGCAGATGGGAGATTTGTTTTTGTAAAGACTCATTATGAACAGTGTCGGCTTGAAATCTACGGGGTTGTGTACCCTATAGATCTGAAGCCGATTACTAATCATGAGTTTGATGTAATAGTCGGGATGGATTGGATGGATGATAATAGAGGTCAAATGGATTGTCATGAGAAAACACTTTCCATAAAGACACCGAGTGGTTCCTGAATTTTGATACGAGGTGAACGACATTCCCGAAAAGTACCGATAGTGTCTCTTGCCACGACTAGGAGATATATAGAAAGAGGGGGTGAATTGATTATGGCACATGTGATTAGTGCTGAGTCAAAACATTCCAAAATAGAAGAAGTGGAAGTGGTTTGTGATTATCCCGATAATCTTCCAGGCATACCACCAAGTAGACAAGTTGAGTTTGTGATCGAGGTAATACCGGGGGCGAAGCCGGTAGCTCGACCACCTTATCGATTAGCACCATCTGAGATGGAAGAATTAAAGAGACAGTTGCAAGAGTTATTAGAACTTGGATTTATTCGTCCGAGTTCGTCTCCGTGGGGTGCACCTATACTCTTTGTGAAAAAGAAAGACGGCTCCATGAGAATGTGTATAGATTACCGAGAGCTCAATAAGATCACGATAAAGAATCGTTATCCGTTGCCAAGGATAGATGATTTGTTTGATCAATTACACGGAGCCACATATTTTTCCAAGATTGATTTGAGATCCGGTTATCATCAGTTGAGAGTACAAGAAGCTGATATCCCGAAGACAGCCTTTCGCACAAGGTATGGCCATTACGAGTTCTTAGTCATGCCGTTCGGTTTGACTAATGCTCCAGCCGCTTTTATGGATTTGATGAATCGGGTTTGTCGTCCCTTTCTTGATAAATTCGTAATTGTGTTTATCGACAACATCCTGATTTATTCAAAGAGTCGAGATGAGCACAGATTTCATTTGCAACAAATGCTAGATCTTCTTCGAGACGAGAAATTATATGCGAAATTTTCAAAATGTGAGTTTTGGTTGCGGGAGATCTAATTTCTTGGCCATATGATAAATGAAGATGGTATAAAGGTAGATCCAGCAAATATCGAAGCCGTAATGAGTTGGAAGCCGCCAAAGAGTCCAATGGAGGTTCGTAGTTTCTTGGGGTTAGCAGGCTATTATCGGCGATTCGTTGAAAACTTTTCCCGTATAGCTACACCCTTAACCAAGTTGACTAAGAAAACGGAGAAATTTAGTTGGACTGAGGCACAACAGTCAGCCTTTGAACAACTACGAGATGGCTTGTGTAAGGCTCCGGTGTTAGCGTTACCGCAAGGAGGGGAAGACTTTGTTCTTTACAGCGATGCCTCCTTAAGTGGACTTGGGTGTGTATTGATGCAAAGAGGACGAGTGATAGCGTATGCCTCTCGACAACTAAAACCACATGAAAAATCTTATCCAGTACACGATTTAGAGTTGGCGGCGATAATATTTGCATTAAAAATGTGGCGACATTATCTTTATGGCGTGAAATTCCAGATTTACACGGATCACAAAAGTTTGAAATACCTATTCGATCAGAAAGAGTTAAACATGAGGCAAGTACGGTGGATGGATCTGCTAAAAGATTATGATTGTGAAATACTTTACCATCCCGGTAAAGCTAACGTAGTGGCGGATGCACTAAGTCGTAAAGAGCCGCCTATTCGAGTCGTATCGGCTCGAATGGGAATTGTGAGTCGATTACCGGAGGTGATACGTAGATGCCAAGTCGAAGCCAATGACTTGAAGAAAGAAAGGATGAATGGTTATATAGAGAAACTTGTGGAAAATGCACAAGGAATCAAGACTTTCCAAGGGCGAGTTTGGGTTTCGAGACATGGCGAGGCGAGACAGTTATTGCTAGAGGATGCTCACTGTACTAGATATGCGGTTCACCCTGGTAGCACGCGAATGTATCATAATCTAAAGCCGTATTACTGGTGGCCTGTTATGAAGCGAGATGTGGGACGATTTGTAGAGAACTGTTTGACTTGTCTTCAGGTAAAAGCTAATCATCAAAAGCCGTATGGAGCAGTGCAACCGTTACCTGTACCAAAGAAGAAATGGGATGAAATCACTATGGATTTCATCACAAAGTTGCCTCGGACTCCACGAGGATATGATTCAATTTGGGTGATTGTTGATAGGTTGACAAAGTCTGCTCATTTCATTCCGATCCGAGAAGATTATCAAGTGTCAAAGCTAGCTGAGATTTATACTAGAGAAGTAGTGAGACGACATGGAGTACCGACTTCAATAATTTCTGATAGAGATAGTCGGTTCAATTCCCATTTTTGGCAGAGTTTCCAAAAGCATTTTGGTACTAAAGCCTTACTAAGTACTGCGTATCATCCCCAGACAGATGGACAGTCGGAAAGGACAATACAAACACTTGAAGATATGCTACGAGTCTGCATCATTGATTTTGGAGGCAGTTGGGAAGATCATCTGCCTTTAGTGGAGTTTGCCTATAACAACACTTATCACTCCAGTATACAGATGGCACCTTTTGAAGCTTTATATGGTGCACCGTGTCGAACACCAACTTGCTGGACAGAGATGGGAGAGAAACCATTGGCGGGACCGGAAATTGTAGCTGAAACTGAAGAGAAGATACAAAGCATCCGTGAGCATATGCGAGTAGCTCAAAACCGCCAAAAACAATATGCAGACAAGAGAAGAAAGCTATTAGAGTTTCAAGTTGGAGACATGGTAATGTTAAAAGTGTCCCCGTGGAAAGGAGTAATTCGTTTTGGTAAAAGAGGGAAGTTGAGCCCGAGATTTATCGGACCCTTTCGAGTCTTGGAAAGGATTGGAGCAGTTGCATACAAACTTGAGCTTCCAGATGAACTACGGGGAATCCACAATGTGTTCCATGTGTCACATCTCAGAAAAACATTACATGATAAATCCACTCGAGTACCTTTAGCCGGAGTCCAATTAGATGAAAAATTGAGATATCAAGAGATGCCGGAGCAAATATTGGATAGAAAGGTTAAGAAGTTACGAAACAAAGAGATTGGAGTAGTAAAAGTACAATGGCGACATCATAGAGGTACGGATGTCACTTGGGAAGCTGAGGAAGAGATGCGGTCAAAGTATCCCTTTTTGTTTTAAGAGATTCCGAGGACGGAATCTTTTGAAGGGGGTAAGAACTTGTAATACCGTATTATTAAATTATATATATTTTGTGTTAATCTTAGTGTAATTAAGATTAATTAGGTTGCTATATGAGTTAGGATGGTTAAAAACCCATTTGAGAAAAGTTTGAACTTGTAAAAGGTCAAATCAGAGATACACGGGTTGTGTATGGTCACACGGGTCGTGTAGAAAGGCTTGGAAACAAAGCAGTAACCTTTTTCAGACCTACACGGGTCGTGTAGCTTCACACGGGTCGTGTAGATCTTATTCAAAAATTACCGAGGCAAGGTTGGATCTCACACGGGTCGTGTGAGCCAACACGGGTCGTGTGAGTCTGCAAAAATTCATGTCGGCTTACTGTAGGCCTCACACGGGTCGTGTGAGCCTACACGGGTCGTGTCGCGCACCTAGGGCTGTTTTAAAATCGAATTTTCTTTCATTTGGGTCATTCCCAATTCGACCAAAAACCCTCCCAAACCCTAGAAAAACGATTCCAACCCTTCTAAGTCGAGATTAAGGCTTGTTGATCACGAATTGAAGCTAGAGATTAGTTCCTTGAGCTTGAAAGGTAATCCTCCTTGAATTTGAGTTTGTTTCATCCGTTAGATACTTTGATTTAGAGTGATTCCTTGTGGTCTCTATGGACCACCTATGAATCGATGGTGTTAAGGTTAAATTAGTTGTATAGCAGGTCTATAAGAGTTTAATTGTTAAGCTTGAGTTAGTGTTATGCTTGTCGATTTTGTTTATGAATTTGAATGGGTCAAAGGGGTGAAGTGAGGAGCTATAACTAGAGTATTATTGTTATTGTTGATTTTGACTTCACCATATGGTGTTAATTCCTGGATTTTGTTGATATAAATTGTGAATGAGATTATTATGAGACTTGAGTATTGAAATTTAGCTGTTGTGTTACAGCTAAGACTAGTCAGGATCAGACACGAGGTTCTGGAGTTCCACATACCGAGTTAACTTCAGGTGAGTAGTTATTGTTAAATGAATTAACTATTGTTGAGGTATTATTGCAGATCAAAGGTATATCATATTAGGTTGAATTGAGTAATGAATTAAAGAGTAACAGTGTTTGAGATACACTAAGGATTGAGTTGTTCAATTGAGATTCATTGGAATGAAGAGTTGGATTATATAATTAAGTCATTCTCTAATTATTCACTGAGCTTTCAAAGCTCATAATTTGTTTGCTATTGTTGTTTGTGTTAGGTTCTGGTAATACAGGTCGTGGAAAACACATCGCGGAGGGTTAGTTGGATTGATATGGACTTTGGACTTGGACTCGTTCTAGATGTTTTTTTTTAAAACTTTTTGGATATCCCGGTTTTTGGTGAAAACAATGTAACTACTTGTTGTAAATAGATTATGACTTAAACTTTGCTTTTGATAGAACTTTGTAGAACTTGTTACTCATCTTTTGGAATTACACCATAACTATGTTTTTGTTTAATTAAATTATGGGTGTATCCTAAGATTGAGAAACCGGGCATTACAACAACCGAGATTGATATTTATATCAGGCAAGTAGACCTTTCGAGATTATGGAAAATCTTCTAGCTTTTTTCTTTTTTGCAATAGGCCAGCTGATGTGACAAATCATGAACCATGCTGAGCAGACCAACTTTTCTAACGGCAATAGATTTGGAAACTTGTGCCAATGAGACACTTCGGTTCTGAAGTAGCTCCTCCCTTTTATCAACATCTATACTCTCCACATCTAACCTATACAGAGTCTCTACTACTAAGTCCGAAATGGAGCAAGGCTGCTTCCTCGGTTCTGCTGACTTCGGTTTGGACCAAACTGCTGACCTCTTAAAGTAATATGACAACAAGGTGTAAATGCACCTGACTCGTGATACTACTTTACATTTGTCGATCTCACTTCGGTTTGCCCAATCGAAGTGAAGTGAATTTCTCGGATGAAGATACTGGTCCATTGGAAGTGCAACCCTTACAACGGTACTTGCTGACCTTTTTTTGCTCAATTCTTGGTTGCTCTTGACTGTTGATCTTCTTCGACAACAACTTCTTCCTCTGTTCGGATTCGACTCCACATAATTAACATGAACCATGCCAACTTTTCTAACGACAATAGATTTGGAAAGTTGTGCCAATGAGACACTTCGGTTCTGAAGTAGCTCCTCCCATTTATCAACATCTATACTCTCCACATCTAACCTATACAGAGTCTCTACTACTAAGTCCAAACCGGAGCAAGGCTGCTTCCTCAGTTCTGCTGACTTCGGTTTGGACCAAACTGCTGACCTCTTAAAGTAATATGACAACAAGGTGTAAATGCACCTGACTCGTGATACTACTTTACATTTGTCGATCTCACTTCGGTTTGCCCAATCGAAGTGAAGTGAATTTCTCGGATGAAGATACTGGTCCATTGGAAGTGCAACCCTTACAACGGTACTTGCTGACCTTTTTTTGCTCAATTCTTGGTTGCTCTTGACTGTTGATCTTCTTCGACAACAACTTCTTCCTCTGTTCGGATTCGACTCCACATAATTAACATGAACCATGCCAACTTTTCTAACGACAATAGATTTGGAAAGTTGTGCCAATGAGACACTTCGGTTCTGAAGTAGCTCCTCCCATTTATCAACATCTATACTCTCCACATCTAACCTATACAGAGTCTCTACTACTAAGTCCAAACCGGAGCAAGGCTGCTTCCTCAGTTCTGCTGACTTCGGTTTGGACCAAACTGCTGACCTCTTAAAGTAATATGACAACAAGGTATAAATGCACCTGACTCATGATACTACTTTACATTTGTCGATCTCACTCCTGTTCGCCCAATCGGAGTGAAGTGAATTTCTCGGATGAAGATACTGATCCATTGGAAGTGCAACCCTTACAACGGTACTTGCTGACCTTTTTTTGCTCAATTCTTGGTTGCTCTTGACTATTGATCTTCTTCGACAACAACTTCTTCCTCTGTTCGGATTAGACTCCACATAATTAACATATGTCCCTCACACAAAGTTACTATTGTATGTTATGATAATCTTAGTGCATTTTTCTCTCAAGAATCTGGTTCAACACCGACAGAATAAGCACACTGAAGTGGACATACACTTTATTCGAGAAAAGGTTGCTCATATTGAAATTCAAGTACTACATGTTTCATCATGTTACCAAATCACAAACATTTTTGATAAAGGGTTTTCATGAGTTCCTTTTTATGTTTTTAAGAAATCTTAAGATCCAGCCAGCCCCCGACCACTTTGACTGTTAGGGACTATTAGACATACATTGTCTCCTTTGTATTACTTGTTGATCATGTTTCATGGCATGCAAGTTATTTAGTTTCCTTAGTAAACTAGGAATCCAATTTCCATATTTACATTTATGTATTGTCTATATATCGTAACCAATTGTGAAGAGAAATACATTAAGAATTTATTTCTTACAAAACCACTTAGCCTCCTAGGTCAAGATTTCATTTTCATTTTTTTGGTTTTTCCAATCTATTATATACTCCACAGTCCTAATCGGTCATTTACTCCTCCTCGTGACGTCGCTCATCCGCCTCATTAACTCCTACCTTTTCCAATTTTCTCTCTAAACATACCATGAATATCTCCATTCCACCTCCCAACTCTTACTCTTTTTCGCCTTTTTCCTTTTCTTTCCCCGACTCCTACTCTTTCAACCTATTTAATGTTTCAACCTATCAATACAAGGCCCATTTACGATTTCTAAACATCAAACCATGAAACTGACACGAACTCAGCTTGAAAATAAATGCGTTGATACATCATGAGATGATAATTAGATAAGTAAGGTTAGAGTCAAACTTTTTCATCACGTTTAATGTTTCAATTTGACACGACACAATATATTTATCCGATATAACTTAGTGGTAGGATATTGACATTGTTCATCTAATGGGTGAAAATATAATAAAAAGACGTTTGAAAGGACAATTAATATTAAAACAAAAACTGAAACCAAATCCATAGAAAGTGTTTAACTTGGTAATTATCCTAATTTATAAGACAAAGATAAAGTATTAGCCAATATTTTCTAAGTCTGCTAACAACAAGTTTCACCAAAACTAGTATAAAATATCATGGCAAATAGATATTTATGTTCAACTTTAATAAGATTTTTAAAATTGAAAGAAAATTTGAAGTATATTTTTCTAACTTATTCGAATTATCAAAATCTTTTTATTTAATTATTAGTTATTTAAAATTTTGTCTGACATCTTTAATAAATACAAATAATCAAACACACACACATATATGTATATGTATATGTATATGTATATGTATATGTATATATATATATATATATATATATATATATATATATATATATATATATTGAAAGAGACAGAGAGGTTTAAATGAGAACCATTAAAATGTTAGAAATCAAAGGAAGTAATAGTAGTCTCTAAATTTTAAGGTGGCATGATATAAATAGTGTAAAATAAGATGGCATTTTCATAACAGTAACATTATATCTCTAATATTTGATTCAATATTAGATCTAATGCAACAAACTCTCATATTCTCTTAAACTCTTTCACCAAGCTCAAAGAACTCACAAACAATATCGGTTATAGCATTGAACTTTGCAAAAAAAGAGTTCATTAATAGCATCTTATTTTGAAAAAATTACTTTTCTTTAAATCCTTTTACATGATCTGGAAAATTTATGTTTCTTTTACATTAAAGCTCATATATAAGATATTTTTCTAGAAAAAGTATTATTTTAGCATTGAACTTTGCAGAAAAGTTCATTAATAACATGGTACTTTTAAAATAAAATTTTTTCTTAGTATATAAATTTTTTTATTCGTCAATCGTGTAATATGCGGGTTTGTAACCAAATATGAGTGTGTGTGTGTGTGTCTATATATATATATATATATATATATATATATATATATATATATATATATATATATATATATATATATATATATATATTGACGAGTTTAAATGAGAACCACAGAAGATGAGATAACTTAAGAACCTATTTTATAAACTTTTTTTCTAAACAATATTTTTCAGAAAAAAATATACTAAATTTTTTATATACCTGCAATTTAAATATTAAAAAAAACATTTTTTTTGCATATACAAGTGATATGTATATATATGCATAGTTCTATGCATATGCAAAAAGAGTGATTTTTTTAATTTTTTTAAATATCTAAATTGCAGTTCTTCTGATATTTAGAAATGTTTGTTTTGAAAAAAAACTTATATGCATATTATATGTATATATGCATAGGCATGTGAATATACATATTCATATGCATATAAGTCTAAAAAAAAGTTGACCTTTTTTATTTTTTTTTAAACTCTAAATCGTCATATTTGAAAAATAGTGTAGAACAAAAAGTTATTAGGCTCTCTCTAAAACTCGACGATGTATGTGTATATATATATATATAATAGTAGAGATCATTAGAGAACCTATGGATTTTTTTTCTACACAATATTTTTCAAAACAAATTGCACCCAATTTTTTTAAATGATGCGACTAAGGGTTTTTAAAAAAAATCGAAAAAAATAAATTTTTTATATTCATATGCATATGCATATAAAATTCACATGTATACGTATATAGAATTTTTTTTTTCAAATTTTGTTTTCTTTCAATGTGACGTATACAGAATGTTGAAGAGATTTTAAAAAAATTCAAAAAAAAAGTCATTTTTTAATATGTATATGACTATGCATATGCATATGTACATGCATATAAGCATATAAAAACTATTTTTCAATTTTTTTTCAATATGATGTATATAGAACTTCTAAGAGATTTAAAAAAATTTAAAAAGAAAATCATTTTTATATGCATATGAAAAAAATAAAAAAATGATTTTTTAAAATGTTTTTTAAATCTCTTAGTCGCACAATAAGAAAAAATTGAGTATATTTTTTTTGAAAAATATTTTATAGAAAAAAAATTCATAAAATGGTATATATATATATATATATATATATATATATATATATATATATATATATATATATATATATATATATATATATATATATATATATATATATATATATATTGTATATATATATACAAGTTGGGGCTAGCCCACTTGGCTAACAAGGTGATTACTAACAAGGAGGTCATGAGTTCAAACCCTGGCAGTAACATAACAAGGAGTAGTTTAGGAGTAGAAATATGATAGATTTGCCGTTAAAAAAAAAATAAAATAAAATAAAATAATATATATATATATATATATATATATATATATATATATATATATATATATATATATATATATATATATATATATATATATATATATATATATATATATATCCAAGTAATCATTAATATTAAAATATAACTATAATGCTAAATAACTCAAAATATATATAAACTTAAACTTGAAGCATAAATGACGACTCAAACTGTAACATCAAATTTAATAGAAAAAGTAATATGAAAATAACGATATTAAGAGTTGATTTTGTCAAACGGAGTGTTACATTACTTTTTCAAAAGCTGTGATATTTAGTAAAATTAAGATCACTAATGTTGCTTTGACAACTCTTCACGACTTTTCTTCAAACATTTGTATTCTAGAACCAAAGTTGTAAATTTGTTTTTGTTTTTTTTAATGTATTGTCTAATATAAGGAATGGATATCATTTATTTTCTTTAAATCTGGGATGGACAATTTTGAGATCTTCTAAGTACATAGAATTTAATGCAAATCAACCTAAGTACATATACTATTAAGTATTATGAGATCTTCTGTTAGGAATTAATAGAACAATTGTATGTTTTTAGAATCACAGATTGCTTTTAGAATCTTGTAAATCGTTGTCCGAATTTAATATTTCGAGCATTAGTGCCTGAGTATTACGAAATCCAAATTATAATATTTCAAGAAGAACAGACTCGATTTTAGGCACAAAAACTAGACTTGATTTTTTTGATGATTGAGTCAATCCATATTCTTACTATATGTCAATTTGTGATGTTCCTGATCTTTTTACTTTTTATAGAAAACAGGAAAACGAAATCCGTGAATATAGAGGCGGTTGGAGGGTATGAGTGTCAGCATCAGCGTGACAATCAACGTCAGCACGTCCTAATGCTGATGTCGAATACTATGAAATGTTGATACTGATCACGAAATTAATTATTTCAATAAGGGCTCTGCCATTGGATCCAGTTGGGGCTCTGCTCCTAGAACCCTACAAGGGGGCACAGCCCCTTGACCTCGACTATTTTGGCAGTACCGTATAAGCTTAATCTGATACAAGTATACACTCTTGAAGCTCGTAACTTGTATTAGAACTAACGTGTGAATCCATCGATATATTTATCATTTTCATTATACTAAAATGTTAAGGTAACACTAAAATCACCACAATGTTCTACAAAAGAATCTATGTTGTACATGACCCTGTTACTAAATTACACCAAATAAATATTAAACCTATAGATTTTACATAACGGAACAAACAAACAAGAGTCGAATATCTATCGATTGATGGATAAAAGAAATTTTGTTATCTGAAAAGAAGTATTTGGCTCTCATAACTATAAGTATGAGTTGATATGATTCCTAAAGAGATTTGAATATTTTGATGCTTCATAATTCAAAGTTAGTAGAATGGCTTTAGTTGGTCAAGACACGTGACACGATTATTCTTGCAAAATCTGTTGACTAATTTACATAGTTACTCTACAAAGAGTCGTGACACTCCAATTGCCAAACACGATTATGCTTTAATATTAGACTTGAACGGTATGATGTTAAAAATATTCATCAGTATGGACGTGGTAAGTCAATACAGTTGGTATCACAGTCCCGTGATGACGGCATCGAGGGAAATCGGCGTTGGCATGCCTTTGAGACTAGCCGTTTGTGACCGTTAGAAAAAAAAAATTTTGAATTTTTTTTCCAAAAAAACATATACTTACCACTATAAATATCATACACCTTAACAAATTTACGCACACAATGTCTAACGATCAAAATTCATCCAACACACCATCCCCCAATTTTTTTTGGGTACGATCATTCATCACCACCACCTTACCGCCCACAATTCGACCATTAAAATTCATTTCCGATATACAACTCATTTCCAATGTCACCACCACAAATGTTTCCACATCACATGATGCCTCAAAACTTCAACCCGTTTGCACAATTTCATCCTCAAACTAAATTTCAATCACCGTCTCTGCAAATGCCAAACGTCCCGCTACCTGAATCCGAACCCGAGGAGGTCCTGCTACAACCAAAGGAAAAAGATAATGAAAGAGAAACCGAAAGGGAGGGCGAAAAACAAATTATGGTCTTTCGAGGAAGAGAAGGAATTGGCACGAACGTGGCTCGCCATATTTGAGAACGGACCTATTGGGAAGGACCTAGGCAGGGTCAAGTTTTGGTTACGAGTTACTAATCGGTTTCGGCTTGGAATGCAAAAAGCGATGACTACCAGACTAGCGACCAATGTAACACCAAAATGTAACACCAAATGGAAAAATATGAACAAGGAAGTCATGCACTTTAACGGGCTTGTCACAAATTTGACGAGCCAATGGCCAGCAGTGAGGCGACGATGTTGGAAAGAGCAAGCTATATATTTCAAGATGATTGGGCGAAATCTTTCAAATATTTGCATGTTTGGAAAATTCTAAAGGATAAGCCAAAATGGTTGGGTGGTAAAGAACCGGGAAAATCTAAACGAAGCAAAACGGATGATTCGGGGTCGTATCATGATACATCGGATGCATATGTTGGAGTGAATCTAAACGAAGACGACGACTAAGTTGAGGTCAAACGACCAAGTCATCCGATGGGGCAAAATCAAGTAAAATGAAAAGGAAAAGCGAAAGTGAAAGCGACATTCTCACACTCGTCGGTTACTGGTCGCTTCGACGAGATTCAAAAAAATTAGGTCGGAGTTCTTGGGTTTGCGTACTACTTTGGAAGAACATATGCAATACCCAAGGGAAAGGGATTGTGAATTCCACCGAGTCACGAAAATGCAATAGATTTTCCCTGACGCTAGTCATTTGTCGAATGACATGTACGAGGTGGCAATGGAAGCGAAACGCAAGATAAAAGAAAAATATAATTCGTAGGTTTTATACTTTCTAAGTTTTAAGGTTATTTTCTTTCGAGTTATTTATTTTAGTTTATCTAGTAATGTAATTTCTTATTTAATATTTAATGAAATGTTTGGTTTTGTTTTTTTAATTTAAATTAAAAAATTAGAATTTTTTCGGTGGCATTCATACACTATTGTAGACATTCAAATGCATAGTTTTGTTGGCATCAATGTGGCACCGGATGTAGAATTTTCGTAGATATCCATACCGTTAAACCTTAGACCATCTCCAGTCCACATCTATTTCTTTACTCTATATTTGAAGTAAAGAATAGTGTAAAAAGTGGACCATCTCCAACCCACCTCTATTTTTCACACTATTTTTCTTTTAAAAGATATATTTTTAGTATATTTTTTTCCTTCATTTACAAAATTGTCAAAATCTTCCCATCTATTTATTATATTTTAACATATAATTACTCTATCTTTTTTTTTTGTAATAATATTCTAAATTATGTAGTCAAAAACTTAATAACAAAATAATCTATTCTTATATAATTAATTTGAAGTATTTATGATTTTATGAATATGTTATCGTGCTCTAATTTTTTAACTAGAATATTCATATTGTATGATATATACATTTTGTACCTTTTTTTTATAAAATATATTAACATGTTTTATTTTTTTTTGAAATATTTAAACTTTTATATGAATTCGATATATAAGTATTCCATTTTGATAATTATAACTAATAAATATCATTTAATATATAACATGATTGTTTCACATAGTTTAATTTAAATGCAATAACAAATATTTACTATCATATCAATATAGTATTATTATCATTATATTTATTAACGTTTTCACACAGTTTTATTTCTAGCTCGATGAGTGAAACTTATAATATTTTTGGTTTGTTGTGAAATTGTCAAAATTAAGTACAACTGTGGTTTTGAAATTAGAAAATGATGTATACTAGGAAAAACCGACCACAACCGCAAACTGGAAAATATAAAATTATCATTCATTTGACAAAACTTTACTATTTAGAATGAACTCTTGTGGATGGAAACAATTTATGATAGTCTAAGTGGAGATATAATCAACCACAAAACACAAACTAAATCAGCTATGAAGAGACAATAAACTTTAGCATGGAAAACCGGTCAAAAGAAAGCAAACACCACTAGATGGAAACAATTTATGATAGTCTAAGTGGAGATATAATCAACCACAAAACACAAACTAAATCAGCTATGAAGAGACAACAAACTTTAGCATGGAAAACCGGTCAAAACGAAAGCAAAGACCACTAGATGTAACACCAGTTCACGTAAGCTGCTAATAAGTGAATGGTATGGTGGTTGGAATATGAACTTGGAAGTGATTAGAAAGAACAAAGTTCATCAGGCTAGACGACGAGTAGGTATGTTGTACGTGATGTGTAGGTCGTGAAAAGTAGAATGCTAAAATTGGCATAAGATTGAAAGTATGATGCTATAACATAAAAAGTCCTATGTGACGCAAATGTAAGGATTACGCGGCGCATAACACTACCTGGACAGAAAGGCTTTTAAGCCTTGAGTTGGTCATTGGCTCCATAGTTATGTGTTCGTTTTAGGGAGATGAAGGGCCGAATTTCTGGAGTTTTGAGGCTTGGATTTGAAGAAGCAACACCTAAGAAAGAAGATTGGAGCATCGCCTTCACTATTGTGAAGGTACGTTTTGATTTTATGTAAGAAATCATGAATTCGAGGGATTAAGGCTATTGAGTTGTAAACCCCAGCTGTTATGTGATCTTGGGAGGACTGATTAATCAAATGTGTAGTTAAGAAACGTGAATAAAAATGTTTTGTAGTTATTGGATTAAGAATATGTGAAAATGATAATATTTGAGTTAATTATTAGCCTTATGGGTGTTATGAGTAATTTCAGAATGTGGTGTTTGTAATATTGAAAGTAAATCGAGAAGAGGTTAATACAGGGCTTGAAAGTGCTATGGAACACTTCAGATCATGATTTGGATGTTGTGTTCGTGATATGCGACAACTAGTTCATTGGACACGACGTGTAGGTTGAATATTCATACTGCGCAATGCATAACTGGTATGGACTAAATGCAGTTTTTTGATCAAGTGTAGTAACCAGTATGTGTTGGGTTTAATTTCCAGCCTTTGAGAATTTAGCAAGACTTGAATCAATGGAAGATACAAACATGGATTCAAGTGTGAGGCTTCGAATAATCGCGTCTAATCGGGGTGAGTAACTTTACAAAGCATTGTGGTGTCATATGATGCATGTTATGCTCAGCATGAATGATAGATACTTGGATACAAACCTATATGTTGAACATTAGGATGATATATATATATATATATATATATATATATATATATATATATATATATATATATATATATATATATATATATACTCGTACGTATACAACATGGTAGCGATTAGAATATAATATATAAGGAGAAGTTTACGTTAATATTCTTGTAAAATGAATCCTACCAATGAGCACATGTGGTGCACTATGTAAAAGTCTAGGAGTATTAAATCCTAGATACGAGTGATGTTAAGTATATATAGTATATGCTATTGAGACAAGAACCTCATGACTATATGTGGGGTGATAGTATGATGCTATCACATAAAATGTCCTATGTGACGCAAATGTAAGGATTACGCGACGCATAACACTACCTGGACAGAAAGGCTTTTAAGCCTTGAGTTGGTCATTGGCTCCATAGTTATGTGTTCGTTTTAGGGAGATGAAGGGCCGAATTTCTGGAGTTTTGAGGCTTGGATTTGAAGAAGCAACACCTAAGAAAGAAGATTGGAGCATCGCCTTCACTATTGTGAAGGTACGTTTTGATTTTATGTAAGAAATCATGAATTCGAGGGATTAAGGCTATTGAGTTGTAAACCCCAGCTGTTATGTGATCTTGGGAGGACTGATTAATCAAATGTGTAGTTAAGAAACGTGAATAAAAATGTTTTGTAGTTATTGGATTAAGAATATGTGAAAATGATAATATTTGAGTTAATTATTAGCCTTATGGGTGTTATGAGTAATTTCAGAATGTGGTGTTTGTAATATTGAAAGTAAATCGAGAAGAGGTTAATACAGGGCTTGAAAGTGCTATGGAACACTTCAGATCATGATTTGGATGTTGTGTTCGTGATATGCGACAACTAGTTCATTGGACACGACGTGTAGGTTGAATATTCATACTGCGCAATGCATAACTGGTATGGACTAAATGCAGTTTTTTGATCAAGTGTAGTAACCAGTATGTGTTGGGTTTAATTTCCAGCCTTTGAGAATTTAGCAAGACTTGAATCAATGGAAGATACAAACATGGATTCAAGTGTGAGGCTTCGAATAATCGCGTCTAATCGGGGTGAGTAACTTTACAAAGCATTGTGGTGTCATATGATGCATGTTATGCTCAGCATGAATGATAGATACTTGGATACAAACCTATATGTTGAACATTAGGATGATATATATATATATATATATATATATATATATATATATATATATATATATATACTCGTACGTATACAACATGGTAGCGATTAGAATATAATATATAAGGAGAAGTTTACGTTAATATTCTTGTAAAATGAATCCTACCAATGAGCACATGTGGTGCACTATGTAAAAGTCTAGGAGTATTAAATCCTAGATACGAGTGATGTTAAGTATATATAGTATATGCTATTGAGACAAGAACCTCATGACTATATGTGGGGTGATAGTATGATGCTATCACATAAAATGTCCTATGTGACGCAAATGTAAGGATTACGCGACGCATAACACTACCTGGACAGAAAGGCTTTTAAGCCTTGAGTTGGTCATTGGCTCCATAGTTATGTGTTCGTTTTAGGGAGATGAAGGGCCGAATTTCTGGAGTTTTGAGGCTTGGATTTGAAGAAGCAACACCTAAGAAAGAAGATTGGAGCATCCCCTTCACTATTGTGAAGGTACGTTTTGATTTTATGTAAGAAATCATGAATTCGAGGGATTAAGGCTGTTGAGTTGTAAACCCCAGCTGTTATGTGATCTTGGGAGGACTGATTAATCAAATGTGTAGTTAAGAAACGTGAATAAAAGTGTTTTTTGGTTATTGGATTAAGAATATGTGAAAATGATAATATTTGAGTTAATTATTAGCCTTATGGGTGTTATGAGTAATTTCAGAATGTGGTGTTTGTAATATTGAAAGTAAATCGAGAAGAGGTTAATACAGGGCTTGAAAGTGGTATGGAACACTTCAGATCATGATTTGGATGTTGTGTTCGTGATATGCGACAACTAGTTCATTGGACACGACGTGTAGGTTGAATATTCATACTGCGCAAAGCATAACTGGTATGGACTAAATGCAATTTTTTGATCAAGTGTAGTAACCAGTATGTGTTGGGTTTAATTTCCAGCCTTTGAGAATTTAGCAAGACTTGAATCAATGGAAGATACAAACATGGATTCAAGTGTGAGGCTTCGAATAATCGCGTCTAATCGGGGTGAGTAACTTTACATAGCATTGTGGTGTCATATGATGCATGTTATGCTCAGCATGAATGATAGATACTTGGATACAAACCTATATGTTGAACATTAGGATGATATATATATATATATATATATATATATATATATATATATATATATATATAAATATATATATATATATATATATATATATATATATATATATATATATATATATATATATATATACTCGTACGTATACAACATGGTAGTGATTAGAATATAATATATAAGGAGAAGTTTACGTTAATATTCTTGTAAAATGAATCCTACCAATGAGCACATGTGGTGCACTATGTAAAAGTCTAGGAGTATTGAATCCTAGATACGAGTGATGTTAAGTATATATAGTATATGCTATTGAGACGAGAACCTCGTGGCTATATGTGGGGTGATAGTTCGGGAACGAGGTGGATGCATAACGATTACCTTGAATGCCATGTGATACGTGTTGCATAGTCACATAACGAGTACCTTGTGATCATGTGTAGGGTGTATGTGGGTGATTTCATAATAAACACTTTTGCAACCGTACAATCAGTGTTGGCATAGTCATAGAACGAGTACCTTATGACTATGTGTTGGAACTGCTGATGTGACTACATAATGAGTACATTATAATCACATTTTACGAGAATAGCTGGGACGTGAATAGTAAACGAGTATTATATACAGGTGAAAGATATGCGAGGTAGTAACGAGAATATATTGTAACGAGTTATTGTATGCCATCGTATTGTTATTCACTAAGATTTATAGCTTACGTGTGTTTGCTTGTGGTGTGTTACATGATTAGTTGTGACATAGCGCCCGACTCAGATTGTTGGGACAATTCCTGAAGATAACTTCTTGTAGTATCCAGTGCACATGAGTAAATTGTATTATTTTATAAATTGCAAACTAGAAAATTTTTGGGTGTACTCTGTGCTAAAAACTGGGTGTTACAAGTTTGTATCAGAGCCGTGTTTTAAGTGAATTAGGTATCTAATACTAGATTCCTAGACTTAGACCAAAAGTAAAGTAAGCTGAGGTGATAGATGGTTGGATTGAGTGTGAAGTTGAGGAATGTAACCTCATGGGATATAGATTACTATGAGTTGATATTAGTCATTCCGAACGTATGAGTAATTTGATCTTTCGTGCGGTGACTGTTGTATATGAGGATATTGGTATTATTTAGGTGATGGATATACATTATTATTATTAATATTGTGTTGAGAAAACTTATGTTGAGCATAAGTAGGTTATGGTACCTTGGCATGTATGGCTGGGAGGCCTTAGTGTGTAAGCCTTTATAAGTAGTTGTTAGAAAGTTGATTAGTGTAACAGCACCTTAGTGGCTGGAAAGATGAGTTAGCTAAGTGTAGCAGAACATAGGTTTGACTGGCTAGTCGGGAATAGTTGTAGCTGATTATGAACGTAATAAAATTTATAGTTTGATTGACTAAGTATGTTGTTCTAGTGGCTACTAATGCACTAGTAGCAGGTGTTACTTTAGCGGTTTGTGAAGTGTTGGTGTCAGGTGTGCCCGAAGGGTTGGTATTAGCCTTAGTGGCTACGTTCTTAAGCCTATGTCGCCATTTATGGTGAAATCTCCTTGCTGAGCCTATGTGGTTGTGGTGTTGAGCCTACATGGCAATGTTGTTGATCTTATAGTTACATACTATCGGTGGTGTTAACCAATGAACCTGTGCAGTTATACCTTGTTGGTGGTCGTAACCATTGGGCCTGTGCGGATTATGTACTACTATTGACTATATTATTGGGCCTACATGGCTATCTGTGGTGAATATTTCCCTGTTAAGCCTCTATGACTAGTTGTGGTGAATTCTATATGTTAAGACTACATGGCTATTTGTGGAACATGCCATGATGGCTTATGGTATTTGATATATGGTGGGGTGCGGTGGACCTTTGTGGTCTAAGACCATGGGGGTTGAGGAGGCGGTGAAAAATTATGGTGTTGTTGTGAATTGGTAAAATGCGTGGCATGGTGTGGTGTAATGAAATTATACAATTAACCAACTGTAGCTTATCTAGTGGGGGTAATAGATGTAGTTGTTTAGCTGAGTATGGCTAAGTTGGCAGGTTCTGGCTAGGTATAGCTAGTGAACGAGACTATTTGTGTAACAGATTATGATTGTTATTGTGGACAGTGTTGGCCCTAAAGTCTGACCACCCAGAGAGCCAACATCATTAGTGGTCTTTGCAAAATAAGTATCCGTCCATATGATCACATTTATAGCCTAAACAATATTTTATTACTCCCTCCGTCCCAAAATGATAGTCCACTTTCTCATTTTCAAAGTCAAAGCTTGTCAAGTTTGACCGTAAATATATTTTTTTGTGCTATATAATATTAAATGAAAACTATACCAATGAAAACACATTTACAACACAAATCCATTCATATATTTTGTATCAAATATTATATAATAACAACGAAAATATTGATGGTCAAAGTTGACAAGCTTTGACTTTGAAAATGAGAAAGTGGACTATCATTTTGGGACGGAGGGAGTATTTCATTAACTTAAATACACGCAATATAGGTTCATCGTGCAAAGCACCATCATAGATCTACTTTTATTTATGAAACTCATAAGGATTAGCATATACGTTGCCTTCAACATGCTCCCTTACAAATGCGTTTGAGACAACGTTTTAAAAACCGATTCGAATCGGCCGGTCAGACCGGTCAAACCGACAACCTCAGATGAGGGCAGTTTGATTAGAGCCGGTTTTATAATGATTTCTTGATAGAAAAGGACTGCCCAGTTTTGGTAAAAACCGGTTAAACAGATTTGTAATGAACCAGAATGGACCGTTCATTATCAAGAAAATCAACCCATTATCAAGAAAATCTTAGTATACCTTGTTGTTGTTGTTGTAATAATGTCGAAGGTCATAACTAGACTTTCCATTAATAGCAGGATCCTTTTTGGATTGCCCTCAATAGTCCAAATGGTATTAGAGTTAATTGAGACAGAAAAATAAATAGTTTATTAATTTTTCATGTGATGATAAATTAATTAGAAACTAGTTTGAAATTAATTAGAATTAACTTGGAATTAATTTAAATTAATTTGGGATTAATTAAAAGTGTAGAGACTAAATATTAATTGTTCAATAGTTGGGCAAAGGATAATATTGATCCTAGGCGATAAGGATGAATTTTAAGAAGGGTTTATCCTTCTTAAAATCATCCAACACTTTAGGATAAGGACTAGGGATTTGAATATGAGATAAGTTGGATTATTTTTATCAATTATCATTATCCGGTTTGAATTCAAATCAGGTTTATCTCTATGTATCCTTTGAGGCTGTAAATACACCTCCCTGGAACTCATAATCTATGCCCCATTCCAAAGCGCCTAGATACCTAGAATTTTCTATTATCTCTAAGCAGAATCTATAATCCCTCTTTAGGGTTTTATAGCGAGCTTTCTTAATTAACTAATTAACCCAATAATTTGAACTTATTGGGTGTGAACCATTAGATGTATTCTCTTTTAGGTACTACCTTCATTGGCTTCGATTTGATCTACATCAAAGGTTCTTCAAGAAAATTGGTTTTGCTAAAAGGTTGGTATTCTTGATCCTTCTTGTAGTTGTAAACATCATTAGATAGGATCCTCGTAGGTTTTAGTAAAAGTTATTTGTTTTAGATAATTTTTTTATATTTCTGTTGCCATGATTATTGTATATAGGGTATAGAAAACGTATCAGTGGGACTAGAGCCTGTGCTTATTTAATATTCGTACTTCATAAAGCTTAAATTAAATTTATTTGCCATGTTTATGTGAGATTTTTGAAATTTTGATGATTTTTGGATGAATCGAAATTTTGGAGTGTTTATGATTTTAAAACATTCAAAATAATTTTTGGTAATTATCTCCAAAAGGGTTTGATTTATCCTTTGGCATTGAATTTTTGAAATTCTTTCCTTTTTTGATAAATTAGGAAATTTAAATTTTAAGGCTTTTATGGATTAGATGATTTAGTAGCTTAAATTATTACAGATTATGTTTAGGATACTTTAATTAAATTAATCAATATCATGTGTTCTCACATGATTTGAATATTTAGTTGGTAATTAATTATTGTCATATAATTATACATGGGTAATAAGGATTAATTAGTTAATTCAATTGTGATCCTAAATAAAAGATTTGTGTTTTTTAATATTCTATATATCCTTAGTTAAAAAACCGTAGCATATGCCTTTGTGCCATATGGATCTATAATGGATCTATGTTGGGTATTTTTTCGTTGTTTGGATCTTATTTTTTTCTTTTGGGTACGTCTTGCTTTCAAAGTTTCCTCAGGGTTGCAACCTCCTCCGTCTCTCTTTTGTCCTGCGATACTAGAGAATGAAGCCTCAGAAATTTATAATAGAGGTTGAACAGCCGATAGAAAAGAAAGATGGATATTTATAGTCACTAGTCAGACTAGACCAGGTACTCATCTTAACTTTGTAATTCGATTTAGGGTTCTTCCGAATTTGGGTTTCCTGATTTTGCTTTTTTGATTTTCTTCTTCTAGATGTAGGGTTTTGATTTTCCAAAAAAAATTCAGATGACAGAGACGACTCACAGAAGGTTCAAATTGTTTCAGTATAATGTGGTTTGCATAAGTTTTTTTGTGGTTCATTATTGTGAACTAGCTTTCAATTGTAGGTTTTCGTCTTTTTCAAATACGCTTGGATCCACTATGCTTCATGGAGTAAATAGCTTCTTACAAGTATCTCAGCTATGGCTTTTACAAGAAATGGGGATTTATTTATGTTTTTTGAGTTTTAATCGAATAACATATGCTAGCAGTAATTGAATAATATCATTTTCCCTATAAGTTATGCAGTATGTAAGCTTATTTTGAACAAAGGGGAGTCACTCTCCCAGATAGTTAACAAAAAAAAAACAAGTTGCAGTTCTTAAGTCTTATCTTGAACATTATTTTCTTACTTAGATAGTAATCCTTTTTGTTAAACATTATTTTCTTACTTAGATAGTAGAGGCAAAAAGACAAGTTGCAGTTCTTGAGTCTTATCTTGAACAAAGGGGAGTCACTCTCCCAGATGGTTATAGGTTCTTCAAGATTGTATGCCCAAAACCTTAATTTCGATACAAACTAACAAATTCTCTTCTAACTTTAATATCATTTCTATGGATTCTTTTTTCCTAATTTTATAGCTTATATTTAAAAATAATAATGTATGTTGAACATGTATTTCTCCTTACAGCACCATTGATCCAAATTACTTTCCACCTGAGGTTATAGCATACGAACAATGGGCGGAATTAAAACCAGAAAAAAGAGCATATCTGGCTGGATTAAGGGTGTTTTACGTACCGATAAGAAAGAAATGCAAGAATCTTTTCAACAAAATATTGGTTTCATTCTCAGCACGGCTCCAATGTGGGATAGGTACTTTCCAGGAGTTGAATCATCTTTTGTAATATTGTATTTAGTTAATTGTTTTATTAAGAAATTGTCTGGTATCTAATCTTGTATTTATTACATTTTGGGTCTATAGCTTGGAGCTAAAAAATAACAAGCATTTGCTAGGATATTTTTTGGAATTTAAAGGGAAGCAAGATGTTATCATGTTGTTAAGATATATAAAGGGATCAAAAGTTAGCCGTATGATGATCCAGAAAACAACCATGTTTGATTTAGGTACTTGCTAATACCACCTCTTTTTTCATCTATCTTGATTTCATTTGCTTAATGCAATATAATGTTCTAATAAAAAAAAGTTGTAATTAGAATGTTATAATAGAAAGAAACGAAACTTGGATGCTACAATACACAAATAAATAAGCACGTGTGGTGACAAAATACAGCTCCCTTGAAGCCTCAAGTTCTATATGCACCACGAGATTATAAGAGTGAAGGTAACGCGGGTTTAGTGTTTTTTGAATTGACAGTTAGATCAAGTACAGAGGTTTTGTTTCAATTACAAGACACTGCTAAAGTTCAGAAAATTAAATTGTCTTCCACCATGTCCATGCCCCTAAGCCCTTAAGTTTTCTGTGGTTATGGGAAGTCATGTAAAGTTGATGTTAAAGTGCTTCATTTACTGAAAATTTAAGTCAAAAAAATATCGATGCTTGGAGGAGTTTATATGTACCACATTGACTTGGCTTTAGGGTGGTTTCTCCATGGACAATGCCACCTTAAATCTCCTTCGGTAATTTGTGCAGGTAATAGCAATGTACTTTACAGTTTTTATGTAGTTTGATTCAAATTCCATGAAGTATTTTATGATCCACACAAGTAGGCCACCAATTTGAGACTATATAAACCCTCATGGGGGCAGTTCATATAGGCATCAATACAAACCAAAGATCACCAATATTTTTCATTTTACATTATGAATCCTTGTGTTTTTATAAATTTCTCACTTCTCTTGCTACTCCTTGTGATTACAAATGCCAGCCAATTGGTAGCAGTGAGAGAAGGAGGGGATGAGAATGGTGTTATGGAAAAGTGTTTAGATGAGGAGAGGGATGCTCTCCTTCTTTTCAAAGCTCCCCTTCAAGACCCTGATAGCTGTGACAACGCCTAGTAATATCAAGTATTTTAGTCGTTGTTGAGCCCTATTCTTGGTGAAATTATATCATATATACATTGGTATTCTCACTTTTTTTGTCAGTGCTTGTTTGCAAAGAAAAGTTACAATCAGGGGTTAAACGCGTACAAAATGAAGATGTTTGAAGATAAAGTCAAAAGTAGTCGACTGGACAAGCGCACCGCGGGTAGGCATGTGTGCGCGACGCGCCACGTCAGAAGTTGAGGGGGTGGAAGAAATTCAAACCGCGAGAAAACGGGGATAAGGCTCTACACACGCCGCGGTTATGAGCTCTGCGCGGTGCGGGTTCTAATTTTCCACAACTATAAATAGAAGCCATTAGGTCGAATTCAGGAGGCGAAGATCAGACCCTAAGTTGGACTTACGGCGACTATGACTCAATTTTCGAGATTTCATTAGCCCATTGTGGTATTTTTATGTCTTCATTCTACTTTTAGTTTTAGTTTAGTTGTTTTAAGATTGTAGCTTGGTGTTTTTGGGTGTGACAACCATTAGCGTTAGGTTAAAGTTTCTGAAATTTGTTTGTTACTGTTTTGAATGTTCTGGATCTTAAGTTTATGCAACTAATCATTTGGTTCTATGTTTATTGATGTTTTTCGGTATTTTTGTATTTGAATGTTTGAATGCTTTTAGATTGATCTTGTTTGTTTCTGATTTTGAATCTCACTTCTGATTTCAGTAAGCAAATTAGGTTAAAATTTAGTTTAAGTTTCATTTAGTTTATGCTTTGTTTTGGATTTGGTTTGGAATTGTGCTTTTGGATTGTTTTTGGGAAAGTAGAACTTAGTCCCTCCGGCTGTAGCGTGACACTGCAGTTGGCAAGCTATCGTCTTATCTTGACCACTAAAATCCTATGGATCGACCCTGACTACCACTGTACTAGTGTGAGTGAGGTATTTTACTATTTTTGACCGCACGACGACCTAGGCGTGTCAAGTTTTGGCGCCGTTGCCGGGGAGTTGGGAGCTTAAGATAGGACGATCTGTAAGGAGGTGTTTTCTGATTTTTAGTTTTGATATTTAAGTTTGATTAGTATTTTTGCTTTGTTTTGGCGGGCGAGTTGCACTAGTGCATGCGTACCCGTTGGGGTGGGCATTCATGACCCTTGTTTTTTGACTTGGAAATCGAACGAACCGGGCGCAATAATCGTGTGCATAGGCGTTTAGATAGAATGAGTCCCTGTAGTGTTAGTGTTAGTATAGAGGATGTTACCCATAAGCCTGTGGGGGAGGTAACAGGAGGGGAAATTCCATTTATACCCCCAGTGTCAGAATTTCATTTTGGTAGCACGAGTGCTATTGGTGGTGCGGTTTTAGCCCCCGCATCAATACCAGCATGCACTCCACCGTCAATTCCACCTTTAGGACAAACCACAACTAATCCTTTTTCCACTGTGATGGCTTGGGGAGCGCCGACCCGAGATTGCAACCCACCGCCACGTCAGCAAGCAACTATTTCTCAACCGTAACAATCACAACCATTACAACCACCTTACCAATCAACCATCTTTAAACCACAACCTATTTTTCAAACCTTACCACAACAAACCCAATATGTACAACCACAACAACCTCCACCGCAGCAGTATCAATACCAGGAGGTCGAGCATGGATATGACGAGGAGGATGAAGGCTGGATTCCTCCACAGTAGCAGCAACAGCGAAATCGAGTTCGGGGACCTCCACGAAGAATGCAACAACCACAGCAACCGCAAGGTCAACCAGGTTACAACAATGATCACTATAACGGTAACTTTGTTCAACCTTTATATTTTGTACAACCGAGAGGGCAATCAGTTGCGTCACACTTCCAACCGCGGGAGTATGACGATGCGTCGCCCATTTATATTCCTGATAATGTAGATACTCAAGTAGAAATTAGGCCTCAATTGATAGGAGTGTTAACTCAATTTAGAGGGTATAAAAATGACGATCCATATAATCACTTATATGAGTTCATAGCCATAGCTAATGCCAATACCCCTAGGAACACCAATAAAGATATTTTTAGGTTAAGATTATTTCCTTTTACCCTAAAGGACAAAGCCAAGTACTGGTTCACATCTTTACCACCTAATAGTATCACTACTTGGGATCAACTGAAGGCCAAGTTCTTACAAGAGTTCTACCCAGCTAGTAAGACTACCGAGATCCGACGAGCGATTCAATATTTTCAACAAAATCCGGGGGAAGCATTTCACGAGGCTTTTGAGCGTTTGAAGGAGTTGATGCGGTCGTGTCCACATCATGAAATTCCAAAGTGGCAGCTAGTGAAATTATTCTTTGAAGGGATGAATGAAACACATCAAGCGATGATAAATTCTTCATCAAGTGGCACGTTTATGTGGCAGGAACCAGAAGCATAGAGATTTCTGGAACAGTTAAGTTTAGGTTCCAAGGTTAGTGGGTCCATGAAAGACAGCACTGTTTATGTGGCGAGCATGGAGGCAGAAGAAAAATGGAAGAAGGGAATTCATAATGAGTTAAGTACTGTTACTAAGAAATTCAATCAGATATCACAAGATTTCAGAAGGAGAAAGGAGCTTATGTATTACATGGGCAAGTCATTTGTAATACATGTGGCGAAGTAGGTCATAATCACAGTGAGTGTTCGATGACACATGACGAAATTATCCAAGTGCACGGATATGGTCAGTTTCATAATACGCCACGACCATTCCGAAACAACCAGCAGAGGGAAAATAGGCAGCCGCAAGTGAAGAAGAAACATGTACAACCAATGAAACAAGAAGGAGGCAAAAATATTGGAACAAAGGAGATCTATGAAGTCTTGCTCAAGCTCAAGGAAGCCGAATACGCGAATACTCAAGCGAGCTTGAGACTGGGGGAGCAGTTGGTGAAGTTAGAAAAGGAGAAAGCACAGGAGAAGGCATAAACACCAAAGGTGCAAGTAAATGAAGTTATCACTTTAAGAAGTGGGAAGAAGGTGGAAAATAAGGTTGTTGCTCCACCAGCAGAAGAAGACAATGATGTGGAGATAGTATTCGATGAAAAAGAAGAATTAGAAAACGAAGAGAATAAGGAAAAGGAAAAACAAGAATAGAAAAAGGAATCTACAAGTAAGTGGGAGAAAGGGGAGACGAGTGGAATAGCTCATTTTCCCGTGGCTTTGGAAAAGCCAGAGGAGATGTGGGAGCTGTTCAGCCAAATCAAAGTCAATATTCCTCTAGTCAAGCTCATCAAGGAGGTCCCTGCTTATGTGAAGTTTTTAAAGGATATGTGCATCCATAAGAAGCACATCTTGTCGCATCTTCCCAAGAAGATTGAATCGACTGAGTATGTCAGTTCAATAATTATGGAAACATTACCACCCAAGATGAAGGATCCAGGAGCGCCCCTCATTTCCGTTGATTTGGGTGACGTGCATATTAAGAAGATATTATTAGATTTAGGAGCGAGTGTGAATATTTTTCCAGGTCAGCTTTTTGATAAGCATGAGTTCGGTACCTTGAGGCCTACAGATGTGATTTTACAGCTTGTCGATACGTCTACAAAGATCCCAAGAGGAATGCTCTCCGATGACATCATCAAGGTTGGGAACTTCTATTACCCAGCTGATTTCTTGGTTCTGGATACCCATCAAGCCGTTAATGGAGAACAACCCACCATCATTCTTGGACGGCCATTCTTGGCCACAGCAAACACAAATATCAATTGTCGCACAGGAGAGATGGGGATATCATTTGGGCACCAACAGACCAAGATTAACATCTTTGATGAATTGGTGCAACAATACACGCCTAAGGTCTTACAACAAGAAGCAGTGGACATTCTCGAAGAGAGAGATGCTGCACAGGAAAATCAAGAAGAGGAAGAAGGAAAGAAGAAAGATGTGAAGCATGAAGAATGTGCGCAGATCGAGAAGTTGCCAACAGAGATTCCGAAAACATTGATGCCATCCTTACAGGAGCCACCTACCTTGGAGTTGAAACCGTTTCCAGCTCATCTTAAGTATGCATTCTTAGGAAAAGAAGATACTTTACCAGTAATCTTGTCAGCCGATCTAACAATAGAGAAAGAAGGAGTAGTGCTTGAAGTTCTATCTAAGCACAAGGAGGCCATCAGCTGGACAATTGCAGATTTGAAGGGGATCAGCCCCACAACATGCATGCATCGGATCATAACTAAAGAAAGATCAAAAGCAGCTAGAGACACTCAGCGGAGGCTCAATCTGAACATGAAGGAAGTTGTCAAGAAAGAAGTGCTGAAATGGTTAGACGCGTGAATCATATATCCAATCTCTGACAGTGAGTGGGTCACTCCAAAGCAAACTATGCCATACAAATCGAGAATTACTGTAGTGGATACAACGATGGTGATAAGGTGTCCACAAGACCCGTGACTGGATGGAGAGTGTGTATAGATTATCGGGAACGTAATGCTGCAAACTCTAAAGACCATTTCCCATTGCCTTTCATCGATCAGATCGTGGAGAAGCTAGCCGGACAGAAATATTACTGTTTCTTGGATGGATACTCAGGTTATAACCAGATTGCCATTCACCTAGAGGATCAGGCTAAAACAATATTTACTTGCCCCTATGGTACTTCCGCGTTCCGAAGGATGCCATTCGGCCTGTGTAATGCTCCAGCCACGTTCCAAAGGTGCATGATGGCAATATTCGCAGATATGATTGGTGATGCACTTGAGATCTTCATGGACGATTTTTCGATCTTTGGGTCGATATTTGACGCATGTTTAAATCAGTTAGAAAAGGTATTAGAAGTTTAGAACGATGTGTGGAGTCGAACCTGGTGCTTAGTTGGGAGAAAAGCCATTTTATGGTTAGGAAAGGAATTGTTCTAGGTCATGTAGTCTCCGAAAGAGGATTCGAAGTGGATCGAGCTAAGGTTAAGGTGATTTCGACACTGCCGCCCCCGACATCACTAAAAGGGGTGAGATCATTCTTAGGTCACGCAGGATTTTACCGTAGGTTCATTAAAGGCTTTAGCACCATCTCCAAACCCCTTTGTGGCCTTCTTTTGAAGGATGCACCATTTATTTTTTATGAGGAGTGTGTCAAAGCATCCAACATCCTTAAAAATAAATTGGTCGAAGCTCCTATCCTTAAACCTCTCGACTGGACCCAACCATTTGAAATCATGTATGACGCAAGTGACTACGCTGCTGGTGCAGTGTTAGGCCAAAGGATCGACAAAAAGCCAGTAGTTATATGTTACGCTAGTAAGACTTTCTCTGAAGCTCAATTAAACTATACAACCACAGAAAAGGAATTACTTGCCGTAGTGTTTGCTTTGGATAAGTTCAGATCCTACATTTGAGGATCAAATGTGGTGGTTTACACCGACCACAATGCTGTCCGTCATCTACTTGAAAAGAAGGAATCAAAGCCGAGACTGATCAGATGGATATTACTGCTCCACAAATTTGATGTGGAAATCAAAGATAAGAAAGGGACGGAAAACATGGTGGCAGACCATCTCTCACGATTGCTAGCAAAAGGTTTGGAAGCCGACATCAAAGACACATTTCCGGATAAACAGTTATTGGAACTTACTGGGGCTCCATGGTACGCGAATTATGTTAACTTTCTAGCAATAGGAGCAATGTCGTCACATTGGACGAAGCAACGGCAAAAACAGTTCTGAACTTATGCAAAGAGGTTTATCTGGGACGATCCCGATCTTTTTAAGGTGGGAGAAGATCAAATAACTCGTCGATGCGTGCCCGATAGCGAAATCAATGATGTGCTGGAGCACTGCCATACGTCAGCTTGTGGAGGACACTTCAGTGGAAAGAAGACGGAATACAAGGTTTTAGAGTCCGGATTGTATTGGCCGACTATCCTCAGGGATGCCCATAAAACCGACAAGGAATGTTTGAATTGTCAACAGCTGGGAAATATTCCAAAGAGGGATCAAATTCCACTAAATCCAATTTTAGTGGTGGATATCTTCGATGTATGGGGAATTGACTTCATGGGTCCTTTTCCCACTTCACATGGGTATGTGTACATCTTGGTAGCCGTTGACTATGTTTCAAAATGGATCGAGGAGGAAGCGACCCGCACAAATGATCATCACGTGGTGTGCAAATTCGTTAAGAATAACATCTTCACTCGACATGGAGTTCCACGGGTCATCATCGGTGATGGGGGATCGCATTTCAAGAATTTCAAGTTTGGGCGGCTGCTGAAACATTATGGGGTCAACCATCGGATTGCCACTCCATATCATCCACAAAGAGCGGTCAGGTAGATGTGTCTAATCGGCAGATCAAAGAAATTCTTCAGAAGATAGTTAGAACAGACCAGAAAGCATTGGTCACAAAGGTTGGATGATGCACTTTGGGCATACAAAACTGCCTATAAAACACCAATTGGAACTACACCCAATCGGCTGGTTAATGGAAAGGGATGTCATTTGCCCGTGGAGCTAGCCAATCAGGTGTTGTGGGTAATTAAGCAAGTCAACATGGATTACGATACAGCTGGAAAAGAGCGGAAGTTGCAACTTTCTGAACTGGAAGAATTACGGGACGAAGCTTATGAGAATGCAGCCTCATACAAATAAAAAATGATGCAGTACCACGACACTAAACTAAGATTGAAGACTTTCGTGGCAGGGCAAAAGGTGTGGCTCTACAATTCAAGGTTAAAAATGTTTCTTGCAAAGCTGAGAAGCAAGTGGAATGGACCGTACAAAGTCGTCAGCGTCACGGAATACGATGCGGTGGAAATTCAAGATCTCAAGGGAGGACCACCATTCAAGGTCAATGGACATAGGCTTAAACCTTATGTCACTGTAGGCACATTCCAGAAGCTGTAGGTGGAAACGGTAGAGTTCGTGTCTAACATTCCAGAATATGTTCAATAGTCAGGTAAGTGCATGCCAACTACACCCCGGACGACTCTTTCTCATGTGCTGACTATTGGAGTACCATTTCGTCCACTCGGTATCACGAGAATACCATTTGGGCGGGGTTGATGCATTTGCCGGTACACCGGATGTTGCGCCGGTTAATCTCGACCATGTTTTGGCCACGTGCTGATGAGGAGCGGGTTTTACCACGTGAGTTACACCTCATGTGGGCTTTGACACGAAAGCTCCAAACGTGTAACATTCCATATTTCATCGCCAGTTACTTCAAGCAGCTGACGAACGCACCACTGAAGTACATAGCGCTTGGTGGTGGGCACTTTGTGACACGGTTGGCACATTCTTACTGGTTATTTTCCGAACACAACACCCGTGAGTTGACGATTATTCCTCCGGTCGCCTTCAGCCCATCGACCACGGTTTCACAGGATGTTATCTACATTGATGACGGGGTTACATCAGTCGAGCGATCAACATTTCCCGTCTTACGTGCAGAGCCATCAACATCCAGAAAAAGACCGCGGGCAACAGTCAGCCTGCCCCGAAGCCTCTCCCCGCAACTATGGAATCAAGGTTCCTAGCCGATGAGGTGAAAGCAGTTCAACGGGCCCTGCATAACCACAAGTTGGAGCATACTGTGCAAGTAATGGAAATGAGGGACATCGATCGGAGGTCACAGAATACTCAGACTCCGCTTCTATGGCTTTCTGAGTGCGTTGTGAATTTTCTCAATGGTTCAAAAACGCCCATATCAAGGCCTCAACCACCCTTGATTGAGGAAGAAGAGGAGGAGCCGATGGAAGAAGGGGATGAGAATGAGGAAGACGACACTGCCCACAATTAAGAGGTATAATGTAATTATTTTGTTTAGTTGGTTCATCTAGTAATTACCGTGATGCGCGCAGTTCCATCACGCGCCGCGGTCCTCCACAACACACAAATTTCATATTGTATTCGTTTGTTTTCTTTTTTGCATTTAATGTTTTTGTGAGTGATGCATGTGAAGTACCAAATGGAATCTATGGAGGACTTGTTTCAGGCAAGTGTGGGGTCACCGTGCCCCCTCCACTTGCTATGATCACTGGCGTGTTTTACTGTTGCGCTACAAATCCTGGAAATCTGAACCTGAAGTGTAAGCAGTTCGTGTTTTTTGTACCTGTGACAATCGAGCACCATCAAGCAGTCAACCGTCTAAGGGGTAACTCTTTCTCCCTTGTTTTGAAATAATTTTGTACAACGGGGACGTTTTACGGTTTTAAGTATGGGGTGTGGACGGTCGAAATAGTATTTTTTTGAAATTTTTGCGAAAACAGTTAATTTTCTAAACTTTTAGCAACTTTTTCAAAAATTTTAATAGATTGTAATTTTAAAACGAATAGTTTGTGAATGTTATAGCTTTGATATTTTTCAAGAAATACTATTTAGTTGTTATCATGCTATGAGTTTAGTAAAATAAGTTGAGTTTTAGGAGTTAGAAGATTGGGATATTTTAGGATTGGAATTTAGGAAAGGACTGTCAATCAGTGACCTTTGTTGTTCGAGCCGGTAAGTCTAAAATGGGTGGGGCTTATGCACCTTGCCACCAAAGATCGTCTGGTCTGGGATGATATTTCTGAAAGCTCGTTACGTACACAGACAACATCGAAAGTCGTGGATAGTTCTTTTATGACCTTTAGAATCTGAATGAGTACGTACACTTCACTGTGGACAGAAAATTTGTAATTAAGGGTTCTTTAGAAGGTCATGAATTTCAAAGAATATTTTGGTTATGTTTGTAAAAACTATTTCAATCTAACTCTGGGGACAATAAGCTTTGAAAATTTGTAATCAAGGGTTCTTTATTAGAATTTGTTAAAAACTCTCTTGCTTGGGGACACAAGTGTGGGGTTTTTGACAACGCCTAGAAATATCAAGTATTTTAGTCATTGTTGAGCCCTATTCTTGGTGAAATTATGTCATATATACATTGGTATACTCACTTTTTGTGTCAGTGCTTGTTTGCAAAGAAAAGTTACAATCAGGGGTTAAACGCGTACAAAATGAAGAAGTTTGAAGATAAAGTCAAAAGAAGTCGACTGGACACGCATGCTGCGGGTAGGCATGTGTGCGCGACACGCCACGTAAGAAGATGAGGCGGTGGAAGAAATTCAAACCACGAGAAAACGGGGATAAGGCTCTACACGCGCCGCGGTTATGAGCTCTGCGCGGCGCGGGTTCTAATTTTCCACAACTATAAATAGAGGCCATTAGGTCGAATTCAGGAGGCGAAGATCAGACCCTAAGGTGGACTTACGGTGACTTTGACTCAAGTTTCGAGATTTCATCAGTGCCCATTGTGGTATTTATATGTCTTCACTCTACTTTTAGTTTTAGTTTAGTTGTTTTAAGCTTGTAGCTTGGTGTTTTTGGGTGTGACAACCATTAACATTAGGTTAAAGTTTCTGAAATTTGTTTGTTACTGTTTTGAATGTTCTGGATCTGAAGTTTATGCAAGTAATCATTTGGTTCCATGTTTATTGATGTTTTTCGGTATTTTGGTATTTGAATGTTTGAATGCTTTTGGATTGATCTTGTTTGTTTCTGATTCTGAATCTCACTTCTGATTTCAGTAAGCAAATTATGTTAGAATTTAGTTTAAGTTTCATTTAGTTTATGCTTTGTTTTGGATTTGGTTTGGAATTGTGCTTTTGGATTATTTTTGGGAAAGTAGAAGTTAGTCCCTCCGGCTGTAGCGTGACACTGCAGTTGGCAAGTTATCGTCTTATCTTGACCACGAAACTCCTGTGGATCGATCCTGACTACCACTGTACTAGTGTGAGTGAGGTATTTTACTATTTTTGACCGCACGACGACCTAAGCGTGTCAGGCTGTAAATGGAGTGGAGTCACATGCAGCAGCAAAACTCGTCATGTCACAGAGCTTCATGTTAGCGAGAATGCTCTTGAAGGTGAGATTAGCTATTCGTTGCATAACTCAAACTACTTGAATGTTCTTGATCTTTCCTACAATTCTTTTCATGGAAGCATTCCCACTTTCATTGGTTCCATGACACGATTAAGTTACCTCAGTCTCCATTTCAATAATCTCAATGGAACCATTCCCACTTTCATTGGTTCCTTGACGGAATTAAGGTACCTTTACGTTTCCTCTAACTCTCTCCATGGAACCATTCCTCCAGAGTTTATAAACCTCGAACCCGTGCAGACCACGGGCTCAAGCTATTTAACTATTAAATTGTGTCGTCACTTGATTAGAAATTCAAATAGTGATTTAATATTATCACTTGAACACAGATGATTGATCTGAATTAATACGAATAAAAAACTGGCAAATTTTAAAACTTTAAAATATACCTTATACTTTATATAATAGTTTATATAATATGTATAGTTAAATTAAATACATCAACTTGGATCAAGACTAGGCTCATCCATTCTAAGCACTTTAAGATGGTTTAAGGAAACGACCTATAAAATGACCGATGAATAGACGTCTTTTTGCCACCGTCGTTTGTCTGGACCAATAGAGTTACTGAAAGGGTCCAACATGTTGATGTCAAGTTAAAAGTATTAACTTAAAATTATCCCAAAAAAATACCATTTAGATAAATAGAAAAATGTAAAAAATGTATGTTAATCCATGAAAACACACATCATTTCCTTATGGTCTATTAATGGAACGCGTGTGGTTAATCGGCACATTAATTTGGGACTATAAGTGGCAACACGATGTGGCGATTAGGGTTTATGGTTTGTTGATGGAGCGTGTGTGGTTTACCGGCGCATCAATTTGAGACTATAAATAGAACGATTGTGCCAAGCGTTTTTTTATAGTTAATTCACAATCTTGTTTGTGGTCCTCGGTATCTCGGCCATAAAGGTAAGATAGCATATCCAAGATTAACATGCCATTGATGATTTCAATGAATCTCAAAAGATCTTGGAATTTCATAAAGATTGAAATTGGCAAAGTGTATGCCTACCTAAACTAAGCTCATAATATGATTACGGCAACATTTTTCATTGAATGAATGTAAAATATGGATCCTAGCCTTAAACATAAATTGGGTAATTATTTTAAGAGATATATATATATATATATATATATATATATATATATATATATATATATATATATATATATATATATATATATATATATATATATATAAACTAACTAAAACTTATCTCTCTTGTAGATGTCCGGAATCAATGGTGATCTCCCTCCCCCTCCCCCTCCTCCTCCTCCACCTCCTTCGCCAATTCAAATTTCACTCTACACTCGGTTCTCTCAAAGGAAAAGTTGACCGGTCCTAAATATATGGACTGGATGCGAAAATTGCTACCCCCAAAGAATTTACTGCTTACTGGAAACATGTTGATGACGCTACAAAAGTGTCTTGCATCATGATAGCGCCATTGTTGGATTAAGGTGTCTAAGCCATAACTATAATTTATACATATGTTTGAATTGATGGCAGCACAGTCCTTTTGGGATCCGGGCCGCGCGTATTGTGTTTTCACGATTACATTTAAAATCAGATTTTTATACGCGACGCGGATAGAAGCTTCCCGCGCCGCGGCCTTATCTTAATTTGAAATTAAAGATAATCACTAAAACAGAGTTTTGAAAGCTATCCAAAATTCCCACAACTGCATATAATCAACTTGCGAAATTTGTGATTCTTTTCATTGCGGTAAAAGCTTCTCAATCAATTAAGTCATCTGCATTCTCTTCTCTTCACTGAAATCCAAGTAATTTCTTCTTGTTCTCCTCTTTTTCTTTATAAGTCTTGAACTTGCCTAAATGATGTTGTAATTCACAATGTCGTAATCATCTGATGAAATTGATTGTCAAATTAGGATTATAGTACTATACTGCATGAAACCCAATAGTTAGATTAGAGTTAACGGGAATGAATTAGATAGAATGATCGATTTTGTTGGCTGAAATCGTTCGCCGTGCCGCGGTCTGTACAGTCCACGACGCGGGTTATAAATGTTCATTTGACGCGTCGCGGGATGTTACGTGTGCGCCTCGTCGAACGACAAAACAGTGCAGTAATTGTCAATTTTGTGATTTCTGCAGGCACGATGTCTTCTTCCGCAAGTTCAGAATCAACTGACTGGAACTCCTTGGCTACAGGAGTTGGCAGAGCACGGGCTTATAGCTTCTACAATCACAGATCTGTGCAACAACACAAGAGAATCCTTCCCGCCCGGCCGGTCAACTGGGAGTTGACCAAGGAATCGGGAATCATGGAGCATCTGCAAGATTGGTCGGTCCAAGGGGGCTACGAGGATGGTGAGCTTATCTACACATGCCGGGCCATTGAAAACGTAGTGCACATGGAAGAACCTATTTATCGGGAGGTGCTTTTGTAATTCCTTGCAAGCTACCACTTTGATAATCAGCCTCTGGGGATGGACACTGAAGAAATGGTGCAGTTTCGGTTGGGTAATCACAACCGAAGCTGCAGTCTACGAGAATTTGGTTATCGAATCGGGCTCTATACTCAGGAAGAATCGGAGGCATCGGGGTTCGACACCTTCCACCGAAGTGCTAACTATGATGTCGATGATTCCTTCTCTCCTGCTGACTATTGGAGTACCAAATCATCCTTGCGGTATCACGAGAATACCAAACGCGAGGGGCTGATGTATCTACCGGCGCATCGAATGTTGCATCGGTTGATATCGACTATGATCTGGCCTCGTGCGGACGAGGACCGGGTCCTACCACGTGAGCTACATCTCATGTGGTGTTTGACGCAGATGCTCCAGACGTGCAACATCCTGTATTTCGTGGCTGACTACTTCAAGCAGATCACAGACAAACCATTGAAGCAAATCGCTCTCGGTGGCGGACATTATGTAATGAGACTGGCCCAATCCTACGGGTTGCTATCTGAGCATACCACCCGTGGACTAACACTTGTTCAGCCAGTTCCCTTTAGTCCGCCGACCACCATCTCCCGAGATGTGATTTATGTTGACGATGGGATCACAACAGCTGAGCGATCGCCATTTCCGGTGCTGAGGACCGAGCCATCAACTTCCTAAAAGCGACCGCAGGTGACTATCAATTTACCCCGAGGACTTCCCCCGGCCACCATGGAGTCACGATATTTGGCCGATGAAGTGAAGGCAGTTCAAAAAGCCTTGCAGACCCACATGCGGGAACACCAGATCCAGTCGGCGGCAACACATGAGATTGATAAAAGAATGCAAAATACACAAACGTAACTCCTCTGGCTAGCTGACTATATGATTGCACTCATGGCGAAAAACAAATGTGTCCTACCAAGACCCCAGCCAACGATTAAAGAAGAGGAGGAGCCTATGGAAGAGGATCCGGAGGAAGAGGAAGATGAGGAGGACGATACTGCACATAGTTGAAGGGATTGGATGTAATTAATTTGGATTTTCTTTTAGTACATTTTTGATTTGCATTTTTGTTAGGTTTAGTTGAAAGATTCGTTTTTAGGAAGTTGTTTAGGATAATAAACCTCTTGAAGGCAGTAGATGATAATAATACAGTAATGGTTTTTGTGTGTTGAATTGTTATTGTGAGATTTTGAAATTGGAGTAACCTGCTGAAATTACCGCGCCGCGGCATGATTATATCATGCGACGTGGTCTTTTCCCATTCGACGTTGATTTCAACTCACGTAATTACCACGACACGCGTCCTTCGATCATGCGCCGCGGTCTTCCGCAACACATACATTTTTGCTTATTGTACATTTCTAGGTTTTCTTTCAGTAATGTTTGCATTTAATGTTTTGTTGAGTCATGCATGTTATACCAAATTGGGGAGGTGTTGTCTCAGACAATTGTGGGGTCACCGTGCCCCCTCCACTTGTCTTGACCACCGGCGTGTTCACTGTTGCGCTACAACTCCAGAATGCGAAATCAAGAACTTTTTTTTGTTCAAATTTGTATCTGTGATACCGAGTACCAACCAAGCAGTCTACCGTCCAAAGGGGTAACTCTTTCTCCCTTGTTCTAAAATATTTATGTACAATGGGGACGTTGTACGATTTTAAGTGTGGGGTGTGGACGGTCGAAAGAGTTTATTTTTGAAATTTTTGCGGGAAAAGACCACTTTTTAAAATTTTTAGCAACTTTTTCAAAAATTTTACTACATTGTAATTTTGAAACGAATGGTTTGTGATTGTGATAGCATTAGTATTGTTCAAGAGATACTATTTAGTTGTGATCATGCTATTAGTTAGTCAAAACAAGTTGAGTTTTAAGAGTTAGACGATTGGATTGTTTTAGGATTGGAATTTAGGAAGGAAATGTCAATCTGTGGCCTTTGTTGTTCGAGCCGGTAGGTCCAAAAAGGGTGACCTCGAAGAGGCATTTATGCACCTTACCACCTAAGATCGTCTGTTTTGGGATGGTATTTTCGAAAGCTCGTTACACGGACAACATCGAAAGTCATGGACAATTCCTTAATGGCCTTTAGAATCTGAATGAGTAAGTACACTTCATTGTGGACAGAAAGTTTATAATCAAGGGTTCTCTAGAAAGCCATGAATTCCAAAGAACATTCTAATTAGGTTCTCGTGAACTATTTCACTCTAACTCATAGGGCAATAAGCTTTGAAACTAAACACAGTCAAAAATTATTTGAGTCTTAGTTAGAATTTATTAAAAACTCTCTTGCTTGGGGACAAGCAAGGCACAAGTGTGGGGTGTTTGACAGCGCCTAGTGATATTGCATATTTTAGTCGTTGTTGAGCCCTATTCTTAGTGCAATTATATCATATATATCGTGGTATTCTCACTTTTCGTGCCAGTACTTGTTTGGAAGAAAATAATGAAAACAGAGACCAAAAGCGTACAAATTGGAGAAAGTTTGGAGAAGAAGGAGAAATCAGGAAAATACGTACGCGCGCCGTAGGAATCAAGAAGGCGCGACGCGGATCTAAGGCGGTGGAACAAATTCAAATGCCGAGAAAACGGGAGAAGATCAGTACGCGCGCCGCGGTTTACTTAATTGCGCGGCGCGGCTGCGAGAAAATTGCTACTATAAATAGAGCCATTTACAGCCGAAAACCCTAGCAAAGACCCGGTGGAAAAACGGCCTGAAGGCTCTTTGACTCCGTGATTAAGCATCAGCAACCTCTCAATTGGTATTTCTTAGTTTTAGAATTTATTTTCATTTAGTTAGATAGTGAGCAATTGTTAGCTAGTATCTTTGGGAGTGACAACCACTAATATTAGGCTTTAGTTTATGTTTTTGAAGCATTTGGTTACTGTTTGTACCTGTGGAATTCGTTTTGGTTAATGAAAATCATTTGGTTACAAGTAATCTTGGTTTTTCGGTGTTTTGATGGTTGATTTTGGTTTTGCATGTTTGGATTGTTTTTGGATGATTGTTTTGACCTAGTTGGACTGTTTTCCTTTGCTGATTTCAGTAGCCAAGTAGGTTAGTCTTTTAGGTTTGAACTTTAGCCAGTGACTGTCCCATTGGACCTTAGTTATTGGTTTAGTTTATGCCTTGTTTTGGTTTGTGTTTGGTGTGTTCGGATGCCTTTGGTGTGAAGCTTAGCTTAGTCTATGCTTAGTTTGAGATTGTTCATTATAGGTTTTCTGAGTTTTAGTGGCAAGGGTTTGGGAACTAAAATCCTCCGACTATAGCATGACACTATAGTAGGTAATCTGTCATCTGATCTGACCACGTAGCTCCTGCGGATCGACCCTGACTACCACTGTGCTAGTGTGTGTGTTAGGTTTCTCTTATTTTTGACCGCAAGACGACCTAGGCGTGTCATGTCCGCTCCTTAAAGCACGGCATCACACAGCATCTTGTGATAAGCATGAAACCCTTGACCATTGAGTCAAAAGAAGTTCGTTGCCTCATGCTATTGATCATTGAACCCGAGTTCCGCAGGGATTTAGAATTACAGGGTCAGATGAATTAGCACAGCTGGTTGAGGAAAGGTTCCCAGAACCGGTTGAAAATGAACAAACTAGGATCTTCAAAGAGTTTGAAGTGTGCAAGATAGTAAAAAGTAGCACCCGTTTGCATGTTCTTGAGATTGAGGGATACATAGGCGAACTGTATAAAATTGGTCACCCCTTTTGATCGGGAGTTAAGCGTTACGTCGATTTGCTGATCTGTTCATCCAGATGTACAGAAAGGGAAACCAGGGTGAGACTATCATGGGAATGCATTCAATGTTGACTCTGTATGAGTCGTTCATGGAGAAGCACAGTTCCGTTGATTCAGCTGCTTCGGGATTGAGTCTAGTAATAAGGCACATCAAGAAATGATCCAGATCGTCTAGACCAATTCTTCGATGTCTCACACTGGGAATCTACAAGGTGGGACATAGTCACAGAAAGATTGGAAAAATGCTCTGAAGCCGAATGGTTTGGCAACTCAGGAATATCTTAAAACTCAGAACTCCTGATCCTTAATTTCTCGATACAGGATGTGTTTCTCACATATGCTCTGTATGCATGGATCTCTGTAGGATGCGGGATGTTGTTGCATAGGAGCATATTCGGATTGGATCTGAAGCTCATGTAGTTTTGAAGTTTAGTTAGATATTATGACCTTGTTATTAGCCTTTTAGATGCATGCGACATTGTCTGTCATATAGTACATTGTTCAAGCATATTCTTTTAAAAATGTTGATTTTCTTTTAATACATGTTTGTTTAAATTATCCTTGAAATGTTGTATGAGTATGTTAATTGCATGAATGGCAATAACTTAAATGTTGATTCATCCAAAGTGTTTGGATTCATGAATTGTATCCTATATGATTGTTAAGATAACTTTTGTAAGGATCAATTCAACCAAAGGTCTAGTTGGACAGGACTTTGGAATCATTTGACTTAGAGTCACATGATTAATTGAGTTCTTAATAAAATTATTTGTGGCAAGAAATGAATCACCCAAAGATCCAATGGATAGGATTTTGGAATCAGTTGACTTGGAGTCAGGTGATAATTGCATATCTTGAACAGAATTAACAAAGTCATAAATTTACATAGAGATGTAAAAGACATTAAGATTATGAGCAACGGACATATTAGTTACTGTGTATTGCTCGAGTCTTTGAACAGAACACAATTAGTTATACTTCATAATATTTGCCAATTAGTTTGACAAATATGGCTTCGTTTATCAGAATAAGCAATTGATTGAAACCTTGAATTGTTCAAGGACTTTAAAGGAAGTATAAGATCAAATGAACCTGAGTGACAACATAAACTGAGAAAATGTCTCACGGCTTATTCTCTTCCAAGAACATTAATGGTTCTAATGTGTCTTAGGGAAGATGATGGCGCATTGGTCGAAATAGTTCGATCCTCGATGTATAAGATACACTTCCAATTAGTTTTTCGATGAATTGAATATTCAACCAGTCAGACCATAGAAACCATATTTCGACCACGTCTTGGACTAAGTAGGTTTTTCAGACACTGTCTGAAGTGTAAAGCTGGGATCGTCCCACTTGTACATAGAAAGTACAGGATCATGTAGCGTTCGTTCGAACCTCATGACCAGCCTGTATCTGATCAGCAATGTTGTTTCATTGGCTATCCTGACTGTAACTGTGAAAGAAGAGTTCTTATGGAAAGGACTCATATTCTAAGGAAACAGTGGGAGTAAGAATAATCATTAATGAGTTCAGGATTAGCCAATTGAAAGAACCTTTAGTCATCACTAAGCCTTGACCAGGAATCGGATTCCTGTTAAACCTGACATACTCTTCTCTTGATCAGTAGTATTGGTCACTGTCATAAGTAGTTATGATCTGGGTGACATACTGATTAGTGGTAAAACACTAAAGTTTATACAGATAAGTAATTCGACTACTTAGAAGCATTGGTGAGCCTGGTTGCTGCCAAATAAGAGAACCTTAAGGCGAGATACAGTCTATGTGAAAATTTGGATGATTTTACACTTGGTCTAATAACCAGTGGGAGTAATTGAACCATCAAAAGAAAGCAACATAGATAGAAATGTACTTACAAAACATCTGGTTGAATGAGACAATACTCAGAGTCAAGTGATTGATTCCGAGAGAAGCAGTCTCAATAAAAGATGAAATCCGAAAGGACACTGTTTAGTAAAGCTGCACCTTGTGAGTTGTTAGTGGAGCGTGTGTGGTTTACCAATACACTAATAGGGACTCACAAAGAGCATGCCAATACAAAGGTACATAGGCCCGGGATTCATCCCATGGGCATCTCGTAAGAAGGGATATTCGGATTCTCAAAATATGAAAAAGTTTGGGTTTTGTGAATAGCCTGAAAGATTCCCATAACTATGTCAGAAAGGATTGACTTCGGATTCTCAAAATGTGCCAAAAGGTTCGGATTTTGTGAATAGTCTGAAAGAGTCACATAATTGTGTCAAAGCCAGTGGGAGTATCGTTATCACTATATGTTGGTTACATACTGATCCTAGGAAATGTCTCTTATCATTACAAAGTGTAATGACTTGACATTAAGAGATGGTTCGATATGAAAGACTTAATAAAGATACAGCATACTCAAGTGGTTGCAAACATCTATTAGATAGATCAAAACTCCGCCAATGTAATCTTGATGAGATTTAAGATGCACAAACCCAGGAAAGGAGTTTCCTATCATTACAAAGTGTGATGACTTGGCATGAAAGATATAAAGAAGGTGTAGCATACTTACATAATTCACAGAAATCTATCGGATAGATGAAATCGTTAGTATAGACCCAGCCATTGTAAGCATGATCTTGATAAGATTCAATATGCATGAGAAATAGTCTCCGAAAGGATATAGTTTTTCGAGAGTCATGACACAAGGATTGTCAGTAATCTTTAGATTCTGAAAGGGTTTGGAATAAAGATTAGATTGTATTCGACGAGCTACTTAGATAAATCAGAAGTGTCATGAACGTGTCCTGATGACTTAATGCTTAGAGCATAGTAAGTTGGATTCAGGATATAACCTGACTGAGAAGACTGGATGTTAGTAACAATTTGAAAGGAGTTTCGAATCAGGTAATTGTTTACACTAGGACGTGGTGATGTAGGACTTCATGGTTAAAGAGTTTCGTTGGTATTGTGATGGAGCGCGCGTGGTTCACCGGCACATCATAACACCTCGAAATAGTCTTAGGGTGTAGTCATGTAGACCAAAGACCCTGAGAACCATGGGAAGTCAGAGTACACATCACCTGAATGGAGTTAGGAGAGACAGAAAGACAGAATAATATATTGAGATGACATCGGAAGAGCATCCGATTGGATCGTCTGCAACAAAAGTGTATCAGTGTAAGACACTATGGATACATAGAAAGAGTAAAAGGTTCATGTAGACAAAGATATAAAACTTGAATTGAAAGTTTAAAAGAAAAACAAGAAACCGATAATAGTATTATGAAAGATCTGACTTGGTGATTATGTTAGTGCTAAAGTCAGATCGTTGACCAACTCGTAGTTTGATATGTTGGATTGTAATGTCAAAACTCTTTAGTTTGATGGAATGTTAGATAAGTACTTTTGTATGAATGCTTTAAGTAATGAACAAAAGGTTATGTCTTATGTCTGATATTTACATATGCTTTAATCAATATCTCGGATAAGCTATGTTCTGATAATCTTATGAACATCCGAAATCCAGTCATGGATTTCGGAACTCCAATGTATATCAAGATCAGAAAGTACACTTATCAGAAGATAGAGTTCAGAAGTCTATATTCCGAACTAACACAGAAGTCCATTCAAGATCGACTAAGAACATATTCTCTTGATACTCTGATACAGAAATGCCAGGACTCCAAAATCCACTCAGGATTTCGGATTATCAATATGTTCAACTTAGAGGGAACATCATACTTAATCATTCTACAAAGAAGACTGAAGATCAGAAGATCATCTTGTAGATAAGGCAAAGGATAAGCATTTCAACGTATAGGATATAATTAGACTAGATCAGGCGTGGCCTTTTAGGAGCATGTTGATTGTACTTAGAGTATTATTTTATTCTAGATAAGCCACCCTAGTCTGACATTGTATTACCATATTAATTTCATCCTTCTTTTCTGACCGAAGAGAGACGTGTTGTCTCCTCTTCAGTCCGTAGATCTTTATCCAAAGGTCTTCCCTTATCCTATAAAAGGGAGACCAAGTCCATCTTCAGTCCTCATGAGTTTGAAAGGCTTTGTGTAACACTTTTACATTTATTAATATAATCTCTCATTCCATCAACTCTCCAATTCATATCTGCATTTCCTACAGTCTTTATATTCCTTGCATCTCTAAATTCCCTGTCTTTACATTTCTTATTATCTAACTATTAATTACTTTATATATTGTTGAGCTATTGATCTGTTCTAAGTACTTTTTACATTCCGCAAATCAACTCAAGTCTTCCGACTTGTCCTCTTCCGAAACCTTCCAGTTTTGGAACTTTACTTTCAGCAATCTTACTTTCCGCATTTACTTAGAATATTTGGCGACAACAGATTACCTCGTGGAGACTTGGTAATAAGCAAGAGTAGCTGCCAGTCAGATTTTATGTTTTGCTTTCGCATGTTTTACTTCCCGAATAATTTGACTATTTAAAAGGTCTACAGTCGCTCATACTTTAGGAAGTAAGTATTGAATCAAGACTGTCATGAATTGGATTGTAGATTGTCTAAGGAGTTAGACATTGCAACTGCATTGCTACAACGTTCATGAGTACTTAGAAATAGAGATTTGAGTATTGGATAAACCCACGCTCAAAGAGTTTCTTCATGGATTATATCACGAGCAATTTTTGAGACGATAATATATTATGGTCTTGAAGCAGAGACATATGAGTTGAAATTTACAAGTCGGTTGTGCATTGATAATGGGTAAATGCATCTGTAACTCGATGTTATAAAACGTATTGTTGTGCGTGATTTTGATGAGTAAAAGACACAAGCATATGAGTCGAAGCTTATTCATTCCTTGACCCTAATGGGAAACAGATATCTGTAGGCCTCTCGATGATTTTGAAGTTGACTAAAGTGCTGGCCAGACAGGACTGAATTGATGTGTTCAATTAGAAGTCTTATGTCATATGCAAATCGGAAATCGGGAAACAGAGTATCGGACAGAGATTGATCTCAATCTATGTCTCATGTCCGGAAATATCTTGTTGGACGGACGATCATATGATCACCTATCTATGGACAGAACTGACTGGGTCTGATTTCTGTAGCAGTTTCTAGGAAGCTACAATTTGCTGATAAATTTAGAAACCATATGTATTATAGTTATATACTTATCCAAGTGGGAGACTGTCGGATTAAGGTGTCTAAGCCATAACTATAATTGATACATATGTTTCAATTGATAGCAGCACAGTCCTTTTGGGTCGTCCTCATAACCTGGCAGAGGACAAGATTGCATATAGAGAGAAAGATTGATATATTATGGAGATAATATATCAATTAGAAAAGAGGAATAAATGATTTATTAATGTATTATGAGAATAATATATTAATTAGGAATCATATTATTTAATTAATGATTGATCAGAAATTAATTAGAATTAATTTTGGGATTAATTGGATTAATTAAAAGTACAGGGGCTGAATTGTAATTGTTCAATAGTTCAGACAATTAGGGTTACCCATATGGGTTTGGACGAAATCTAGGCCTAAGGTCTTATGGATTTTGAAACCCTAAGGGTTTTTTATGGCAGTGATAAGCAGATCCTTTTATCTGATAAAAGTCTTATCATATCAGGATCTTAAATAAGGCAGTTATACTCCTTATTGCTTATCACCTTGAGACTATAAATAGAGGACCTCCCCACCCCATATTCCACGCCATTATAAGGGTTTTCCAACCCTTCTCTCTTGTTCTCTTCCTTGCCAAGTTCTTGGGTGTGAGCCATTAGAGGCACGACACTTGTGGTGCTTGCTTCCAAGAGATATAAGGTTCAAAAGGTTAGTTTTTCTTCTTTATTTCTTTTGGTAATTTTTGTTTGGCCTTTAGGGATTTTATTATATGTTCAAAGTTAGAAAAAATAGATCCAATTTAGGTTGCATGTGAACTTAGGGTTTTAGTTTATAGATTTGCAGAAAACCTTTCAACCATGTCCTCGGAGCTCCAAAAGACCTTTTAGGACACGTGGGCGTTTGAGATGAACTTACAGCTTGCTGAAATGTTTCATAAGAAGGAAAGGAAAGAGCATTGTGAGGTTGTCAAACCCTCATGTCGTGCAGAATGAAAGTGGGGGAGTCTGTTTTTCCTCATGTGTAGAAGATGCAACGGTACTTTAAAAGACGCAAGAAACTTAACGTGAACTTCGACAAGGAGCTGGCTATTGACATGGTCCTGAGCTCGCTTCCTAGTTGTTATGATAAGATCATCCCGACCTATCTTTTGAACAACAAGGAGACCATGTTGATGCAGCTACACAGTTTATTTCAAACTGCCGAGGCGAGCATGAGAAAGTCTCAGGGCCCAAATACCTCAGTTGTTCCTGTCATGGCCATTCGACATGGTAATGGAAAGAAAAGAAAGGCTTATCCTCAACCCACTTGGAAAAGGAAGCCCAGGCTGGAAAGTCTAGTCATGGGTCAAAGGGAAAGGTCGAGTATGAGATTCCCCCCACCATTGATCCGAAAGAAGCCACTAGCTTTTACTACACCCAAAAGGGCCATTGGAAATAAAGTTGCCAAAGTACCTACATGATATAAAGGATGGTAAAGCCAAGTTGTCTGGCTCCGCCTCAGGTATGTATATGGTCTAACTCAATGACACTAAAACTTCTAATTCTTGGTTTCTTGATATAGGATGTGGTTTTTGGTGGATTAAGGTGTCTAAGCAATAACTATAATTTAGAAGTACACTTAATTTGACAGCAGCACAGTCCTTTTGGGTTGCCCTCATAACTGGCAAAGGACTAGAAGATTAATTAAGAGAGACATATAATGATTTATTAATATATTATGAAGATAATATATTAATTAGAAATCATAATATTTTAATTAATAATTGATTAGAAATTAATTAGAATTAATTTTGGGATTAATTGGATTAATTAATAGTGCATGGGCTGAATTGTATTTGTTCAATAGTTAGGCAATGAATAACCTGGAAACCCTAATGGGTTGGAAGAAATCCAAGGCTTGGAGCCTTGTGGATTTTGCAGCCCATGAGGCTGTTTATGGCAGTGATAAGCAGATCCCTTTATCTGATAAAAACCTTATCATATCAGGCTCTCAAATAAGGTAACTATACTCCTTATTGCTTATCACCTGGAGACTATAAATAGAGATCCCTGGCTCCCTTATTTCTCATGCCAAAAAGGAGAACACCTCCTCCCTCTCTCTTGCTCATCTAGCTTGCTAGTTCTTGGGTGTGAGCCATTAGAGGCACGACATTTGTGGTGCTAGCTTCTAAAGGTCAAAGGTATAAAATTCATCTTTTATTTATTTTATTGTTGGCCTTAGATAAAGGTTTAATTGAGAAAAACATAGACCCTATAAGGTGCATGTGAACTTAGGTTTTTAGTTTAAAGTTTGCACTAAATCCCAACAGTAGTATCAGAGCCATGTTGTTTTTCTGTTAAACCCTATATTTGTGATTTTGGCATAGGGTTTATCGAAATAAACCCTTGCCCACTTGCTTGTCGATTTTGTGCTCGGTTTCTGAAACCCTAGCCTCCACCCTGTGTTCTTCGAAAATTGCTGGCCCCCTTTAGGGTTTTTTTTTTTGGTAAATGTGATCAATTAATAATTGGAAACCCCTTGGCCTTATTTTCGATTACACTTAATGGGCAAGGATTAGTATTTAAATTAATTGAATTAATTTTGTAATCCCTTTTTGATTAATTAATTTAATTAACAGTTAATTAAAAGACATAAATTAAATCAAAGACTTTTAAATTGTTTAAAATACATCTTATATATATTATTATAAGATTAATATTTTTTTTAAGATTAAGTCTGTCAAATCGCTAATATGCCTCATTCACAAAACAAGTCTATAAGTGGGGTATAAGGAAACTATTTATAAAATGACGGTTGAATGGGTGTCCACTCTCGCCTACCGCTTCCTTGACTAGTGGCGTGTCGTTAGCAGAACGGGTTTAATAGGACAAACCTAATCTCATTAAAAGTATAATGCCATTAAACAAAGTACTAGAACCTTTAACAAAACCCAATCTAGTTACTTTAGGAAAAGTGAATAGTACGCAAACCCATGAAATTACACATTGCGCTTTATGGATCGTTAGTGGAGCTCGTGTGGTTAACCGGCACACTAATTGGGATTCATAAAGAGTGGTGATGGGTATCTTGCAAATTATCATTGTTAATGGAGCTCGTGTGGTTAACCGACACATCAATCGAGATGATAATCAATTGTAAAGTTACCATGTGATTTGTATGGTTATTAACACATTGTTTGTGATCCTCGGTATCCCAGTCACAAACAAAAGGGCATAATCGAGATTAAACATGCCATTGAATTGTTTAATGAATCTCACAGATCTAGGAGTTTCACTTAATATGATTATTTCTACAGTGAGATTGGTAAATCGTCATTTACCTACCTTTATGTAATTTAGAATTAGATTATGGCATCCCTTTTCTAAGTTGTGTAATTACATGTTTGGATCCTAACCTTAATATTTATCATTGGGTTAAATATTGAGGATTTCCCTATCTAATCAAAACTATCTTCTTTTATAGATGTCTTCTCCTGATATTCCTGTTGCTCCCACCGCTCCCCACTCCACCTATAACACCAACTTCTCCTCGATCCTCTCGCTATGCTCTAAGGTGACATTAGATGGCACCAACTATAACGATTGGCTGAGAAATATCAAGATGACGCTCAGATTCGAGGACAAAGAGTATGTTCTTGACAAGGAGCTCGTCAAGATTGATCAAGAAACCTCTACTCCTGAGGAATGTGCCTCATTCAAGAAACACTATGACGATGCTACCAAAGTGGCATGCACCATGGTCGCCACTATGGTCCCTGAATTGCAGAGGTTCTATGAGGACTACTGGCCATACGAGATGAACAAGGACCTTATGAAAAAGTTCCATAAGCGAGCTCATCAGGAAAAGTATGAAGTAGTCAAGGCACTCATGGCCTGCAAGTTGAAGGAGGGAGAGTCTATTTGCGCCCACATACAGAAAATGCAAATATACGTGGAGCGGCTTATGAATCTTAATGTGCACTTTGACGAGGAACTAGCTATAGACATAGTTCTGAACTTGTTGCCTGGTTGTTATGATCAGTTCATTCTGACCTATCATTTGAACAACAGTGAGACAACCCTTGCACAGTTGTACAATATGCTACAGACTGCAGAAGCGGGTGGAAAGGGTAAAGTTATATCCTCCGTTTCTAGCAATGCTCCCCTAATGGCTATTGGACATGGAAAGGGAAGAAGAGAAAAGGTCCTCCGAAACAGAATTGGAAGGGAAAGTCCCATGCCAGGTAATCTAGCAGTGGCTCAAAGGTAAAATCTAGTTCTGATATTCCTCCCGTCTCAAACCCTAAAGATGTCGAATGCTTCTACCGCAATGAGAAGGGACACTGGAAACAAAGCTGGCCCAAATACTTGCAGGACATAAAGGATGGGAAAGTAAAGCCATCATCTGTAGGTATATACACTATACATGACAAATCATCATCTTCTCATTCTTGGGTCCTAGATACAAGATGTCGTTTTCACATTTGTTCTGATCTGCAGGGACTAAGAGAAAGTAGGGAGATGGAGCATGGGAGGATAAATCTGATCAAGGGAAACAGGAGATCGTCACCTGTCACCAAGATTGGAGTCTATGGCATCATGCTTAGAAGTGATATTAAATTAGATTTAATTGATTGTTGCTACTCGCCTGATATGGCTCGAAACATTATTTCATTTCATGCTTTATTTAGACAAGGAATAAGATATTCATTTGATAATGTGAATGGTTCTATTTCGGCATTTGAGAATGGTGTCTTTTTATTTAATGCCTTACCTTGTCAAGGTGTGTATGAAACTGTGATGTGTGTAGATAACTTAGGTAATAGTGTATTTCAAATTGATTCATCTGTCGGTATTGACAAAGCATGCTTGTGGCATTGTCGTCTTGGACACATTAACAAGAAACGCATCGCCCAACTCCAAAAGGATGGAGTGTTGGAATCATTTGACCTAAGGCCAGATGATGAATGCGAATCTTGTATTTTGGGAAAGATGACTAAATCGCCTTTCACTGGATATTGTGAAAGAGGTGAAGGTCCGTTGGATCTCGTACATACCGATGTGTGCGGACCCTTCAGGACTAACAAGGGATGCAAATAGATTTTATGTAACTTTCACTAATGTTTATAGTAGATATGGATACATCTATTTAGTCAAACATAAGTCTGAAACCTTTGAAAGATTCAAAGAATTCAAACATGAAGTCGAGAATCAATTGGGCAGGAAGATAAAGATGCTCAGATCTGATAGAGGTGATGAGTATCTTAGTATCGAGTTCCTAGACTATCTTAAGGAATGTGGAATAGTTTCACAGTTGACTCCTCCAAGAACACCACAATTAAATGGTGTTGCTGAGAGGCGCAACCGAACCTTGTTAGACATGGTTCGTTCCATGATGAGTCGAGCTTCTCTTCCTTTACATTTCTGGGGGTATGCCTTAGAGACAGCCGCCCACATCCTCAATCTTGTCCCTACCAAAAAGGTTTCCAAAACACCTCACGAAATATGGACAGGGAAAGTTCCCTCGTTAGCACATATTAAGGTTTGGGGCTATGAAGTCTTCGTAAGAAGAGAGACTCATGACAAGCTCAAAGCCAGAAGTAAGAAATGTTATTTCATTGGTTACCCGAAACAATCCTTTGGATATTTGTTCTACAGACTAAGCGAGGACGTGGTCTTTGTAGCACGAAGGGGAGTCTTTCGATAGAAATATCTCATATTCTAAAAAGACAGTGGGAGGACCATTAACCTTGAAGAAATTCAAGAACCTGAAAATGAGGCAACCATAAATGACACTAGCCCTCAACCAGAGGAATCAGTTCCTGTTGAACCGGTAATCAGTTCATTACCTCCCAGGCGCTCTGGTAGAGTTAGCGCACCACTTGAGTTTTATTGATTCCATATTACTACAGATGGTGACACGTTCGTCAGTGATAGAACGGTGGTAAATCTGGATGAGCCAGCTAACTACAGGGAAGCAATGGCAGGCCCCGAGGCTGCTATGTGGAAAGAGGCAATGGACAGCGAGATCAAGTCCATGTATGACAATCAAGTTTGGAACTTGGTTGACAATGTACCAGGTCGGAAGACAGTTGGGTGTAAATGGATCTTCAAGAAGAAGACTGACATGGACGGAAAGGTACACACCTTTAACGCCCGACTGGTCACAATAGGTTTCACTCAAACCCCTGGGGTTGACTTTGACGAAACCTTCTCACCAGTAGCCAAGATTAAATCCATTAGGATAATGCTTGCCATAGCTGTATTTCATGGTTATGAAATTTGGCAGATAGATGTCAAGACCGCCTTCCGTAATGGGAAACTGGCTGAGGATGTTTACATGAATCAGCCAGAAGGTTTTGAAGACGCAAAGTTTCCTAACAGGGTGTGTAAGCTTGAGAAATCAATCTATGGATTGAAACAAGCTTCTCGCAGCTGGAATCTCTGGTTCCATGAGAAAGTCAAGGAGTTTGGTTTCTCTAGAAGTGAAGATGAGTCCTGCATATATACCAAAGCTAGTGGGAGTATAGTCACTTTTCTGGTGCTATATGTTGATGACATATTGCTCATGGAAAACGACGTTCCGACCCTGCAAGAAGTGAAATCTTGGCTCGGTAAGTGTTTCGACATGAAAGACCTTGGAGAGGCTGCCTATATTCTTGGGATAAGAATATTGAGAGATAGACAGAAGCGACTGATTGGACTCAGCCAAAGTGTTTACTTGGACAAGGGACTGAAAAGATTCAGTATGGAAAATTCAAAGAAATGAGAATTACCAATGCAAAGCAATACTAAATTGAGTAAGACTCAGTGCCCAAGTACAGATGAAGAAATAACTGAAATGAGTCGAGTACCCTATACTTCGACTGTGGGATCGATCATGTATGCTATGACATGTACACGTCCTGACGTGGCCTTTGCCTTGAGCATGGTCAGTCGATATCAGGGAAACCCGGGCAAAGCACATTGGACAGCGGTTAAGAACATACACAAGTATTTGTGAAGGAAGAAAGACCTGATCCTAGTCCTTGGTGGCAAAGATACGTTAAGAGTAAGTGGATATAGTGATGCCAGTTTTCAGACAAATAGAGACAACTACCGGTCTCAGTCAGGCTGGGTATTTTTGTTAAATGGTCGAGCAGTGACCTGGAAAAGTTCCAAGCAGGAAACAGTGGCTGATTCAACTTGTGAATCATAGTATATAGCTGCAAGTGAAGCCTCTAAGGAAGCGGCTTAGCTAAAAAATTTCATCGGTGACCTTGGAGTAGTCCCAACCATTCAGGAACCAATGGAACTATTCTGTTATAATGAAGGAGCGGTTGCCTTGACCAAGGAACCGCGAGATCATGGAAAGTCCATACATATCGACAGAAAGTACCATTATATCAGACATAGAGTAGAAGAAGGTTACCTGCTGGTAAAAAGAGTATCATCTCAAGAAAATCCTGCAGATCCTCTGACAAAGGCTCTTCACAGGATTAAACACCATCAGCATGCAAGGAGCATTGGACTGAAAGATGATATTAGTTTTGGAAATTAGATTGATATTTTGAAACTTGATGATGTAATTAAATTTGGTGATTAAATAATATAGAATTATTTATTAGCATTATCAATAGTACATATTGTGTTTCATAATTTTCATGTTTTACTTCCTGAATAATCTAATTATTCAAACATCCACAGTCAGTCATACTTTTGGAAGTAAGTTATGAACTAATACTGTCATGAATTGAATTTTAGATTGCCTAATGAGTTAGACACAGCAATAGCCTTGCTGCAATATTCATGACTACTCAGAAATGGAGATTTGAGTACTGGATCAACCCCCACTCAGAGAATTACTTCATCGAATTGTCACTAAGTAATTCTGTGATGGTAATATCCTATGATCTTAAAACCAAGACATATGAGTTGAAATTTACAAATCGGTTGCCCATTGATAATGCGTAAACGCATTGGTAACTCGATGTTATAAAACGTATTGTTGTGCGCAATTTGACGAGTAAAAGACAGAAGCATATGAGTCGAAGTTCATTCATTCCTTTTTCTTTCAATAGGAAAAGCGATATTTGTGGGCCCCTCGGTAATTTGGTGATTTCTAATTGTGCTGGGCCCGGCCAGGACTTAATTGATGTGTTCGATTAGAAGTCATATATCATCACAAATCTATATTCGGGAAACATGGAATCAGACTAAGGACCATGCCTCAGATCTGAATGATATCTTGTAGAACGAAGGGTCATAAGATCACTTATCTTAGGACATAGAATGACTAGGTCATAGTTACACAGCGGCTTTTGGAAGCTACACTTTGCTGGTCAAATTTAAGCTGTATGGAATTATAGTTATAAACTTATCCAAGTGGGAGACTGTTGGATTAAGGTGTCTAAGCAATAACTATAATTTAGAAGTACACTTAATTTGATAGCAGCACAGTCCTTTTGGGTTGCCTTCATAACTGGAAAAGGACTAGATGATTAATTAAGAGAGAGAAATAATGATTTATTAATATATTATGAAGATAATATATTAATTAGAAATCATAAATTTAATTAATAATTGATCATAAATTAATTAGAATTAATTTTGGGATTAATTGGATTAATTAATAGTGCAGGGGATGAATTGTATTTGTTCAATAGTTGGGCAATGAATAACCTGGAAACCCTAATGGGTTGGACGAAATCCAAGGCTTGGAGCCTTGTGGATTTCGCAGCCCATGAGGCTGTTTATGGCAGTGATAAGCAGATCCCTTTATCTGATAAAAGCCTTATCATATCAGGATCTCAAATAAGGCAACTATACTCCTTATTGCTTATCACCTGGAGACTATAAATAGAGACCCCTGGCTCCCTTATTTCTCATGCCAAAAAGGAGAACACCTCCTCCCTCTCTCTTGCTCATCTAGCTTGCTAGTTCTTGGGTGTGAGCCATTAGAGGCACGACATTTGTGGTGCTAGCTTCTAAAGGTCAAAGGTATAAAATTAATCTTTTATTTATTTTATTGTTGGCCTTAGATATAGGTTTAATTGAGAAAAACATAGACCCTATAAGGTGCATGTGAACTTAGGTTTTTAGTTTAAAGTTTGCACTAAATCCCAACAGTTTTCACATGTGCTCTGGTATGCAGGGCCTAAAAGAAAGCAAGGAGTTGAAGCGAGGAGAGTTGAACCTGACCATAGGGAATAGACGCATCACGCCTGTTACAAAAATTGAGATATATGAGCCCATGCTTAATAGTGGAGTTAGGATAGAGTTATTAGATTGTTGTTATTCATTTTAAATGTCTAGAGACATAATTTCATTAGATGCACTAATTAGACAAAGTTATCGTTATTTGTTTGATGATGGTGATATTTTGGTTTATAAAATGGTTCTTTTTATGTTCAAAGCTTATCCTTCTAATGGTCTGTATGAAACTGTTATGTGTGTGAATAATATGAGTAATGTAATATTATATATTGATTCTTCTAATGAATTAGACAAACTGTGCTTATTGCATTGTCGTCTACGGCATATAAACAAGAAACGCATCGCCCAACTCCAAAGGAATGGAGTCTTGGAATTATTTGACTTAAAATCAGATGATGTATCCGAATATTGTTTATTAAGCAAGATGATAAAATCACCTTTCTTCGGGACTTTTGAGATAAGTGAAGGATTGTTGGACATAATCCACACGGATGTGTGTAGACCCATCAGATCGGCCACAATGGATGCAAATCGCTACTACGTGACATTTAGGGATGATTTCAGTAGATACGGTTATGTTTACTTGATTAAACATAAGTCAGACACTTTTTAAAAGTTGAAATAGTTCAAGCACGAAGTAGAGAATCAATTGGGCAAGAATATAAACATCTTCCGCTTCGATAGGGGAGGAGAGTGTCTTAGTATCGAGTTAAAAGACTATCTAAATGAATGTGGAATAGTTTCACAATTGACCCCTCCTAGAACACCCCCCAACTTAATGGTGTTGCTGAGAGGAAAAATGAACCTTGTTAGACATTGTTCTTTCCATGATGAGTCGAGCTACTCTTCCAATGAGTTTCTATGGATATTCCTTAGAGACAGCCACCCTATCTTAAACCTTGTACCAACTAAGAAGGCTTCTAAAACACCTCATGAAATATGGAGTGGAAGCATCCTTCACTCGCACATATCAAGGTCTGGGGTTGTGAGGTTTTCCTTCGGCACGAAACCCAAGATAAACTTGATTCCAGAGCCGAGAAGTGTCTATTCATTGGTTATCCACAAAAGTCTTTTAGGTATTTGTTTTACAAACCTAGTGAAAATGTGGAGTTTGTAGCTCGAAGAGGAATCGAGAAAATTTTATATCCAAAGAACTTATATCCAAATAAGATAGTGGGAGTACAATTGATCTTGAATAAATTAAAGAGTCGGCCAATAAGGAACCTATAGTTGACATTAGCACTCAACCAGAGGCTGAAACGCCTGTTGTTCCAGTTGACAATTCATTACCTCTTTGCAAATCTAGTAGAGCTAGCATGCCTCCCGAGTTTTATGGTTTTCATATTACTGCAGAAAGGGGCATGTTTATTAGTGATAAAACACTGGTAAATTTGGAAGAGTCAGCTAACTACAAAGAAGCGATGGCAGGCCATGAGGCAGCCAAATGGAAAAATGTAATGGATAGCGAGATTTAGTCCATGTACAATAACCAAGTTTGGAATTTGGTTAATCATACACCCAGTCGAAAGGCGGTGGGTTGTAAATGGATCTTCAAAAAGAAGACCGATATGGATGAGAATGTACACACGTTTAAAGCTAGGTTGGTTGCAAAAGGCTATACTCAAACCCAAGGGATTGATTATGATGAAACCTTTTCACCAGTAGCTAAGATCAATTCAATTAGGATAATGCTTGCCATGGCCGCCTTCTATGATTATGAGGTATGGAAAATGCATGTTAAAACTACATTCCTTAACGGAAAACTTTCGAAAGATGTGTATATGACACAGCCGGAAGGTTTTGAACATGCCAAGTATCCTAATAAGGTGTGCAAGCTTGAAAACTCAATTGATGGACTTAAACAAGTGTCTCCTAGCTAGAATATTTTCTTTCATGAAAAGGTTAAAGAGTTTGGATTTTCTAGAAGTGAAGATGAGTCGTCGTATATATAAAAGCTAGTGGGAGTGTTTTAGTCTATCTAGTACTGTATGTGGATGACATACTACTTATAGAAACGATATCCCAACTCTGGAAGGTGTAAAAGTCTGGCTTGGGAAATGTTTTGCTATGAAAGATATAGGGGATGCAACATCTATACTTGGAATATATATCTATACTACTTTAAAAAAGGAAAAATGATTTCTAAAAATGGAAACTCTTAAAATTAAGAGATCCAAATTATTGTGCATAATGTACAATGCTATTAAGCGTATCCGTTTTTCATCTCTAAACACCGGTACGATCTTTGACCCAGCCTTTGATCCCTTGATACAGTCAGTTTATTCCTGATATATTGGCAAAATCTTTGGGTTGAACTTTGAATCACACACCGATAGAGTAAGTCGTGAAGCAAACTTTCCGAATTTACATAGGATTACGGAGGATATCACGGCCTCAATCCCCCACCATCTTTAAACTTTAAAGTGGCTAAACCCTTAGCATTTTACCTTACGCAGACTCCCCCCCTCTCTCTCTCTAGACACCATCAACCCACCATGATCGGCTGCCACCACCATCACTTGCGCATCACCTACCATCCTCGCCACTACCATGCTAGGTTTCCGTCGATCCCCATCAACACTCCTCTGAACCCTAATATGTAGATGACTTTATTCACCGCAACACCTTACCGCTTCTAGAAACCCTAAATCGTATCACCATTGTACCCTCTCTCTCTCTCTCTCTCTCTCTCTCTCTCTCCAGATCTAAAACCCGTAATCGGCACATATGAGGTATGTATATGTATCAATTTCTCTCTATTTTTGTGAAATTCGTTGTAGGGTTCTGAATATGTGCAGGTATTGTTGGAGAAAAGAAAGCAGGGGGTTTTATTTGAAACTTGAAAGACGGAGAGTTTTCTTTTTGCAACTGGTTTCGATTTTCTTTTCTTCTGATGGTTCTGATTTTCTGTTTGTATGCATTTTGTAGGTGGTGCATTGTTGCAGGTGTTCAGCTCCTAACCTGGTAACCTATTTCCAAACTTTTTAAAGATTTTTTCGGATTTGGGCATTTTTGTTTTATAGTAATTTCATATCCTGATTTGATACACACACAAATATTGGTCATCGTGTAAAGCATTAATGAAACTTTCTGATTTCCCCGTCCCGTTTCCACCAAAAGCTATTAGCATGGCATGTTAATAGAGGTTCAAAAGTTCTGATTTGCCCCTCTTCACATCGCATCTTTTTCTCTACTCATCGGTGCTTCCTCATCTCCGTGTAATATATCATCATTTCCAACCCTTCATAATAAATGACTCATCCTTCTCAGATGCAACATTTCTCTTACTTGATGGTGTCATTGGTGCATGGATCTGGTGCTACACATCCCACCTCCTCGTGAAGAAGTTGGCTAAAAAAAGCTATGAATGATGCAGATCTGGTATATGACTTAAGATCATAGTTTTTACTGATGGTTAAAAGAAGCTGCATATGAAGTCTGGGAAGGGAGCCAAGGTATTAACCTAGAAATTTAGATTTGAAATAAAGAAATCACATGCTTTCAATCGAGGGGATGTTCACTATATATGTTTCTATCATTTCTATTTCTTATATTTAAACAAATAAAGTGAAGTGTGTGGCTATTTGTTGCATTTATCCAATTTTAAATGGAAATATTTTAGGAATTAGTACAAGATTTAGCAATGTACTTTCATTTATTTGTTTTTGGTTTGAATGCTTTAATTGGTATTTTAATATCACCGTACTTTTTGTTAGTTTAGAATAGATTTGAACAAAATATGAAAAGATTGCTACATGCTGATCAGGTTGAAATATATTTTAGTTCTTTAGTTTTAATCTTTATTCTTTTGTAAATGGTAAATCACAGGTTTCACTTGCGGAAAAGAGAGTTGTATTGTTCATAAAAGACGGTTATCAACATAGTAACTCATATGTCATTCAATGCACGTGGTTAGTCTATGTTACAAACTTTATGATGTGAGAAAAAGTTATCTTACTATTTAGTAAAATGGACAAATAACTTGTATGACATCCAATGCACGTGGTTAGTCTTTGTTGCATTTCTTCACCAGAAAATTAAAATAAATAAAGTACATAACCCATAAAATATGTAAGTAGGTAGCTATTATGGATAAAAAATATAAGTATATTACTGTTATGGGTAAAAGGTAAAAGTATAATATTACTGATATTGGCAGTCAGAATAAAGTACGTTGCAATTCTTTACAATTTAGCATAATAAAATTTACTGAATTTTTTTATATAGTGTGAAGGTACAAACTTGGTTCTGGAGAAAGTTAATTTCGCCAAAGTAAAGTACTTGCAACTTAGTGAATACCAATTTATGATGCCAATTTACAAATGAAATAAAGGTTTTGATGTTCTTTTATTTATTCTACTATTTTCATATGAGAGCATGTCGGCAATGGAATCAAAAGCCACAACTTTGGACATTGGATTAAATGGTATCAAAAGTTATTATATGTTCAATTTTTAAGATATGGCTATTATGGGTTAGATATTGCTAATATTTGTAACTGTATGCAAGTATAATGTTATTATAGGTAAATAAATGCAAGTATATTACTGTTATACTTGCAAAAATGAAGTAAATTTTACATTTTTGCTCTTCCCCTTTATGTGTTGCCATAGACTGCTATCTCGAGTTAAACTGGAATAAGAAATTGAATTTTTCTTACTTTACGTTTGTGCAGGAGAGTTTAGATTCACCTTATGGTTACAGATTTTCTGGAACATTTAGGAAGAAAATAATAATCAGAGCTTATTTCTAGAGGAAAATCCCACAATACAAACAATTGTAGAACTAAATATGACATCTGATTCAAGAAAATTCATACTTTCTCGACTAGGATATGCCATTGATGACACTAATGTTTCTATTAGTTTATAATTAAAAATGACAAATACAGTTTGGTTCTTAACGTCCATTATGACATAAATCATATCAAGGTATTTTAAAAGAGAAAATGACCAATTACCAAAAAAAATCAACAAGGAAAAAAAATACATCAAAGTTATATAACTGTTAATCACCAAAAATAATATTTATTTTAATTATACTTTTATATATGAAAAACCTTTTAGAAAGGTATTGTGACCAATCCATTAACAAAGAGATAATTTAATTATAGGTTTACTATGTGTGTAAATGTTAGATTTGTCCATATGTACCGGTTATGTGAATTGTTTCAATCTTATATCATGTTTTCTTAGGTCTCCTATTGTTGTTTTTCGTTTGTCTAAACTTTAGCAAAAAACTCAGTTTCATCATGGGTAAAGAAAAGGTCCATATAAATATTGTTTTCATCAGTCATGTTGATTCCGGTCAGAGTATTCACACAAGACCCTGTGTTTTATTAAAATCGCAATCTCTTTTCAAAACTTGCAAACTTTTTTTAATTTTGGCAATGTGTCTAAAATAAATAGCAATGTACTTTGATTTGATTTTCGTAATTCCCGTTATGTGTATGTATTTGGTATGTAGTTTAGACATTTCTTGATCCAATATTTTATGTATTTGAAAATGAATTTGCCACAGATGTGGCAACTAATTTGCAACTATATTTGCCACAAAGAAACTATTTGACGATTACTAATTATACTCTTAACCGTAAATGATATCCTTATATAGCTTACCAAACCGAAGAATAATTCATACCCAAAGGAAACTAACCATAGAAAGAAAATTAATCGGCGGACCTCCCCCCCCCCCCCCCCCCCAATTATCCTCCGCCGCATTGCGCGGGTACACCACTAGTATATATATATATATATATATATATATATATATATATATATATATATATATATATATATATATATATATATATATATATATATATATATATATATATATATAGTGACAGGTCTAAGTGTCTATTAGGACTTAGCCAAAGTACATACTTTGATAAGATATTGAAGAGGTTCAATATGCAAGACTCCAAGAAAGGATCTCTACCCTTACACCATGACATAAATCTAAGTAAAGCTCAATGTCTCGTCACTAGTGATGCGGTGGAAAAAATGAGTTGAGTCCCATATGATTCGGCTATAGAATCGATCATGTATGCCATGAAATATACTTGTCCTGATGTCTCATTTGCTAAGCATAATGATTCGATATCAGGACAACCCTAGAGAAATTCATTAGACAGCAGTAAAGAATATTCTTAAGTATTTGAGAAATATAAAAGAGATGTTCTTGGTCTTCGGTGGCAAAGATGCATTTGAAGTGAGTGGGTACAATGATGCAAGTTTCCAAATGGATAGAGATGATAGTTGTTCACGAGCTGGTTAGGTATTCTTTTGAATGGAGGCGCGGTGACATGGGAAAGTTCCAAACAATCTACAGTGGCAGACTCAACTTGTGCGTCAGAGTATATTGCGACTAGTGATGCTGCAAAGGAAGAGATTTGGTTAAAGAACTTCGTTGGTGATCTCGGAGTTGTTCAAAGAATCCAAGAACACATTGAATTTTTTTGTGATAACGAAGGTGCAGTTGCTTTGACTAAAGAACCTAAGTATCATGAAAAATCAAGGCACATACTCAAAAAAATACCAATATGTTTGTCACAAGGTGGAGAGTAGGGATGTCGTAGCGAATATGGTATCATCGGAGGATAATCCAGTTGAGCCCATTACGAAGGTGTTGAGTAAAATCAAGCATGATGAGCATTTTAGAAGCATAAGCATGAGAGATGATATTGGTTTTAGTAGTTAGTTGATAGTTGAAACATTTGTAACAATGGTAAATTGTAATTGAATTTAGTGATAAATAAATGGAGATTTATTTATAAGTTGGTGAACTACCATTTTGTAATTATTTATTGTTGTGTTTCGTTTTGCATGTTTAGAATCCACTTGCCGAGTATTAAGATACTCAAACCTCCACAGTCGGCCATACTCCTGGAAGTAAGTGTTAATTTAAGACTATCATGGAGTATTAGTTGATGTCTAATGGAGATTGGACATAGCATGGAGAGGCAACTAACACTCATGAGTACTTAAATGGAGATTTAGGTATTGGATAAACTCGCACTTAGATATTACTTCATGAATACAATCACAAGTAATTCTAAGATGATAATATCTACTATTCTTCAAGCGGAAATGCATGAGTTTTAGTTTACAATTCTATTATGCATTGATTGTGACAACCAAAAGTTTGTCATAAGTATTCAATATAAAAGAGTTTGATACCTAAATAAGGCTTCAATATATGATGATTATGTCAATAGAATTTAGTCTTAAAGACCTAAGGGCAAAAGGGAAATAAAATAACAAAAGTGAAGTTCTTATTGATATATCTTTAAAAATTAATATCTCAAAATATATAAGGAATTGGGAAAAAGTCATCAAGGTGATTTGGTAATATTTGAGATAACTAGAATATAGGAAAAAGATTCAGGACATTCGGAATCATAACGAAGAAGTTATTAAGGCTTCAAAATGGCCAAATGTGACACAAATGACCAATTGGTCATGTTCAAGGGTCGGTAACGAAAAATATAAAAATAATTGGAATTAAGTCAGTAGGGGAAAGTTGTTAAGCTCATTCCCAGCTTTCTAAAGACATAAAGTTTGCTAGAACCGGTTATCGTATTTAAAAGCTATGGTTGGCTAAAAATCGAGAATAATATAAGTTTATGCTGAGAAATTTATCTAAGTTATTCTAATGAGGGGTATTTTCGGAATTTACCAATCTAACCTAAATCTAATTCAGAACATGGTTTTTGAGATACGGTGTGCGTGTTATCTTTGTGAATACACAACTCCCCTCCTGATAAACACAATCACGCGTCCACATACATGCCATCAGAAATCGAGGAGAGAGAAATTAAGCGGTTGAGAGCATGGCGAGGCTGATATTCACAAGAATGAGAAACATATTGTGAACAAACACACACACACACATTCAGACTATGTGCATATGATTTCCTAATTTGAGAGAAAGAGGTGTAGCGAAAGATCAAGCATGGGAAAAAGGAAGAAATCATGCGCATACAACAAGCAGACGCGCATTGGTTTGTGTGTGGGTCATCGGAGGCAATGAGAAGGGGCAATTCCAAGGTAGGGCTAGAGTGCCGACGAGAAGCACCCTTCTTGCTATCGGAGGTGCTTGGTTGAGGAAAACGAAGAAGACATGCACACACATAATCGATTGTGTGTGCATGGGACCTAGTGTATGCGTGAATCGAGAGAGAAGCAGGAGAGATAGAAAAATCAAGGCAAGCATAAAAAATGTTGCTAGTGCGTTTTTCCGGCGAAACCGCTGCTGCGGGCGACGGTATCGGCTACCGGTGGAGCGTGGTTGCCGGAGATACCTCTAGAGGTTGAATATTATTTGAAAACAGCCATGCACTCTCTTGATTTCTCCTGATTTAACAAAATCTTAAAGGTGACTAGTTCAAGTTAAATACAGATCATAGAAATTCTTAGAATCCTTTCATGTATGTTAAAAAAATGGGTGTGGATTTGTGGTTTTGAACATGGATTAAGCAGGGAATTCGTGAAAAGGGGCAAGAACACCTTTGATTTCAGATTATAGCCGAGAAATTGAAAGGTATAATCTGATTTTGTAAACCCTGGTTTACTGAATCTGAAATTTCTTCATGCATGTGGGATTTGAAGTTGGTTTTCGATTCCTGACATTCTATGGTTTCAAAAACACACAAATATGTGTAAGTTTTGGATATTTGGTTTGAAAATCTTGGATGCATGTTTTTGAATGATTAGGAAGAATTAAGTGCACAAGAATTTTGTTTGATATTTGGAAATGTTTAACCTTTTGTTAGTCAAACCCAAATATTTACATAAATCGGTATAAAATGAGTTTTAATTATCAAGGATCAAGTTTATGCGAATATTAGATCAAGTCAAAGCTAAATTTTGGGTGTTGTTGCATCATACGAAACTCTAACATCTAAAGTGATGTTTTATAGATTTGAAGTGGTTGAAGAATGTAAATAAAGGGTATTTTTATTTTAGTCAAACTTGACTATGAAATGAGATTTTTGCAATATGTTGACGTTTGGAATACGTTGGCTTAGAATTATGAGAAAGGAAGTTTCAAACTTGATACTTGGAAGATCTTTATGTTATGAATTAAAGATTATATGTGTGTGAAATTTTGAAGTGCTAGTTTGAAAGTAAAACAAAATTTGATTTGAGTTCGTTAGTAAATGTGAAGATTTGGATTGGAATTTGGAATTCCATCATTTGATGTTAATGGAATAATGGAATCAAATTTGTTAATGTACAATTATATATGAAAAAAAACTAGTTAAGAAAAATGGTAGAAATACTAAAGACTATAACGACTAAAATAGTCACGGTCGAAACTAAAAATTCCGATTTCTAGCCTAAATGGAAATTCAAGAGTATAGAATCGAACTCTAATGGAACTTATGAAATGTTAGGAACATCTTGGTGATAATTTGAAGGAGAGTACCAATGTTTTGGACGTTTCTATTTTTAGAAACATTATTCGTTGAAATTTGTCAAAACAGCATAAGTGAGTAAAAAGGAAGATGTTTTAACATCTAACCAATGGAATGTACTTATAGAGATGTAAATATTATAATATTGCTAAAATAATTTTGTAGAAACCCAAAAATACCATTTTTGGTCAAAATGGGACAAAAGGGTAAAAATGTCCAAACTTGGTATTATACTTTAAGAATCACACTTCGACATTGGAATGGAACTAGATGATGATTAGACGTAGTTCAAGATTGCTTAAAAAATTACTATATGTTTAGTTGTCTAATGAGTTCTAATCTCCTATTAAATTAATAAATATTGAAGGATGCCTGGAAGCAACGAAAGGATAGAGTTACGTGTATTAGTGTAACTAGACGTACCTAGCTATTAATATGAGTACATGTGGCTTTTTCCCACTATGGGGTACCTGACAGTTTTTTGATAAAGTCTTTATGTGACATTTGAATACGAAATGATATGCAAATCCTCCTACTTATGTGATGATTATGAAAGTTCAATACAATGATTTTGAAATAATGTTTTGGCATCAAACCTACGATGATTATGAAAGTATGTCTGACATTTAGCCTACTATGCTTATGATAGAATGCTTTGGTATATGTGTTCATATTATGATTTATTTTCACAAGAAAAATGGTTATACATGTTACAAGATTTGTGATGACTTGATTTTTACGTAAGCTTATTAAAGATTAAACTGTTTATGTTTATATTATTACACATGCATCTCATGGCATTGTGTGCTTGATGTGAATAAAAGAAAAGTGATGAATGCATGCATACATAGAGTGTGATTCCATATGAGTCGAGCGAGGTCCGGACACGTCCCCGTAACATGACAACAAGACTCTACTGGGATGGTACCTCCCGTCGCGAAGTAGAAGTCTTCTAGACATCATTATAGGATGATTTGTTCTCTCATTTTGGACAGCGTTGGGCTTTATAGACCTATAGACACGGTATATAACTGTCAGCTATTGTCACGATTGTGACATGGTCTTTTACACCTAAGGCGCAGGCTATGTAGTTAATCGCGCCGGTATAGCGCCGGTATAGCGGTTCGCGGTGATCAGCATAATCGCGGTTCGCCGCGCAGGTAGGAAAACCCACCAGCTTTGCATTGGTGTGTGAAACATGCATTGCATATGCATCTATTTTGTATTAATCGTGTTGAACTGAATATATTGTTTAAGTTTAAAATATTCTATGAGCTGATTTCGCAAAGAATTTTGGAAGTAAATGTCATCTATATGACTTAGATCGTAAAGAAATTTTTGGAAAGTAAAGGTCATTTATATTACTTATTAGGCGAATACTTGTGCGTTGCGCAAGTGAAAGTTATATAGTTAAATTTTTAACAAATATCTCGTAGAAAATAATTATGTCATTAAAATTAACTATAAAATAATAATTCTAATATTAAGTTGATATATACAATTGCAACTATTTTGACTTATATTAGTTAATGAACTTTATCAGCGGCTTATGTATTAATTAAATTAAACATAATTTTTTATTTAATATTACTTTTAACTATTATTTATTGTAATGATTAAAAATTTTAAAAGTTACTTATTTGACCATATTTGATCATGATGATTATTTAAAATATCAACAATAAGTAAAAAACCTAAGTAATAAATTGATTAATTGTATTGAATTATTTCATTTAATATTGCAACTCTTAAACGTTTTGCTAAGACTAATAAACACTTACACCAAAATTTAAAGTTGGTTAATGATATATTGACATATTTATTTTAATTTGAAAACCCCTCAAATTCCATATGACAGTTAATTAACTATTAAAACTCAATAGCCTTTGTTAATTTATGTTATTCAATTGACACTTATAATATTTATTATTGCTATTCTTTAACATTATGTCTTAATAGATGAGAAAAACATTACTTTGATTTGTAAAATAATATGAGTTTTTATGAAAGAATATATACATTAACATTAAAGATTAAGAAGTTGACTTGGATTAATATTTCTATTTAATAAAAAAAATATTGTTATTAGATCAATGAACTACCTAAAATGAGTAAAAAAATTGTTAACTTTAACGAATTATTATTTAATATTTCTACATAAAAAATCTATGTGAGTAACAAAACGGAAAATCTATTTACCCAATTAGTTTTATTAAACTTGATACTTTTAAATTAATGGTCATGTATTTCATTTAATTTATGATTTTATGGAGCGTCTTAAGTTATGCAAATGTCATTTCAATCCTAAATAAATCACGATATTCCTTTTTTGTTTATTCAAAATTACTTCCATGAAAAATAACCTCATGCGGTTGTTTACTTAAAACATCTAAAGATTTATTTGTGCTTTTTGTTTGACAATAATGAATGTAATTAAAACATTGCATTTTTTTTAATTATTGATTGCCGAATGATTATACAAAGCTTTTATATATATATATATATATATATATATATATATATATATATATATATATATATATATATATATATATATATATATATATATATATATATATATATATATATATATATATATATATATATATATATATATATATATTATTTTAGATATCATAATCTAACGAATAAAAAATAGTATAAAAGAATTTCATGATTTTTACATATCAAAATCTAACAAATAACATAAAATTTGTAGAAAGAACACACCAAACACTCTTAATTTCATGACAAATAACAAAAGGTATGAAATAAATAATAACATAAAAGCATCGAAACGTCTATAATAATAGTTATATTCATAAACAACATCAAACCATCCAAAATCATAAAAAAAATGTAGAAGCAATTTCATGATTTTATATATCACAATCTTACGAATAACAAATACTATGGGAAAATTAAATACCACAACTTTTGATGAAAAAAAGTACAATAACTATCATGATATTTGTATTAAAAATACATCAAACACTCATAAATCATACAAATGATGTAAAAACAATTTCAAGAAAAAAATTAAAAATAATTTCAAGAATACATAAAATCTACATACGTTTGATGTATTTTCCCATTTATTCTACTCTTCATACTTCAATCACATACACTTGAAAGACATGAATGTTTTTATGAGAAATAAATCTACATATATAGCAACAACATTTATAAATGAGAGGAATACAAAAAGTTTTTAGTAAACGCTATTAATTTAAGAAATATGAAGAGTCATTAAGTTTCAAATATAATTCTTAATTTAGTATTATCTTAATAGATAGATGTAACGTTGTGTAATTTATAAACTTATTTTACTATTAGTTATTATTATTAATTAATTTTAAGATTACTTATTATTATTAAAAATTTATAAAAGACTATCCGTGTAGAAAGTTTTAATATCACTTAATATGTTTATTATAAAACCACTTATCATATGAATTATTATTGTTAACTAATTTTGAAATTTATAATATTATTTAATGGTTAAATTTTATTTTCTTGTACTTATTTAACACTAATTAACTCATTTATAATCATTATTCGAAAGAAAAATAAAAAGTTATGAGAGTTTCAAATTAATATGGTGCAATTATTTTTTCTACTTTTATAAGATATACATATAGATATACATATATAATTTAACACAAATATTAAATTAATAAATTAAATATTTTTAGTTAAAAAGTATATTGAATTTTTTTTTTTAATTTTAAGATCATATTTGAGTTAACCAATTAAGTGTATTATATAAAAAATATAATGTTAATAGCAAAATTTAGAATAAGAATGGGTTTAATGTAGTAATTAAAAAGGAAGTTGAAGTATTGGGGATTTCAAATGAATATGGTAATAGAAAAATGCCTCTTTTATAAGATATATAGCTTTTGCAAAAGATTTTAAAAAGTAATGTGTCAAATATATTATATTGCTTATACAACATTTTCAATAATGTTTTGAGTCTAAAACCCATGTAGCTCACGAGACGATTTCGTCTTACGTATTTTTTTTATTTTTTTATGTCATGTATCCCAAGTTCTGGACACGAGGGATAGAAAAGAAGTAGATGACCCGAACAAATTGGGATCTTAGATGGAGTGAACTTTGGCTGATTTAATGGTTTGTAATCCTAGCTTGCTTTCTATGGTTCGGTTTTGATATGAGGTTGTAACCCCCAAAGTTGTTTAAACATTTTTACAACTAAATGGTTTTTGTTAGGACCAAGATTTTTAAAATATGACTTAATGTCATAAACAAAATAAGGTTTATGAAATATGATATTTTTCGACATTTAGTTTTAAAAAATGTTACACCATTTAAGGTGTATGAAAATTGGCATGTTACATTGGTTTACCTAACTGCAACCGTAACTGGGAGTTATAAAAGTTATGTCCATGTATGTCATTAAGAGTTTACTAAAGCTATGTAGTCAATGTTCATTTGCTCCTTTTTCCTTAAATAGGAAAAGAGATATCATAGGCCCCTCAATGATTTGATGCGGACATTATAGCGCTGGCCCAGCCTGGACTCATTGATGTTTTCAATCCAATAGTCTAATAAGGTCAACATAAATCGGAAATCTGGAAACATAATCTTGAATCTTGATATTGATACTTATCCATGTCTCAGGTTCATACAATATCTTGTAGAACAAAGGTATAGCTGATCAATTATCCAAGGGTCGTCTCTAAGAATATGATTCAGAGTTCGACAGTAGCTAAGGAAGCACGCTCTATGAAATAAGTGGGAGACTTGTAACCAATTGTAGTTGATGACGTGTCCAAGTGGGAGACTACTGGAATAGTGTCCAAGGTCATAACTAATTGGTAAGGACTTTCTATTAATAGCAGTGTACTTTTTGGGTTGCCATCAATAGTCCAAATGGTATTAGAGTTAATTGACAAAGATATAAATAGTTTATTAATTTTTCATTTGATGATAAATTAATTAGAAACTAGTTTAGAATTAATTAGAATTAATTTGGAATTAATTTAAACTAATTTAGGATTGATTAAAAGTGCATGTACTAAAATAATTGTTCAATAGTTGGGCAACAGATAATATTGATCCTAGGGGATAGGGGACGAATTTTAAAAAGGGTTTATCCTTCTTAAAATGGTCCAACACTTAAGGAAGGGACTAGGGATTTGAATTTGAGATAAGTTGAATTATTTAATCAATTGTCTTTACCGGTTTGAATTCAAATAAGGTTTATCTATATGTATCCTTTGAGGCTATAAATACACCTCCCCGGCACTCATAATCTGCGCCCCGTTCCAGAGCTCCTAGATACCTAGAATTTTTATTCTCTCTCAGCAGAATCTATAATCCCTCTCTAGGGTTTTATAGCGAGCTCTCTTAATTAACTAATTAATCTAATAATCTGGACTTATTGGGTGTGAACCATTAGAGGTATTCTCTTTTGGTACTACCTTCCTTAGCTTGGATTTGATCTACATCAAAGGTTCTTCAAGCAAATTGGTTTTGCTAAAAGGTTTGTATTCTCGATCCCTCTTGTAGTTGTAAACACCATTAAGTAGGATCCTTGTAGGTTTTAGTAAAAGTTAATTGCCTTAGATAATTTTTGTATGTTTCCGCTGTCATGATTAATGTATCTAGGGTATAGAAAACATATAAGTTGCTTTATCTCTTTTTAATTATTAATTCTCATACATGATTCAATTTTTTATTTAATTTTTCTTGTTCAAGTGTCCAACAATTGCAGTCGTAGATTTAATTAAAGTCGTAGATATAATTGAAGTCGTAGATTTATTGTGTCCAATTATTGAAGTCATCGGTCCTCCAACATCACGTTCAACGGGTAGTAATTTTTTTTAGTTTGTCAATTTGATTTAGTGCATAGTCATGTCAATTTCAGTTTTTGTTTGGTTTGTCGATTTCAATTTAGTTCAATATGGAACATAAAGACAAAGAACCAATGGATACACAATATTAATCTCAATCAAATGTAAGAACAAAGATAGAAAAGCATGGGAATATGCAACTCTACCCATTGATGACAAGGGAGACAAGAGTATAATATGTAATTTTTGTAAAAAAAAAAATTTATTCGTGGTGGTGGTATAAATAGATTCAAGAAACATCTTGCGGGAGTTAGCGGTGACGTAGTCTCTCGTAACAAAGTACTCCAAAAGTTCGTTAACTATGCAAAGGGTTTTGAAAGAAACAACTAAAAAGAAAAAAGGTAAAGCTTGTGGTGGTGGCATAAATAGTGTTACTATCTTGGATGACGATGAAAAGACACTGGAAACACATTTTCGAAATGTCAAAGCATGACTCAGTAAGGAGGAAAAAAGGAAAGCTACATCAAGTTTTCACCATTTCTTTACAAAAGGTATAAATGATCATTCTCATTCCATTATTAAATCTACCATTTAAACTAAGGAAAAAATATATGATGTGCATGTATACCTATGAATGCTTGTAACTCTCCTTATTTTCAACATATGGTAGATAATATAGCAGGTATTGGTTATGCGTACAAAGCACTTAATTATCATGCTTTGAGGGTCAATTTATTGACAGATGCAATGAAGTCTATTTCAATGTTAATTTATTCATATAAAAGTCAATGGATTGAAATTTGTTGCACGATTATGAGTGATGGGTGGAGGGATATTAGGCATCAATATTTGATTAATTTCTTGGTTTATTTCCCAAATTAAAGTTATATCATTTCTTAAATCTATTGATGCATCCGATATAGAGAGCAATGCTTCAAATTTGTGTACTTTGTTTGCTAAGATTGTTGAAATAATGGTAGGAGAAAAGAATGTTGTTCGAGTTGTTACAAACAATGCTGCTAATTACAAACTTGTTGGCAATAAGTTATGTGAAAGATATGCTTTTATTACTTGGTCTCCATGTGCAGCACATTGTCTTAATCTTGTATTAAAGGGTGTTTCAGAATTGGATAACGTGAAAACTTTGGTCACTCTTGTATCCAGGGTTACTGATTTTTTATAATCATAAATGGCCCTTGAATTGTTTAAGAAAAAGAGCCAGTTAGACAAAAATCATCCATTCAAGTGCTACTATTTTCATACCACATTCATTGCATCAAAAACGTTTGTATGGCCATAAAGCTTTTTTACAATAAATGGTCTTATCTAAAAAGTTTAAGAAGATGTTGAAAGTTGTAAATGTGGTTGAATTTAAACAAATTGTATTGAACATAATTTTTTTTGAAAAATTCTTTGATTACAGTGAAAGTAATGACTGTTAAGGCTTTTGCGGCATATGATTCGGATGAAAAACCAGCATTGGATTATTTTTATGAGGGAATGCATCAGGTAGGGAAAGGGGTTAACGAATTGTTTAAGAAGAAGAAACAATTATACAAGCCTTATACGGACATAATTGATTGTCGTTGTGATAGGATGTTAAGTAAAGTATTCGCTGTGCGGCTTATTGGTTAAATCTAGCTTTTCAATATGATCGTGAAAATCTTTGTTCTAAGAAGGTATTGTTGATATGTTTGAGAAGATTTGTTCCGGTGCAGGTGTTTTAGATCTTACAACGTCTTTAGGAAACTTACGAGATGTTGAAGGTACTTTTGCTAGAGCTAGTATTGTTGCTTGTCGTACTAGTACTCGTCCGCATAACATTTAAATTTTTATATCATTATTAAATATATTATTGTGAATGTTGCCAAGAGTGGATCCATAGATCATAAATTAATTGATTAAAATAGGTATAAAAGATTACTAGCCTTTATGGACATTGTACTTTTTCAATTTCCATCATCATCCTATTGTTCTCAATATATTTTTGCTAATTAATCTTATATCATATAAAGCAAGCATTTTTCCTTACACCACATGCATTTGAAACCCCCAACTTTTCAACTTCCAACCTAATATATATTATTTAAATACATTAGTTAATTTGAACCTTTTTCTTTGTCCCACATTGCTTGACACACAAATATGATCATTCATCTTTCACTTATATAATACCACTTATTTGCTTTCATTATGCATCAATCTTCATCATAATATGACTTTCAAGTCTATCATTGTTTAGTGGTATTTTTATCATTCAAACATGTTTTTATCTCAAAGTTTTAAAGGATTATATTATTTGGTTTCAATTTGTAAAAGTGTTGAGACTTAAAAGTGAAATTAAAATTACTTAAAACTTTTAAAAACTCAATTAAGTTGGAAGTTCATAGTATGTCGTAATAAAAAACTGACAACGATGTTGACTTCTTTTTAATTCACCATGATATATGTACATAAAAAATTTCAAGAGAAAATGTTTGAGCATTGTTCAAATAAATTAAATCAAACCATTATCTATATAACAAAAAATATACATATATGTATCTATATCTATATATTTCTTATAAGAAATGTCATTGAAACAATATGTTTCAGGATAAATTATCTATCTTTTGTCATATTAATTTTTAGTTTTTTTTAATTTGTCGTATATTGATTCACACATGTATATAACTTTTAATTTTTCCATTATATAATACCACCCATTAGGTTGTCTTATCCTTTTATCTTGATCATACCATGGTTTTCAAAATCTATTGTTAATCAATGGTTAATTTCACATAAAACATGTTTTATCTCAAAGTTTCAATGAATTTTACTATTTTTTAGCTTTCAAAAGCATTGAAACTACAAAAGATGAAATATTAAAATGACTTAAAATCTATTAAAACCTCAATTGTGTTGCAAGCTCATAATACGTCGTGTGTCATAGTTTAACATGTGGTGACAATGTTGTAAACATTTTTTTCGTTTGAATATGATTTATATTTATTGAAAAATCAAATAGTAAATGTCTGAACATAATTAAAAGTCAGTCAATCATTTGTATTTGTATAAATCTTATAATAAAAGCCATTCAATCAATAAAGATCAAGATGAATTTCTATCATGTACCACATTAATTTGAACAATTTTAGAAAAAACTAGAAGTGGACACCGGTAGGTACCCATCCAAATATTACAAATTCAATCATAAAACTAAAACTAATTGTTCAGGGAATGTTGCAATCGATGCTAAGTCGGTTACAATCAAGAACACAAAATAACAAATATATGAAGAAAATGGTTTTAGCCTCTTTAGTTATATATGCTTTTTTCCCTTGAAATTTGTTTATTAAGCTATGTGAGATAAGAAATGAGTTAATATCTTTATTTATAGATGTTTGATTCACCATTAGTTGTGTTTCTTAAACGATGTGGGATAAGAAAATAACAAAAAGTAAAATATTATGAACGAAAGTTTGATCCCACATAGTTACGATAAACCAATGTAAAAACATTTTTCATTCTATAAATAAAGGTGTCTCTCAAATTAAAAGAAACTATATAAATCATTAATAATTTTTTATTATTGGAAACATTTCCAAATAATTAAAGTTCAATAAAATAAATTCGAAAGTCTAAAACCGCATGCACCGCCCACATAATGCAATTCGAACTTTTCAAAATCCGAAATCGCATATGTGGTACCGTGTGGTTTTTACTATATAGCAAATCACGCAACACTCAATTATCGCCATTAAAAGTGTATTTTTCAAGATATTTGAGTGACAATTAAAGCCTTTGCTAAACTATGGAGAAATATTTACACTATCACCCAATTATCGTTCAAATTTGTAGATTTCATCTATTTAGGAATTTGTATCACCCAATTATCGTTCAAATTTGTAGATTTCATCTATTTAGGAATTTGTATTTCTATAATATGTAAAATATACTTTTTAATTATTTATAATTACTTATTAATTTTATATTTCTCTTTGTTGTATATTTTATAAAAAATTATAATATTGAACATGAACCAATTTGGACATATTATTTAAAATTGATTTTTAATTTTTTTGTATTTAAAATCTTTAGTATTTCAAGCAAACTTATCATTATTAAGAGGTAGTATATTAGTATAATATTGATAACCAATGAGACTATTTAGAAAAAATAAATATAATAATAAAGCATATGAATTTTATAGAAGTAATCGTTATAGATTACTAAATATTTAATATAGTTTTAAATATTTTTTTAAACAAACTTCAAATAAAATCATAATTATAAGAAAAAATAAATACTAAAACCAGAAAACATACTGTTAATTTAAATTAAATACTTGAAATTGAAACATGACCAAATAAATAGTTTTTAATTCAATTTAGAAATAGATAAAAGTAAAAGTATATCGAAATTATACAAAAAATATATATACATGCGAAACCTATATGTAGATGCTATTAAAATTGTGTGATTTGATATAACTATTTAAGTTTAACCATATTAACTTTAATTTTATTTGATGAATTGTATTCATTTACTATAATTATTATAACTTTTTGTCTTCCAAAATTTAGATACGTGTATCTATTATCATAAAATTGAAAATAATAATGATATTTTTATATAGACTATTTAAAAATTATGTAAAATAACATGTATATATCTATATTCTAAATCTAACTATACAAGTTTCTTCCTGCGCAACGCGCGGGCATTCGTCTAGTTGTTTTGTAGATGAGTGGTGGAGGTTATTTGGCAGGGATAGTCCGATATTGCAAAAGTTTGCTATTAGAATATTGAGTCAAACCACATATTCTTTTGGTTGCGAACGTGATTGGAGTGTCTTTGCAAGGAAACGACAAAGAGGAATAGGTTGGAAAATCAAAGGCAAAACAATCTTGCATTTGTTCACTACAACATGCGTTTACAGAATAGGTACTTTACATTGTAGTAAAATATTTATACATTTGCTAAGCGATCATGAGATTGGTGCATTTAACACTCCAATGTCTCAATATCCATGATTGGTTTGATCTTTGATGCATTAGTATTTATTTGAAACTATATTTTGTTTCGTATTTATATGTTATGCTTGTTTTTTATGTATTTGGATTGATGTAGAACTTATAGTTATGTGTTTTTAATGTATTTGGATTGATCTAAAACTTGTTGTTATGTGTATTTTTAATGTTTAAACTTATTAATGTCAAATTCTTGGTTTGTAATATACATATATATGCAAGAAAATATATAACACGTAAAAATTCAACCGGTTTGACCGGTTGAATAGAACCGTGCCTCTCAGTCTCTCTTCCTCTCGCTATGTATTTATCTTGTTTGTGGTTTGGTTTGTGACGAGAAAACCAGCCTCGTGGTTCATATATAGAGATTTCCTAGTAAGCTTTTGTATTATAGTCGTTTTATATAACTTAAATGGATACATCATAATCCATTGAGTTTGATAAAAGAGTCTAAAAATGTTATGTAAAGGGATATATGAACATCAAGATTTTTGCAACTTGGTCCCTATGGTTTAGCCTTTATTTTGATATTCATCCAAATTTCGTTTCTTATCAACTAATTGTGATCTATTATGCATCTACACTTAACCCGTAAACTTCTTGTACCTTCACCTCTTGTAATGTTATTTGATTTTAATTACAATAGGTTTCATGATTTATACATTTTACCCTTATACAAATTTTAGTAACATATAAGTCACTTTTATTAGATATTTAATCTAAATTTTAATCCCTAATTATTTATAAAAAAACATAATAAAAAACTCTCAAACACCACAGGCCTTCTATTAGTGCAGCAACATTCAGTGCCGTTATAATTTCCACCACTTCACAAGTCTCTATTCTGACAACTAAAGTTTTGCAAAAACTCATTTCCATTTTTCGTACTCTCACTCGTCGACTTTAAGTGACTCCCCCACTTAGATGGAACATGTCACTTAACTTGTAGTCTTAACAAGTCCTAGATACACACACAGACCTTATTAACATCTCCAACTCCATAAACTCTTTAGGAAATGAAAATTAAAGCTCCAATTGAAAATGTGTACTAATTTGCACCCTCTACTCACATATTCCCTTTAATGGTTATAACACATAATTTTAATTGGAAATGTCACCTCAATGGCCCTCATTCGCTTGACTCCACTTGACCACCAACTCACCCCGAGGCCAAACACTATAATTTCCCATCTTATTGGGAGTGTTTTAGTGATGTAAAGATGTTTACATCCACCACTACATCACACTCATCTGCTTGCACTCTAACCGCTAACACTCCTCAAATCTTGAAGTAGTGGTCGTCGCCACCTTTATCCTCTGGAAGCATTCAAGTAACTTCTATTCCAAGCTTGTTACCCCAACTACTCATGGACCTCATTAATTATTCATGGTATATAATTATAGCTCCAATATCCCTTTTACCTATTATAATACCCCTCATGTAATAGATAGAACATGCTTAAAAGGAAATAAATCACATAACACATAATAGCATATTAGACACCTATCATTAGTTATGCTAGTACACGTCTTTAAGTAATAGAAACTAAGGTATGCAACCTAAAGCATGCTATAACACTCCTCTCACCATCATTGTCGTAAGCATCTATAGTTTAAGTCTAGGTACGTCATCTAATACCTAATTCACTTAAACTCATGTTCTGATACCAATTGTGACATCCGCAAATTTGGCCACTTTCAAAAGCAGTTTATGCTTAAATTTTAAAGAATATACTTCATTTAACATTAGAAATTCCCAGATTATAAAAACATTTTCAAATTTTTTGCCATTTCGATTTCATATATATATATATATATATATATATATATATATATATATATATATATATATATATATATATATATATAGGGTCGACATCATGAGAGAATCTAAAAAAACCTAGGAACCTACGAACTTTTTTTCTACACAATATTTTTTAAAAAAAATTGCATCCAATTTTTTTATTTAAAGCGTCTAAGAGATTTCTAAATCCTAAACCCTAAACCCTAAACCTAAACCCTAAACCCTAAACCCATATGAAAAAAATAAAAAAAATGATTTTTTTGCATCCAATTTTTTATTTAAAGTGTCTAAGAGATTTCTAAACCCTAAACCTAAACCCTAAACCCTAAAACTAAACCCTAAACCCTAAACCCTAAACCCATATGAAAAAAAATTAAAAAAATGATTTTTTTGAAATTTTGTTTTGATATCTTCTAGATGCATCATAACAAAAATTTTGGTATTTTTTTTTTTTTGAAAAATATTGTGTAGAAAAAAAGTTCATAAAATGGGTTCTTAGGTTCCTAGGCTTTTTTAGGTTCTCAATTGAACTTTACCCTATATATATATATATATATATATATATATATATATATATATATATATATATATATATATAATTTATTTATATTCACGTATTTATAATTTACCCCCGTTAAAGATAGTAAGCATTGTAAAATATGATCTTACATAAAAAAATCATATATATTCAATTGTTGAACTAAATTTTGAGAAAGTCATATGAGAATTTTGCTTTCTCTTCATCAAGCCATGCGTTATCTCCATGCATATTCTCCATAATGCCCTATAAATCTGACCATATAACCTCACCCTTACATCCAACTTTTCTTATCTATTATTCAGTATCTTGGATATTTTCTGTGTCAATTATCCATATTTCTATTATTCAATAATTGTCAGAGTATCCTTTCTTCGTTGGCCGATTCATTTAGGGCTTCTTTCTTCTTTGACATGTACGGCACACTTCATCACCCTATGCATCCAGGGTGTGAGCTTGAGCTCATTGAAAGTGCCTGAAGGACGGTTAAATTCGGAGGCAATTTCCTACCTATTGGGAGACATTTTGGAAACATAAAATATGATCTTACATACAAAATCATGTATCTTCAATTTTTTGAAATGAATTTTGAGAAAGTCATATGAGAATTTTGTTTTTTCTTCATCAACCCATGTGTTCTCTCCATGTATATTCTCCATAATGCCAAAAATCTGACTCGATAATCTCACCCTTACATCTAACTTTTCTTATACATTATTCAGTGTCCTGGGATTTTTGTGTGTCAATTATCCATTTTTTATATTATTCTATAACTACCAAGAGTATCCTTTCTTCCTTTGAGCCTGCTTTCTTATTTGACATATGCATCACCCTATGCATCGTCCAAGACAAGCTCATTAACAGAGCTTGAAGGACGGTTAAATTCAGAGGCAATTTCCTATCTATTGGAAGACATTTTGGAAATGAAAAGAAAGACCTTGAATTAATTAGGAGAATGGAGGACTTAGTATCGCTTTGGTGTGAATATTGTTATGATTTTAACATGTTTATATAAATGTTAGATAATGTGGTAGGTATGGATTTGAATGAATCTATAAATATATGAGTTATATGAGATTTAGGTGGATCCATTAATAATAGTTTTAAGTGAATGTTGGTGTATTCTTAAATTCTAATGCTAGGTGGAAGTGAGTGGATTTTTAAATGTCACTATCTTCCTTTCAACTATTTTAACCTACCAATATATAAAATGTTATGATTGGTTTTCTTTATCACATTAAAATAAGATAATCATGCTCTTAAACATTTAGAACGAAAAAAAAATCAAAAATAAAAAAGCTTCTTCAAAATCCGAAATGGTACCGAGTACGCATTCGAAATGCATGTACAAAAAGGGCAGTCCGGAATTTGTGGTCGTTTTGGTAAATGCCAAAAATGATGGTAAAATAGAGATATATAGACATTTCTAATACTCATTATTGTGAATATTCCTTAAATCAAATGTTATTCTAAATATCATCAATTAATTTGAACGGATTAAATATGTGAGATCTAAATCATCATAGTTAACCTTCCGTGTGAGATTTGTGTTGAATTTTTGCCTAACAAAATTTTTCTAATTTGATTCTTAGGAGTAATATATATTCTTAACACTTGAGAATAGTTGATTTTTGCATATTTTGATTTTAAAAACCCATTTTGTTTTGCAATTTAGTCTTTATCTGAGGTTTTGTATAAGCATTTTTAGTTGTAAAATGACTAGTTTTGGTTTCTTTGTATATCTAACACAAAAAATATAGTCATTTTACTTAGAACATGAACCAAAAAAACGTTAGAAAGCATCAATCAGGACCAAAATCGCAAAAAAAATCCTTTTTGGGACCAACATTAGAAAAATTAGATATACCCAGAGACCAAAAATTGCAGTTATTTATTTATTTTTATCATTTATAAAAAAGAGATTAAATTGTAACTAAAAAACCCCGGAATAAACGGTTTCCATAGTTTGGTGTTCAAGTAATTTCATTTCATTTCATTGTAGAACATCAAGAAACATGACATACTTATATCGATTAATGTTCTTAACATCTTATCACATTGTATATAAATCTAATTTCATAATTAATCCAGATGATTAATCTATCACTTTTAAAAACTTTCTTCAAGAACTTTTACATCTTTGAAGGTTTTGGAAATATGTCGGGTGTGAATTTTTGGGCTGCACTCAAACTTCCTTTCACCTTCATTGCACCCCTAATTCAATCAAATTATAATGAATTAGGAAATGTTATTATCTTTTTTTAAAATTGTTCACATTTAGTCATATATGTTTTATTTTTGTTCACAAATGACCATTAAGTTTTTGGTCATATGCGTATAAAAAAATAAGTTTAATGGTCATATTGTACAGAAAAAAACGTAAGTGACTAAATATGAACAATTTTAAAAAGTTAATGGGTAAATCAAGCACAAAAATAAGTTTAATGACCAAATATGAACAATTTTAAAAGTTCATTACCCTATCAACTCATTATCCCTTAAATGTAACAATAATCCTTGTTTAGTGCCATTTTTTAAGATGGGAAAATCATAATGGAAATGTTTATTACCTCATGAATGCAATTTGAGGGTTCATTTTTCCAGTGGCAACTTTGAAGAAGTCTGCATCTGTGAAAGAAAAAGTGGCATCTGGCTTTCCATTTTCATATGGACCTGTAATTTAAATAATGACAACTCAATTTGTTGTTCTGTTAATCATCTAGAAATGGAGTCTTTTGAAAATCAAAGACGCAACAGAACACAGAAGCAACATTCAAATTATCCACTATTAACCCTAGGTTCTACGATTATTATTGTGAAAATTCGAATCAGAACAAGGTTTAACAAGAAAACGAGTAGCTGAAACCCTAATTTCTTTCCTCAACAATATAAAGCAGCAATTGATCAAAATCTTCAACAGTACCGAAAACATGGAAAATGTAATCGTTAATTAAACAGATAAGTAGAACTAACAAGTAACAACAATTTGGGAATTCAGACCTTTGGTAACCTCTCCTTTTTTGAGATCGACAACGTAAACCTCCTCGTTGAATCCAAGTTTCTATCAAAAGCAAATCACGGAAAATTGATTTAATTGCGAGTAATTTTAATTGTACAAAATTAATCAATTGGAGACAAACAAGTATATTAGGGGAAAAAAGCGTAATATTCAAACCTTAGGAGCGATGTTGATTTGATAAACGAGTCCGATCTTCTTGGTGACGGCTTTGCCGGCGTCGGTAGAGAGATGAGATTTCATCTGCTCCATTAAGGCGGCGGATTTGAGGTCGGTTGAGGCCATTGGCAGTGATCTCGAGAGAAATTAGTTAGGTGAAGGTAGGAGTGTGAGATAAACATGGAAGTAAAAGCATATTGATAGAGGATGGGCAAACCCAACGGTTTCTGGTACCAGAAAGATTACGTGAGGATGACGAACAGCTTTGACTGATAAAGGTGCCGATTAGTATTTGTAGTAAAAAGTCACTCTGGTTTAATACCTAGATTAGAATTGAGATATGCATGGTTAATTAATGATATTTTTAGGAAGAATAATCGTAAAAATGACCAAATATTAATGTTGCGTTTAGCTGTGGAAAACTGTTCTGTTTTTTGGAAAAAAATTCCAAGAAAAATGAGAATTTTGAAAACGCGTTTAGTTCGGCACCTTTTCTAAAGTTTTCCAAAAGAATGAAAATTTTTTATTTTTCTAAAATTACAAAGATTTTGAAAAATTTTGGAAAACCCAAAATTATTGTTTTACAGTATTTTTCTATTTCCAAAATTTTTTTTAAATATAAACACACTTATTCTCACCTATACCCCACAATTAAACCTACACCCATCCAGCCCTCTACCCACCCCCACCCCATACTCACCCCACCCCACCCCACGTCACCCTCCAACCACCTTAACCCACCCAACACACACCACCCACACCTCACCCCACCCCACACCCACCCAGCCTACCCTACCCTACCCATCCACCACACACCACCTACCCTACCCCACCCCACCTATCAAACCACCTCACCCCATCACCCATCACCAACCCACTCCACCCATACTACCCTAACCACCCCACCCCACCTACCAAAACACCTACACCCACTGACAATGATACATTTCAAACATATGTATCTACTATTCATGTGTATGTCAAACATAACTAAAATTCGAACCTAAAATTCGGACCACATTTTAGGATTTTAGTGTATATGTGATGTGTTTAAAGTTTTAACAAATTATCTCAATACATAGTTCTGTTGTTCAAAATGAGTTCGCACAACTATATTTTTAGAGTCCTTTTTGTATCAGAGTGTCATGGGAGATAATGAATGATCTTGTGTAGTACATTGTGCCCGATTATACATGTAATAATATAAATTTGACTTATCAACTTTAGTAAGCTTTATTAACTTGGTGGCTTCCAAGATAAGGTTTGCAGCAAAATTAGATTTGGTTGTCTTTCCATTGACCCGAAACAAACACTATCATGCAAATAATTGATGAGATTGACATCAAATGTAACGCCCCAACTTTCGCAAACCATTTATATTACATAAAAAACAAGTTTTACAAAATACGGTTCAACAAAAACCATTGTACTTGTTTAAATACAACAAAAGGGGTGTTACAATTACATATCATACAACCATAAGTTTAAGGGAAGTGGATGCAATCAAATACCCATACTTGGGGCTGTATTCAGCTCCACTCCTTTGCACCCTAGGATTTATTTTGCAACTCCAAACTATCTTACAACTTTGTACCTGAACCTGGAATACATGGCATAAAAATAAAATACGTAAGACAAATTGTCTCCTGAGTTACATGAGTTTTGGACTTAAACATTTAATCTCTTTTAATAAAAACTTTATAAAATAATCATTCGCTGAAGTTTTAAAGTATTAATATACTATGACTTTTAATCTTTCGAAATCATTTTATATCCTTCAAAACATAGCTTATTTCATACTATCTTTGACTGGTTTTATAAACTTGCTGGATTTTTTTATACTTAGGGCTTTAATCACCATAAGTGATACCCCAAGTCTCTACAGCTAGAAAGAACGGATCAATCCTCACAGTAGAAGTGCTGAGGCAGCCTACTTCGCGAAGGGGTTACCCCCAGTAGACTCCTTACCTAACCCGGGTAGGTTGGAACATAGTTCCCTTACTAACATTGCTAGCTACAAATACCAGTCATATATAAAATACTTTCTGCATACTGAGTCATTACTTGTACACATAATGGCTAAATGCCAAGCTTTTGACTTAAACATGCTTTTACCATAATCTAGGCTATTGCCAAAATCATACTTTCAAATATAGCAGTTTAATTTCCATATAAGCTAGAAAATATCATTCTTGCATATATTTTCACACATAAAAAAATTATATGAAATCTGAAAATACTTACTTGCCATGTACCCCCAAAATGGGAAAAATATCTCATGTACTCACCTTGTAGTTCTTGAAAGGTTGATTAGGCGTTTTTTGGTTCTTTACCACTTCGATGATGTTTAATCACTTGACTTGCACCTATATTTAATATATCATACATTAAGATCCATTCTATGACTTTATAACTCATTAGAATCCTTATTATACTAATATGGGTCATAACGGGAGTGAATTGCATGAATTCGGGTCACACGGGTCGTGTAGGGTCACACGGGTCGTGTACGGGTCTCCAGAATGTCCAAACCATCTGTCCCAGGGTCACACGGGTCATGCTAACCAACACGGGTCGTGTAGTCTCTACAGACCCCATTTTCAGCTCCGGATTTTTGTTCGTTTTTTGCAGTTTTAGTCCATTTCTGGATTCAGTTTGTTTCCAAACTTAACGAAACTTTGCCAATAGGTTCTATTAACCTTCTAACATGTTAAGAACATATTTTTAATCCCATTAAGTCTTATTTAGTTCATGACTTAATGGTTAAGACCATAGGATTTCACAAGAGCTCTAAGGAAGCTCATGTGCCATAAATTCTAATATAAGGGTCCATTTCTTTCTATCTTTTATATATATCTTTATATGATCAAGGGGAGATAATTTAGGGGTTTTACAACCCAAAACATACTTCATTAATCACCAATTCATGACTCTCATTATCCATTTCTATGAGCTTCATTCATGTAATCACCAATTCCATTCCACCATTCCAAGTACCATTTTCCTGCACATTTTTAATCTTTGATCTGCTTGGTTCCAACTCAAATCCAATTCAATTAAAGGTTAAAACATGATATTTAGAGTATTACTAATCCTCCTAAACAACACTTATTACCCCTAAACATTAGAATCAAACCAATCTTCACAAACCCAAATTCTAGGGTTCTTGAGCAAAATTCTCAATTCCTTTGCTTCTAGTTGTTTCCAAAGGTGGAATTGAGTTCCAATGATGTGTAGAACATGATTCAAAGGTTAGAAACTTAAAACAAACCTCACACAACATCTGAATTTCGTTTCCACCCATTCAAAATAACTCAAAATGGTTTAACTAGCTTACAAGGGTGAAATTCTCACCTTAGATGAATTGGAAGTCACAATCTTCAAGCTTGATTCTTCAATTCCTGCTCCAATTCTCCAGAATTTCAAAGTCTCGCTCTCTCCTTGTCTTGCTGAAGATATTTCCCGAATCAAATGGAGAGAACCAGAAGTTTCTCTCTATTTATACTTCCAATTTTCCAGTTTAACCCCTCAGGTTCCCTTCCTTGAACTTTTGACACCAAAAATCTAACTTTTATCACATAAGGTTTTATTTCTTACATTTTTAGTCCAAAAGACTAAAATATAATTTCATAGTAATTTATGGATTTGGTCAAATGACCAAATTACCCTTACAAACATAATTTCTCATAATATTACATATAAAACTTCAAATTACGCACAACTTATTTTACATATTTATATTATTAATTTAGGTCGTTTCATCAAATATTTTGTGAATGTTTTAACTAGTACGCCTCTGAATAAAGTGTTATTGTTTGTTGTCAATCATATTATATAAAATGGTATTAACTAAGTACTTACATAAAGATCTCCAACTTTGTTAGGCTCAAGCCTAGTGATTTGATTATAATAAAGTAATTTACACTTCTAAGTTATCATTAGTTTTCAGTTTGAGTGACCTGACTGGGTTCTGCACTAAGGATTCAGTCAATGTTGGTTAAACCTAACAGCATGAGTTAATTTGACAATTGACTGCCTGAATCCTAGATGGCTTAGCCCTCACGAGTAATCATTTTAAATATGGTACTACAAACACATAAAGACTCGAAGTTATTGAAGATAAAAATTGTTGAATGTTCAAATATAAAGATAAGGAGGAGACTTGCATATTCAAGATTACCATAAAATGTTCTTGTTTGTATGGGATTAATTAACCAACTTATAGATTATTATTTATTTATTTATGATCATCTTTGTATGCATTTTCTATGAGATTATTTTGAGAACTTTGTGTAAGTTGTTAGAGAGAGTTCAGAGGTCGGTATAAATCTGACGTGTGTCTCAATATATTCTCTTTGTAATTCATAAATTGTTTTAACAAATAAGAATCAGTTTCAAAGTAATTTGTTTGTTCTTAATTTTGTAACAACGATATTTGAGACAAACACCTGGTGTCAGAGTTATTTTTAGATGATTATCTAAAAGATCGACAACTTTGCAATCATTGTTCTCGAAGAACAAGCAATCATGTTTTCCTCAAATCAATTCCAATCCAACTCTCCAAACAAGTGCCCCCTTTTAGCGAGAACAATTTCTCTATGTGACTTAGAAAGACAGCATGGTTCTTGAACCCATGAATTACAACATGCTGGAAATCAACTAATTGATTTAAGCCCTCCTACGTGTAACACCCGTCCATTTAATACAAAGTACACCCAAAAATATTTATACAACAAAACGGTAAACTTTAATATTAAACTAATATTTACAAGAAGTTATCTCATACAAAATACATAAGTGTCCCACGAATCGAGCCGAGCATTACAACTAAAAGATACATATGTTACAAAATAGGTAAGCTACATAAATCTTCTATCCCTCTGCTATCTGCTTACCTCTACCACTGCTGCTAAGTCTTGAAATACAACATATAACAACAAACGGTAAGCTTTGAAATCTTCATGGGTAATCTCCCTGTGTTAGTGCTAGAATCAGATCGTTGACCAACTCGTTGTTTGACACGATTGCTAGTAATATCTTTGTTTTGATGGAATGAAAACAAGCAGTTTGTATGAATGTTTAAGTGTTAAACAATTATTATGTTTTGAATGTTTTAATCATATGTTCTGAATGCATTTTATAAATACACTTATGGTTGTGGATTTTTAGTATAAATGATCATTACTTATATGTCTAAAATCCAGACTTGGATTTCGGAACTCCGACTAAATCCGCATCAATCCAACAAACCAAGTTCAGAAGATACAATGCTAGAAAGACACAACTCAGAAGACCACATTCAAAACTAACTCAGAAGATCACTCAAAGTCAATGAGACAAAGTTCCTAAGGATACTATGATTCAGAAATGCTAGGACTCCGAAATCCACTCAGGATTTCGGATAAACAATACAAACAAGTTTTAGGAACTTCCTTTATAAACATTCAACATAGAAGACTGAAGATCTGAACATCGTCTTGATGATAAGGCAAAGGATAAGCACTTCAACATATAGGATATGATTAGACGATTAGGCGTGGCCTTTTAGAACCATGTCGGTTGTACTTAGTGTATTATTTTATCATAGCGAAAGCCACCCTAGTCTGACATTGTATTATTATATTAGAATTATCCATGTTGTCTGACTGAAGAGAGACGTGTTGTCTGCTCTTCAGTCCATAGGTTAATATCTGAAGGTCTTCCCTTAGTCTATAAAAGGGAGACCAAGTCCATCTTCAGTCCTCATGGTTTTGAGAGACAATTTGTAACACTTTAACAAATATCAATATACTCTCTCATTCCATCAATTCCCTCTCCCTTGTCTGCATTTTCTCTTGTCTTTGCATTTCTAGTATCACAATATTCACGACATTATGTTTCTTACTATCAACTGTTTATGCACTTTATTTATTGTTGAGCTATCGATCTTTTCTAAGTAATCGTCATATTCCTTAAATTAATTCAAGTCTTCAGACTTGTCCACTTCCGAAACTTTCCAGTTTCGGAACCTTACTTTCCGCAATCTCTCTTTCCGCACTTACTTAGAATTGGCGACAACAATTGGTATCATAGCCTGAATAGCTGTTCATAAGCTCCTAAGTGACAATTTTGCTATAAGCCCTGGCTAAAGCAACAACCTTAGAATCCTCTGTGGATCATTGCATGTTATTATAGCTCAAATTCTCAAAACTCTCTCTTTCATTTCAAACAGTTCAAAAACTTTCTTTCTTAACAGAGCCCCTATACTCATTCCTAGCGAGTATAATGGCTGGGCATCCAGAATGCGCAATTATATCAAAACCAAGGGAAAATATATCTGGCGTTCTGTTGAGGAAGGACCTCACGTTCCAACTTAGACCCCTTGACCCGACACTGCTGAAGAGGCTCTAGGTGGTATTCCTCAGCCAAGATTGACCCCTTTGACATTGAGAAAATGGACAACGACCAAATTGCTTTCACCGAGATCCAATGTGGAATCCCTCCAGAACTATTTGATCTCATAAAAAATTGCACTACAGCCCAACAAATTTGGGTTCTCTTACAAAATATGTTCCTGGGGATGGAGGAAGCAAAAGATCAAAAACTGGTGTCAAGTCTTTCAGAGTACAACCACTTCTCAACCTTTGCTGGAGAAACACTGAGACAGGCATTCACCCGATTCTCTATAATCGTCACAAGACTCCTAAGTTCGGGAGCAGAGAGATCCAACCAAGAAATTAATCTCTGATTTCTTGAAGGACTCGGAAAAGACTGGATGCTTGTCAAAATGATTCTTCAAGACTCAGGAAAGTTGAAAACCTACAACATGTACCGACTTTGCAATAATCTCGTTGGAAAAGAACATGATATAAAGGGCACTCAACAACAACTACAACTTGGAGGACCTTTGGCCTTAGTTGCAGAACACAATTATCCGACGATGGGCAACACTCCTCAACAACTGGTACAGTACCAACAAGCAACTCAGCAACCAATCTACATGACGACTGCAAACAATCAGAATGCCTCAGTATCTCAGATCACACCAAGTCAGAACTCACAACAACAAACTCCAATCCCTTCTTACCACCCTTCACAACCACAAATTTCTTACCCTTCCTACTATCAAGCTCCGACAGTACAATACCAACCACCTCAAACTTCTCAACAATCCATTCAATCTAAAACTCCAACCCTTGCTCTCTATGCTCCAGTTCAAACCTCTGAATCATGCTATTCTGAATATGACGAAGCTGAAGAGGCTGCCTACCAACACGAAATTGCCATGATTAGTCAGAAATTTAACAAAATTCCATCTTACTTTAGTCCAAAGAAAAATTTTCGTCCCTATACCCAGAATGGAGGACATCAATCAAAATACAACTATCAGAAAGGATACCATCAGTTAGGACAAAATTGATACTATCCGAAACCTGAAGAGCAGCATCAGGAGAAATCAAAAGCAGTTCCAGCTGTCAGCACCAACCAAGTGCACACTCCTGAAAAGAACGAATCGGAAGTAATCAAGTGTCACAATTGTGGAGGACTCTGGCACTATGCCGCAGACTGCAGAGCTCTGAGAAACTACCCAAAAGAAAAAGAAGAAGAGAAAGTCAAGGCATTTGTTGCATCCGGAAATGTCGAAATCTGGTCTTCTGGGGATGAAGACGAACACTTTGAGAACAAGCGAAAAAGAGGAAAAGGCCTTGGAGAATGCATGATGGTGCATGCAAATCCAAAAACCCCAATCCTAGGGTTAGGAAGCTTTAAGCATGTTAAAGACAGTGCTGAATCCTCATCTTCCTCCATGCCAAAGAATTACGCTTTTATGGTCAACCACAAAACTGGCAAAGGAGTAAGCATCATAGAACAGGTACGTAACATGCTTCACTCACATCATATTTATTCTAATGATCTAGAACCTGCTCTAGAAAAAATATCTAACACATGTGTAGATGCCTTAGTTGCTTATCAGCAGGTTCTGGAGGAAAGGGATGACGGATATGACGAAGTGTTAAAGTTGAAAAATAGGCTAGAGGATAGAAAACTATTTTGTGATAAGCTTACTGCTGATTTGAAAATCGAACAGACTTCTAGGACTTTGTTAGAAAACTCAAATCAGCTTTTGACATCGTAAAGGATTTAGCTCGAAGTGATAATGTAAGGCTCAACAAATTAGTGGATCAGTTGTATCATGCGACTGAAATTTTCAAATCACCTACTAATACCAACTCTTCGGAAAACACTTTTAATTGGGGTTGGGAAAGAAAAATGAAAAATAAAAACTACCCCATTTACAACAAACGAAACCCTTTCTTTCAATATCCGTCAAATGAATATGATAATAAACATGATAAGGACACAACCAAAAATTTATCAGAACTTCCAATCAATGAATCAGAAAGTGCCATTTCTGAATCAAAGAAAGGAGTTAGAATCCCTTTCTCATACTTATCGAAAGTAGACACTGCAGAATGTAGCAAATTGTCCATAACTTCGGTCCCATTCATGCCTAGACACATGACCACGGTCCCAAATAATCCATCGACAAGATCTCAACAACATTCTTTTCTAGAAAATTTGCAAAATAGCTGTGTTACTAAAGAATTCAATCCATGTCTTAAGGACCTGGAAAATTCAAATAAAGAGAATGTTAATGAAGAAATCGAAATGGAGAAACGTCTAAGTAGTATCATCATTAAAAACGATTTTAACAAAATCATAATCAAGAATCCTAATGTTATTAACACATCTAATACGACTTCTGAACCATCCTGTTCCGGTACTAAGTCATATGTAGATGCATTACAACATAACTTCTCAAACAATTCAAATCCGGACAAAACTCAGCTCGAAAAACTTAAAGTTAATCATGAAGAGTCAGACTCTTTAAATGATTCTTTATCTGACTCTTCTCCAAGAGAGATTTTTCAAAAAGGAAAAGGACGGAATCTAACCAAAAATGGGGTAAAACCAAACCTAAACCGAAAAGATCTCCGATCACCTCGATCTCATGCAAGGTTTGAGCAAAGAAATTGCTTCTACACTCAGAAAAAACCAAAAGCTAAGTCAACTTTCAACACTCCAAGTCATACTCGTAAACCTGCTCCTTCAGCATCACGAAAGTACATTCACAAAGGATTACTTCCGACTCCAAATATCAAACCTATTCAGTATCATCAAAAACATCAACAACTTGAATTACGACTCAGAATTTCCAACTAGCATCATTAAAATATCAACAACTAGCATGATGATCATTATTGGGATCTTTACAGCTTAATCTACCCTTCCTCCTGCTTCGGAAGCTGAAACAACATTGTGCACAATTTATGAGTATTATAACTCATGATCCAAAACTACACTTCTAATATAATTCTTTTATAACTTAACCAACATGAAACTATTCATACCACACTTCGTAACCCTATCACTGGTGACGTAGTATCCAATACAATATACGATTCTCATCAGGTTCTTCTCGTACATCGCATCACGTCCTAAGGGTCGTAGCGTCGCGTTACTCGCGAATGATCAGACCATGTTCTGAACTGATTCATACCATGCCAGACCCCTGTAACAATTTCTTTTAACTGTTTCAATACAATATAAGTAACAACTTCAAATACTATCCTTTTACAAACCTAGGGTTACAGTCAAAACCCCAATTAAGGTTAAATTCATAAAACTTAATTCAGATAACTTGAAATATATATCATCATCCATTCTTTCTTTACGCTCATACATCAAATTTATATCACATACAACTATATAACATATAAGTTTGACGCCTTTCCCACCAATTTTGCTTTAACAGTGTTCCATAATTGAACAAATAATTATAAATATATCTGGAACAACAAATAAGAAGGGATACTTAGGCTATGCTTAGCTATCATAGATAGTATATGTGATTGTTCACCTTTCTGATTGAATCTTTGACTTGTAAGTTAGTATGTAAGTAGTGTGTTATTACAACATGGTTTTACATTATCGATAAAATAAATCCCCTTGAAAATCTATTAGCATATTGTATTTTTCAGAAGATACTATTTTAATCGTAAACATTGCTAAGTCCTAGACAAAATAGGTTGAGTTAAGTTATCATGATTTCAAACGTATGAGGCTTATGTTATTACTGAACTAAGGAAAAAGCCTCAACAAATAAATAAGTAATGAGCTTAAACGAGAAAACAAATCTTGAAAATTAATAAAGTGTGAAAGAAGTACAATAATATCGAGGCTCAGGAGGGAAATTCAGTATGTGGCCTATGGTATTCGAACCAGGTAGACTTGAAAAGGGTGGCCTTAAATCACCTCATTACCAGATAATGTTGTCAAAACTTTGCTACACGGGTGCCATAGAAAGTCATGGGATTTCGTTAGTGACCATTGAAATTTGAATGAGTAGACTCTGTACAGTTTAGAGCCAAAAATTTGTAATCAAGAGTTTCATCGAAAGTCGCAAGTCTTGAAGGTATAAACAAGGAAAAGCATATTGGTAACAATTAGTGCATCATAAGTAACCTTTCACACAGAAGTTTCAAATTGCATAAGCTATTGGAAACAAAATGAACAATAATATGAATAGTAATAAAGCACTAAAAGTAAAATTAAATGAAGGAAAATATGCAAAAGTTTTTAATGTGTGAGTACAAGGGTAATCCTGGAAATGTAGCAATAAATCTTAAGTCTAGGGGATTTTTAAAGGGTATATTTCTAGGGAATGCAAAAATGAATAATTAGTACACTAAATATATGTTGCTTATACGAAGGGGATTTAATTGGAACATGAACACTTCACGTGGATATGGACACATATATTTGTATGATTTTGGTATGGTTTATGTGTCTGTTTTTGTTTATTATTTCGGATATGGGTAATTGGTGTGAGAATTTGTTAAGTAACTGTTTTAAAAGGCTGAAAAACTTTATTTTTCTTGAGGACAAGCAAATTTCAAGTGTGGGTAGTCTGATATCGCAAAATGAGCTGAAAATACTCATTATACTTGGAAAGTGTTATTGTACATGATTTGTAGATAATAGAGCAAAAATGGTGAAATGGAGCGAAATTAGAGCAGAAAGAAAATTGTTGAGCATTGGAGTTAGCGACACTATTAGCTGAGGATAACGATGCTATGTGCTGACATCGTGACTCGATTAGAAAGAAATAATGATGCATAATGAAGATAACTTTCGCGTAATATCGGGATGTTTTTTTATAATAGCGGCGCTATCTAAGGCGTTAGTGCCGCTATCCAAGGTCGGTTATAACCTCTAAATAGCTGATTTCTTCACTCCATAGGCATCACGGACAATCGCCAACGTTCCACAAAGCACAAGTGACAATTTCTTGATATCACATCTTTAACATCCGGTTTAGTTGCATTTGTTGTAAGAAATTCTACTGTTTTCATTTTCTAAAGACTTCTTTGGTTTGTTTCTAGCCATGTTTGGCTAGAAACCCTAGTTCTAATTCTTTGTTCAGACATGTATATCATTTAGATTGATGCATATGACTTGATGTTTGTCTATGATTATATCCTGGTGATCATTTTCTTGTTTCAATTTTTAGTCTTGAATTTGGTTTGTTTTTTATTGGCTACTTTGATGAATTGAATTCTTGCAAAGTTAATTGACTGGTAGAACACCTAATAGTTTTATGTAGTTAATGATTGGTAACAAATAACAAGCATCCTTGTTATAGAACTTGATTACATGTTTTCATACTTCCGAGAGTATGTGAAGAAATGAACATTGTTGGAAATTTGTACAAAGGCTTAATGCAATTTTTATATACAATCTATGAGCGTGCTTAGGTTGCATTATAAAAATTAGGTTTAGTCAAAGAGCGTATTTTGATTGAACACCTTGACAAGTCAGACGTGGTTCAACCCTACTTGCCAAGTACTATACTTTAGTGCAGTATGACAATATTATTTTGGACATATTTTTATATATTTCCTATCGCATTTGTAAGTTTGACACCCTTAACAGTATGACATAGATTATGTGGGCACATCACAATGATAAATAATAGAGAAAATTGCAAAATTGGTCCCTGTGGTTTGCCAAAATGGCCAGGTTTGGTCCAAAATGGGTTTTACTAGCACCTAAGGTCCAAAAATGTTATATTTGTTACGAGTTTGGTCCAATTTTTTAAAAAATACTTAGAATGACTTTTTTGCCCTTACTTTTTATTTTTCTTTTTCCTTTTCTTTTAATTTATTTTATGTTTTTCTGATTTAAAAAAAAACAAAAAAGAAATAAAACCAATCTCTCTCTCTCTTCTTCTCCGTCTTCATCTTCTCTTTTCGTTCTCACTCACGATTGAATTTGGGGATGTTTCCCTCTCTTTAGCGATCCACCTGCAACATCGCTCCTCTATCCCCAAACTCTTCCAACTTGATTCTGATGCTAGTCAATCCTTTCCTCTCTCTCAAATGGATAGCCAAAACCTTTCTCTCCCTCTCTCACACACACACAATCTGCAGAACTCGGATGAACCAGATGAACACCCACAAAAACACACGCATACATACACCGGTCAACACCCATCGATCAATACCCACCCCTCCCCCTACAAACACACACAATGAAAAGGAAAAGAATCAACCAGTCTTGAAGCTGGAATCCGGGGTGAAAATACCTCCAAAACCTCGAGCTCACAGAGTAGAGAGCCCCTCCATTGAACTAGCGGTGGTCGATATTTCAGTCTCTCGAGTCACCGCCTTGAAGGAGTCTGTTTTTCAGTCAACAGTCCGACGAAGACTCGATGTCTCGACGCTGGGAAGGCAGTGGATTTGACGTATTGGGAGATTGTAGTTGAGAAATCAACGGTGCCTATGAAGATCCTCACTCATAACAGCAAACGAATCAAATACCAGATCCTCTCAAATCCTGAATTTATCGCTTAAGGGACTACAATCCGGGGTGAAAATACATCCAAGAATTAGAATCAGAATCGGTTCAATTGGGGAGAAGGAGAGGGAGAGAATATGAAACAGAGTGCCAGAAACGCCGACGGCCGCCTCCACCAACATCGTTCCTAACCTACAATCTCCCTCCACCACCGCCGACAGCAACAGTAGCGGCTCTACTGTTTCCGTTTCCTTCCCGTTGATGTACTAGAAACACAGACTATCACCTTTACCATTTCTCAAACCCCATCAAATCGTTGGTTTTTATTTGTTTTTACTAGTAGCGGGAGAGAGAGAGAGAGAGAGAGAGAGAGAGAGAGAGAGAGAGAGAGAGAGAGAGAGAGAGAGAGAGAGAGAGAGAGAGAGAGAGGTAAAGGGAGGAGGGTTTTTATTTGTTTTTTTAAATCATAAAAACATAAAATAAATTAAAAGAAAATGAAAAAGTAAAAAGTAAGGGCAAAAAAGTCATTCTAAGTATTTTTTTTAAAAAAATTGGACCAAACTCGCAACAAATACAACATTTTTGGACCTTAGGTGCTAGTAAAACCCATTTCGGACCAAACCTGGCCATTTTAACAAACCATAGTGATCAATTTTGCAATTTTCTCTAAATAATAACTATTTTTCGGAAAGTATAACGGATAAAGTGAGTTTTTTTTTTTTTTTTTTTTCATCAATAGATCCAGCGTAGTTTGAATTTCATTGGTGGAACTGTTAGAGAAGGTGAGAAATGTCCTTATTGACGTCATACATCTATTTCTGCATAGGCTTTATATCTTTTTAATATCGAGAATCTATTTCTCCTTTTTTGATCTCTACTAATATATTGTCTTTATTTGCAACAATTCCCCTATATTTTATAGTCCCCTCTTTTGGACTTCTTAAGAGCTCTACTTCCAATATATAATTGGACATATTCCGGTTGAAATGTTCCACCAAAATAAAAGTCCAACATTAGAGAACAGTAGGTTAATTATTGAACAATGTTATTCTTTGTCTTCATAACAATAATTGCATTTGATGGTATCAGAGGAGTTTGCTCCTCATTTCCCTTCCTCATAACTCTTGAATTGCAACAGTCATTTTTCAAAACAGAAACACTTGGAATAAAACTTTTAAAATAAAGAGAGATATGAAAGAGATGAGGAGTATGTTAACAAAATGCATCAAGTTATAGTCATATAGTTCGTGAATACAAATTTATTTCGCACATGTAATTCACAAGAATGTAGATAAGTGATGTCGATGATCTGATATAATTATTGTCACAAAAATTATGAGTCTTGTCTTCATAAGAACTGCTACGAAAAGAAGAAACATTACTACTTGTTGAGGACAATTCACATATTTATGGTCATTTTTTATATTTTAAAAAAATCTAGTTATGAAATATTATAATGGTCGAGAATCCACATGTGTTCGAAAATCCACATTTTTTCAAAGTGATATTTGAACTTACTTCATAAAAAGCAAGATCGAAAATTGCTAATTCTAACAAAATTTGAATTTTCAAACTTCGGATTTTTGAATTCCTATGAATTTATGAAAAACAAGTTTTTAAAATCTCAATTTTCAAAATCCAATGAATTTCAAACATGCTCTTCTTGTGAATTATGTTCTTCGTTGGATATAATTTCTGAGATACATTCCCAACGATTTTCCGAAGATGTTTTTCAAATTTGCATGGAGTACAACTTATGAAGCTATGGGTATAACTTGTGATGACATGACTAGTATGATTGAAGAATAATATCGTACCAAAAGTGCCGAATTGATTTTTGAGCATCGCAATTGGAAGAAATTCACATGGTTAATAAGAAACCGATCGATTAATAAACGTAATTACTTTGTCATAACGAAATGTGTTTTCAGCCATTTTAGACTATTTAGGAGCTCAAAATGATGTTTTTCTTTTTACGATTTTACTTGAATTTTTTTGTTTGATTTATATAATTTATTAAGAATCTTATCATACTCATTTTGTGTGCTAAGAATTGGAGGGAGAAGAGTTTTTCTATTTTTTAAGATACAAATATATGGATTTAAACATTATTTCCTTCTCTTATAATTATTAAATATCACATAGAAAAAAATTAGAAAGAGAAAGAATGATATTTGCAAAAAAAAAAAAAAAAAAAAAAAAAAAGTGACTCATTCCATTATATATTTATAAAGTTCGAATATCAGAGTTCGAAAATATGAATTTTTGAATTAGATGATCGTATTTACTTTTTTCTAATTATTATTATTTTATTATATGCATTGATCAAAAGTAATTACGAAAAAGAAAATTCAACACCAAAACAGACATGTTCAATAACAAATGCCCTAAGGCTGTGCATTATGGCAATTGGCAAGAACATTTTTATAATTTTGTCTTGTATATAGAAACTATTTCTATAGCTGTCTTATATGCAAAACTATTTCTATAACTTTGTCATGGACAATTTCTATAATCTATCTTATAGAGTAACCATTTATTTAATTCATTAAACATATACTATTTCTGTAATTTTTTATTACATACCGACTATTTCTGTAATTCCATCTATTTCCTACGAGAGACCAACTCTTGTAATTTTGTCTTAGATGATGATCATTTCTGTAATTTTTTTACACCGATATTATTTCTATGATTTTTTATCACACACATACCATTTCTGTTATTTTATTTATTTGAACATTACAGGAACCAAATATACAATTCAGTTATTTTAAAAGGACATTGTATCAAATGTTGACCTCATCGCCAATATTTTTAGAAGGGTTAATAACTTGATAGATAACAAACTTTTAAAATTATTCACATTTGATCACTGAACTTATTTTTATGTTTGATTTATCCATAAATTTTTTAAAACTTATTCATATTTAGTCATTCATGTTATTTTTAAACTTATTTTTTTAACACATATGACCAACAATTTAATAAAATAAGTTTAATGATTATATATATATATATATATATATATATATATATATATATATATATATATATATATATATATATATATATATATATATATATATAATAACTAAATATGAAAAAAGAATTATAAATAACAATGTATAGGAAGCAGAGTTCATTATCCCTTTTGATAAATTGAAAAACAACCACGATCTCTCAAAGTGGACAAAGTCATAAACTTCAAAACTCTGGTGACTAAATTGTCAATTGGGAAAAATCAGGGTGACGAAAATTCAAAATTACAATTTTACAATGTGGGAATAATGGAGCGAGTGGTAGATAGGACAAGCAGAAGTGTGTGGTTATGAATGTAATGGCTATGGCTTGTGACTTGTCGTGTCATTTTCTCATCAGCAAACTGCTCCGCCATCGCCACCGCTCTCCGTCGTTCACCTGAACAGGTACCATTTCACGTCTAATTTCCACCACCAGCTCTCAAATCGCAATCTGCATAATGTTTTTATTTAATTTATCCAATTTTCTTCCTTCAATCTGCATTATGAACGTCTTCAATCTGAACTAAGCTACGTTCTTCGCAAAAATATAGTCCCTATTGTATGATCGCACTTCATGCTGTATAGCTTAGTTAGATAATTAGATTAGATGTTTATTTAACCGATTTTAGGGTTCATCGAGAAGATAATTTAATTCCAGTTCATGGAAAACGAATCCGAAGAAAAGAAGGAATCGAACAAACCTAGCCAAACACATTTGATCGATTGATTTTACTTCTTACTTATTGTTTCATTGTTACTTCTTACAGTTGATGCATCGAGACTCTAAATATTCAACCCCATGACGTGGTCGATACATGCTGCATTACAGAAACAGAGAATCATTCCTCTCGAAACCCCTTTAACTTCTGCAAAATTCAAACATGAAAAAGCAGAATTCAAGAATCCTTCAACTTTCCCCTCTTTTATTCTAAATAGAACTTCCATGAGAGCATGTAATTTAAAGGATAAAGTTGGATGCTATAATAGGAAATGGATGATCCACTGTCAGCCGGTACAATGTATGACTAATGGACATCAAGAAGAATTGTCTGATGAAGATGAAGAACTCTGTCCAGTTGAATGTGTGAGAGAAATCAAGAAAGATGAAGAACTAATTTCAGTTTTAGAAAAAGCAAAAGAAGCAAATTCATTGGTTGTGGTTGATTTTTATAGAACATCATGTGGTAGTTGCAAATATATTGAACAGGGGTTTGCAAAATTGTGTAGAGGGGCGGGTGATGAAGATGCTCCGGTTATCTTCTTAAAGCATAATGTGAGTTCCTTTAATCCGATATTCCCGTTGTTTTCACATAAATAATTCCATTTGTTTCTGTTTGGATAAATTCTTTTATAGTGTATTTGTTATTTTATTATCATGTGATTATGATTCATCGTGTAGGTGATTGATGAATATGATGAACAATCAGATATAGCAGAACGACTTCGTATTAAGGTACAATTTTGAATGCATTAAAAACACAGTACAATCTGTTCTATTTTGTTTTTTTGTAAAGAGACTGAGTTTGTTGTGGTAAAATACAGGCGGTGCCTTTGTTTCACTTTTATAAAAATGGAATTTTATTGGAAGCTTTTGCAACAAGAGATAAGGAGCGGATTAAAGGAGCTATAGAGAAATACACGGCACCTGCTCCTGCGGCTACTCAAAATTCGTAAGCCATTATGGTGAATATGATGAAACTTTGGCATTTGGAAAATCATGATAGTTGAATAATACGTGGCATGGTGTTATGCATATTTAAATCCATGCTGTGTAACACATCAAATTGTATGCGAGTAGTTTTACAAAGTTGATTCATTTAGGTCATATGATATTGTTATGTTGCGGGCTCTAAGAAGAAAGAAAGATTGTCCATAAGAATGGAAAATGAAAAAGATGATTGTATAAAGTCTATAAAGGAATATCTCCATGAGGAAACGTAAAATATCCATATATTCTTCAATTTGTTGAAGTATTATTTGTGCAAACGATATAGGTCTCTTTTTTTATGATTTCAAACAAGTGAGGGGTTGTTTGATATACTTCTTATTGGGTCGGTAAGAGGTCATGTCTGACTCAGACGCATTTGATAACCTCATGAACTGCCTCTTACTCGGTCTCGGCTCCTCTGATTTGCCTTTTACTCGATCAGTTTCGTGAGTCTGACTGGATAGACATTGATTCGAGACAATATTGCAAAAATTGTCCACTGATTTGCGATTTTTTGTGGACAAGGTCCCTAAACTTTCAAAATTGTGAAAATAGTCCTTAAATTGGGGTTTCTTTGTGGTTCTAGTGCCTACAGACCTTACTTTGTGGTTGTTAAGCCTTTCACGTGCATAGTACACGAGGGCAAATTGGTCCTTCCAACATTCCAGATTTGTTAGCGCCATAACAACGTTCGTTGTCTCTTCTTGATAGGCTAGAGTGTTAAAAAAGAAGAGCAGAAAGTAATGTGAAAAGTGTTAGGGACCGGAGTGTACGAAAGATGGAAGCTGGAGGGGTTGAAGTAGATATTATTAATATACATAGAATGAGATTTGTAGGGTTACGTAAGTTCTTTTCTTCCTATGATATGATTAGATCTTCATCCCTGCTTTTCTTTATTTCTTCCCACTTGAGAAAAAACCTCATTTTTCTCCAATAACTCAAAAACATGAATATTTAAACGTGCGAAGTGTTAGTATTCATTTCTGAGTTCGATGACGGAGGAGATCTAGCTTGGCTCGCTGCATTACCTGTTGGATAGCCCAATTACCCGCTGGATAACCCAATTGCCTACTTGGTATACGGCTCGTCCGAGTTACGAGTTGACTCGACTCGGTATGAGTCGAGCAAAGACTCGTGATTTTTAACCGAGTCACATACAAAAGCGAGTCACACTACCGAGTCGACTCTTTTAGGGTATGAAATGACTCGACTCGTGACCCATACGAGTTTGACGACTATGAATATCTCTACGAGGAAACATAAAAAATATCCATATATTCTTCAATTTGTTAAAGTATTATTTGTGCAAACGATATAGGTCTCTCTTTTTATGCTTTCAAACAAGTGAGTGGTTGTTTGATATACTTCTTATTGGGTTGGTAAGAGGTCACATCTGACTCGGTCGTATTTGATACCCTCATGAACCGCCTCTTACTCGGTTCCGGCTCCTCTGATTTGCCTCTTACTCGATCAGTTTCAGGATGAGTTTGACTGGATAGACATTGATTCAAGACCATATTGCAAAAATGGTCCCAGTGATTTGCGATTTTTTGTGGACAGGTCCTAAACTTTAAAATTTGTGAAAATAATCCTTAAATTGGGGTTTTTTGTGGTTCTACTCCCTATTTTTAGCATACGTTACTTTGTGGTTGTTAAGCCTTTCACGTGCATAGCACACGAGGGCAAATCGTCCTTCCCACATTCCGGATTAATTAGTGCCATAACAACATTTCTTGTCCCTTCCATTCCTTTCCTCTTCTTCATCTAATTCAAGAATTTGAAAACCCTAATTACGATCATCAAAAATCCATATGTGTTTTGCATTTCAACTTAAAATGGTGTTTGTAATGTAGAACCTGAGACTAGAAAACCAAACGTTTGTCATCTCAAGCATATACGATGAGTTCTTATACAACCATATTTTCTGAAATTCCATGGTTTTCTTCATAATATGAGTAGCAAAGTCAAAATGCAAACATCTGACACCTTAACAACTAAATGTTCTATGTTCTTTTATAGATGGTTCACCTACAATCTTTACCATAAAACTTCATCATGGTGGCAAGTTTACCAAGCTTCCAAACGCCTAATATGTTGAAGGTAAAGTGAGCTATTTTGATATAGTGGACATTGATGAGTTCTCAGTCCATGAACTAGATTCGATGATGTTAGAACTAGGTTAGGCCATCCTCCTAGGAGAAGAAGGAAACATACCCCCATTGCTGTATTAGCATTTCAGGATTCCCCTTCTAGACTTGGATTTTAGGCTCAAAGCTTTGGGGAATGATGATGATATCTTGAATTTAGCTAAAATATGTTGGGGATAACAAGTTCATTGAAGTGTATACCGATCATGGAAAAACAAATATCCCTACATACTTGATGTGCCTTAAAGAGAAGCAAAGAGTTATAATAAATGAGCTCATTAATAAGGAGGATCCACAACATGCTAACATGACTCATGTACCGGAAAGGATAATAGTTCAGTTAGAGATGATGAACTACAAATGGGAGAGTATATGCCACTGATAGTCTTTGGAAGTGACCCCAAAGGGAAGCAAAGAGTTATACTAGAAGAAATATCTTATGAGGAAGGTCAAGAACATGCTATGATAGTTTTTAGGAGTGACCAGAAATCAGTTTCACCATAGCATAGGAGAAATAGAAGAAAGAATTCAAAAAATGGTGAAAATTTTTGTAGCAAGAAGCTTAATATGGATGATATACTTGAAAAAGAAGGGGTGAGAATGTCAATCACGATACAACACATCAAAAGAAGGGATTGAACAGGTTAATCAGGATACAACATATCAAGAAGAAGGGGTGATAATGTCAATCGGGATATAACACGTCAAGATGAAGGGGTGATCATGTCAATTTGCATACAACACATCAAGAAGAAGGGGTTGATAACGCCAATCAGAGTACAACACATCAAGATAAAGGGATTGAGCAAGTAAATTAGGATACAACAGATCAAGAAGAAGGGGGTGATAATGTCAATCGGGGTACAACACGTCAAGATGAAGGGATTCAGCAAGGCAATCATACAAGTGACCTTAATATAGGGCAAGGTATTGAAATACCAAAAGTAGAAATTTAATATTTTGAGAACTTAGACATTTTTATGGAGAATACTATAGAGCACCGAATATGGGAATGTTGAATACTAGCAATCTGAAAATGAAACTATATTTGACAATCATGGCGGAGATGATGAAGAACTTGTAGATGAGGAGAATAATTTACAAGAAGTGGAGGTTGATATGATTGACTTTACACTCAATCTTGAAGGTTTAGTTCATATAGGTGGCATAGATAGTAGGGATCATGCAGATGAAGACCAATAAGACATAGATGTTGTTGACAATGAAACGTGGGATTCATTGGATGAAGGGTCACATAATGAGAGGAAGAGGAGATGTGTTCTCAAGAGTTTAGGAAAAGAGAAAAGATGCGGCCTTGGTAATGTTCATCAGGTAAGTTTTTATGTTGGCCAAAAGTTTTAATTCAATAAAAACTTAAAAGACAAAATTGACAAACATGCAATCAAACAAAGAATGAACTTATTTTTCAAGAAAAATGACAAACTTAAGCTTCAGCAATGTGTAGAGGTCTTGTCCCTATCATGAATGCACCATATGTAACACCCCACATCATACATTTCTTTTAAAAGATATTTTCCCAAAAATGTATGGTTCTCAAAAACATTTCCAATACTTGTAAAAACTTTGGCCCCAATTAAAACATTTTTCACCAACATGAGATATGCTTTGTTTGGGTTTTACAACTGATAATCACAACCATAAAGAACATAGAATACAATTCTTAAATAACTTATCATAAATATTTACATTGCACTTTCCACTTTTATTAGTCACATTCTAAGTCTTCTACATACTTCAATGGCACACACTAAGTACATGTCCTTCTAATCCAACTCGGTAACTGGATGCATGTCGATTACATAAAAAGAAAATACGTAAGACTTTCCTCTCGTAGGTACATAGGTTATAGACACAAAGCTAATTTTTAATTCCTTAAAACGTTTCAGGTATCATTCTTGCAAAAAGGTATATTCAAATATCTTAATTAAAAGACCATTGTCATTCCAAAAGACCATTGAACCAATATACTTTCATATACATACGAAATTAACATTTCAAATACTTTGATAGTAAACATCATAAAACATTCTTTACACTTGTTGATATTATATTGTTTCATAACCCCTTATTTGCTAATTGTTGAAAACTAGTTACTTCAAACACTTATCTCATAATACTTCTCGAAAATCATCTTTACCATTACCACATCAAAATAATCGTTTGTAAATATTTTATTCAATTACTTAATTCAATTTATTTATTTAAAATCGTTCAATACAGTTAGTCATTCCTAACAATAGTTTAAGACCAACTTTAAAAAAAACTAGGTTAAAGGAACCTCTTTAAACTTTACCAATTGAAATATAGCATCCAAAACATTATTCCTAAACCGTATTTAAAACTCACACTTAATACTTCTAAAACCATTCTTTGGGAAAGTTTCACTCAACATGGAAAACCCATATTTTACGTATCTTATCGCTTTAAATTCATTTCATATACTATAATGCCATGTTATGCAAATGCAATGCATGAGTTCAAGCATACCATTCCTACATACATTTGATCGACTTACTTTCATCCTTGGGGTCTAGTAAGATAAGTACTTAGACCCTCTCGTTTGTTTGTTCAACCCTTCAGGTCTTTTCCCGCTTGGGTGTAAAAATGAGAGCAACATAAGTTAGTGGGTATTTCCCCCAACTAACCGTGATCTATCGGGCCTTTCCCACGTAAAACACAACCTAACAGGCATTTCCTGCTTAGGTCACTCCAATGGGCCTTTCCTAATTGGAGGTTGGAGATGACAACTTCGTGACGGGGGGTACCATCCCAACGGCTCTCCGAAGGTGTCTAGATGATTACTTTTTAAGGTCATATACAAAAACATTCGTAACAAGCACACAATATGATAGGCATGATTATGCAACTTCATGTATTCAATACCTATCATGCCTTAAATCTTTCTTGAACATATTACATTATATGTGTGCCATTTCATACTTTATTCTATCATACTTACTTATTCCTTACTTTTCAAAAACATTCCAAGCTGGCATAAAATACTTTTAACAAAACTCTTTCCTAACATGTAAAATACTTTATGTATATAGCTAGCAATTTCTTTTGAGTCAATCATGGGTTCAGAAAACCCTTCAATAATAGTTGCAAATTTCATACAAACATAAACCATTTTCAGTCAAAATTCTTTCAAAACATGTAAGCATATTATCAATAAAACTTCAACATTTGTCACATGTATCCGATGTAAAAAATCACTATATACTCACCTCTTATAATTAAGTTGTCTAACTATAATTTCCACAATATTCTTGCTCTTCCTTGGATCGTTTGAACATTCAATTCCTATAGAGTGTATCCATAACAATCTCATCAATGACCTATTTATATACACGTAACTCTTATCACACATTTTATCTATCTATGTGAAGTTCCTCATGAACTCATAGCCCATTAAGACATCATAGACACTTTTATAAGTAGTTGGCACAAGTGCAACATCAATACTATAACAAATAAATCCTTCCTATTAGTACATTAGATCATATTACCATATTCAAGTCTACTGATTCCACAACATCCAGTCCAAGTTGTTATATATTCCCCACACCTGTTCAAGGCTTAATTTATAATGGTCCTTGATAATCATTCCAAACCACAAATCTTTACTAATCATGTGATACACACCAGCATCCACTTATAATCCATTGATAATCATATTAAATTTCACTCATAGAAACCCAATTTATGACATTGACTTCAACTTCTATGATTTGTTGATAATAACATCAAGATACTCATCAAATAAACATCATAAAATGATAAATAAGCATTGTCCTTACTCAATTTCATGTTTTCCCCGAATGACCAAAAATTAGGATTCTTCTCATTTCTTGACATCCATAAAATTAACTCAAACAAAAGATGGGGAATTGTTTCTTACCTAAAGATGATCACTTTTCTTGCAAAATCCATTAAAATACTTCAATTCGAAGCTCCAAATAAAAAACACATAGTGCTTACACCAAGAACACACACTAATTCTAGAGTGTTTTTTGGAGGAAAATGATGAATATTGATGACGTTTGCTTCCAAATTCGTGGTTTAAGCATCAAGGGGTAGTGGAATACACATGGACATACCTTAAGGCAATGAGTGGCAAGTTGTTTGCCAAAAAATGGGCTGATTTGGCCATCCAACGCACCATCACGTGCCCAAAAATACATGCAGCAAAGAGATCTACGCGGCCCGGGCACCCCACGATGTAAATCTCATGCGGCCCACGCACCCTAACCACTCAACCTCAAACTCAGCTTCGACACTTGGAAAATTCTTTCTTTTGGCTACAGTTTTTTCTCAACTTCCCAAGGTCATAACTTCTGCGTATGATATCCAAATCCTACAAACTTTATACCTTTAGAAAGGTAAGAATGAGCTTTACAACTTTTCCCCATTGACTTAAGTCTGGTTCTTCCTATAATTTCTATTACAGACCCTCAAACATGGGCACTTGACCATTTTGCCACTTTTTGGTCATTTTAGAACCTTCGTAACTTCTTCATTATAACCGGTCTGAATCTTTTTCGAAGATTTTCCTTATCTCAAATTGTACAAAAGTACCTTGATGACTTTTTCCCAAATCATTTTTGAGATGTTCATTTTTCAAGATTGTTGAATATTTTCTCCACTTTTTATCCTTAAATTCCAAATTTTCCCTCATATCATTAAGACCAATTTATAAATGAATTAATATATCATATAGACTTAATAAAAGATCTTAATCCATATATTTCCATATTTTTACCTCCCTTGACTTTTTTTCCATCCATAAAACGTTTAAGTGTCAAATGATATCTTACACGTGTAACACGTTTTCGTCGTCACACCATATGACAATCATGGTGCATAGTTTGGATGCATATTTTGGATATTATAATTGCACCATATGACATAAGAATTTGTTTTCTTTCTGCACATTTCATGTAATTGACTTTTTGGATATTGTTATTACACCATATTTTGGCTATTGTAATTGACTTTTTGGTTAAAGTTATGGGTTGTTCTGGTAAATATGTTTTTCTCTTGGACATAAGACTTTGTTGTCTTTCTACACATTTCATGAACAAATGTATTTTCAAATACTAGACATTCATATTGATGGTCAATTTGTACACAAACAACTTACTTTGATCCTACAAGCAACCGACCGTTCTAAGAACCTAGGTCAAACTACCAATACAACAATCCACCCAAAAACCACATACTTGTGTCATTCTTCAAAAACACCAACTCCTAGACCTAATACCTAAACAACCTATATGTCAAGAACCAAAAAAAGCTAGCTTGACAATAAGAAGATCTTTAGCTTCAACACCTCATTTTCCAAGGCATGACATGAAGCCTGCAAGTTGTTAATATTTCTCAGGCCAAGAATTATTTTTTTGGACCTTGCACACATAATAGGATCAACCTATCCTATAAACCCGCACACAAAATCCTTCATAAATGGGAAAATCGAAGGTCATTAGGTTAGGTTAGCATCACCGAAATAAAGAATGGTAATGTAGGACTTTACCTGCATACGGCAAGCATAGAAGCATCTACCTGGGTTTGTTGATGTCCAAGACATTTTCATGACAGCCACTTTCCCACAAAAACAGAGCACCATAGTGATACGTTGGGGAAGAAGATGGAAGTATACGTTAGGGAAAAAAACATGTAGGTTTTATGAGTGAGTAATTGCAAAAAGGCCCCCGATGTGGAAAGGACCGATTTTATCTCGTGTGTTATGCACGTGAAAGGCTTATCAGCCACAATGTAACGTCTGTTAAGGCTAGAGATTAGAACCATAAAGAAACCCAAATTAAAGGACTATTTTCACAATTTTGAAAGTTGAAGGACCCTATCCACAAAAAATCGCAAACCACAAGGACCATTTTTGCAATATTTTCTTGATTCAATCAACTCTAACTCAATCAACAACTATCAAAAAGGCTCTTAAAGTTTCTCATGATAGGTTCTAAAATGCTCACTTGGACCGGTCAAAATGGTCTGAAAAAATAGTCAAAATGGTCTGAAAAAATCGGTACAGGTTTCCTATGTACACTAGCAAAATGGCTATGCACACCTTTTACTCGATCATGTTTGTTAAGAGAAAGAAAAATATGGCCAATATCATTGATTATTTTCCAAAAAATAAAAAAGATGGACAAATTACAATTATAGCCCACATTCCTAGTGACGGTATCTGTGAATTGCATGTCATCTGCAAATTTTGCAGACTATCTATGAAATCGTCAAAACTACACCGTTTTGATGATTTTTGCATATAGCCTATGAATTCCGCTAATGCTACTCACGGAGGTGGTACATTGTAGACGCTTCTGAGGTGGCGACGCTGGTGATTCAGTTTGAGGCGATGAATTTTTATTTCTATCAATTAAGAGAGAAAGAAAATCATAAAGAAGGTTTAAGGGGAGTGCGGTTGGTATGCTTTGGGTTATGGTACTATTTTATAGGTTTTAAATTATTAATTTAATTACGAAAATGAACATAAAAGTTGATAAAAAGTAAAATTAAGGGTTAAATGGTAATTTTAGATCAGTCACGAAACAATATGAATCTATTGCAGCCAAGGGGGCAATGTTTACAAACCACGGGGACCAAGGGACCAAGCACATAGACATTTTGATATTCATCATCAACATGCCAGTTCTAGCAAACTCCATCGACCAAACTTGTAATTTTGTCTTTGTAACACCCCTCTCTAACTTTTTTTATTAAACATCATTTTAAATACACAAGTTTTAATTAAATTTATAAATCATCGTATGTAGGGACTTTGGTTCCAAAACACCACAATGCAGTTAAATTTGCATTTCAAAATCGCTTTAAATATCATTGGCATTTTTTTAAATCACTTCAGAGTATTTAGTTTGTGTAAAATCATATGGTCCCAAATTCAACACAATTTAGTTTGTTTAAATGAGCGGTATGGTTACAATCCAAATACCATTACAAAATCTGAGTGAAACCACATAACCCCTGACCTTCTAAAATCTCAAGATCTACTTAAGTCATCATTATTCGTCAACTTAAGCACATGTCAAAACAAGTTAGACAATGAAAAGGTCTAGTGAGAATACTCATGGTGAACTCATTGCGAGTAGGTGATGTCAATCACCATACTCGAGTCAAACTATCAAAAAAATTTAAATACTTGTATGTCATAAAAATGGTTTGGAAAGAATTTCGTCCCCAAATCATCTTTGTCAGCGTTTAAATACAACTTGCAACATCGAAAAGCATCATTATAGTTAGGGACTTGTCCCAAAAGCAACATAGTCAACTTATCATCATAAAACATCATCTCATCAAGTTCATCTCACCACAGTGGTTTGAAGGAACCATGTATTCCATCCACCGTAAGCCAGGTACTTGCGAACAACGTACACAAGCACCGCACTTGGGGTAGCGAGCCCCTACATGTGCAAGTGATTATTATCTAAAAATCTAAACACAATGACATTCGTTAATCATCATTAGTCAAGTTCCATATGAAACCCAGCTCTTCTTTGTTTTCGTCTTATGCTTCTTTTCTTTTGTGTATTTTGATTTGAAGAATGAGGATCTGAACCACAGATATACTTTGTTTGGTTTACAGGTTTCAGCTCCTCTGGTGGTTCGAGTTAATTTGTCAGCTTGAGCTAGAGGTGATTTTTCAGCATGAGTTGGACCGGATCCATCAGCTCATGCTGAAGATGTTGTACCAGCATGAGCTTAAGCTGAAGAATCAGCATGAACGGACCCGTCAGCACGAGCTGAATTTGGTGGGGCAATGTATGCTTTGGCTGACTTGGTTTGGGTTGTATGATATTTTCTGGTTTGTTTGGTGTGGGTAGAGAGATGTGAAGGACTCTTGAATGTCGTTTTGTTTGGGTGTGCCTGGGTGAGTGCATGTTTGAGTCTGAGTCTGTTTTTTCGTTTTAGAATGGTAATGGGTTTTGTTGGAATGTTTGGGGATGGTGTATGGTTTGGGGTTGATTTATGTTGAGGGTTTTGAGATTTACCAACTTGAGTTCTGCAATTCCGGTTTCTGTCAGCATGAGGTCTATTGGCATGTGTTTCATCAGGGTGAGAGTTATCAGCCTGAGAGTTGTCAACGTGTGAACTTTCAGTATGAGATCCATCAGTGTGTGAATTAGAAGCTGAAACTGATGAACACTTGCAGGGCTGATAAGGTAAATCTTCCTAATCCTTGAGTTTGATTTCAAGGTCAGATGACTTCTTCTCCTGTTCATTCAGCTTCTTCTTCAAAGAACACAAATTTTCTTCTTTACCCACCAGATCTGATATATGTTTCTCCATTTCCATTAGTTTTTGTTTCAGATCTTGTATCTCCTTTTATTGTTTCTGAGGAACATTCTTGTCTCTTAATTGCAGTTCAGCCTTGAAGCCAAGAGGTAAAGAATCTTGTTCTTGTATCAATCCCGGATAAGAAGATAGTTGTCTCATTCTATTGGATTTACCAGGTTCATCAGTACACACTAAAGTAATTTTAGAGATTTTATGATTTGAAAAGAGTTCCCTCATCTCAGAAATAGTATATGGCCCATGAAAATTATCTTCAAAATAAAAACGCCATAGATGTGTGTATATTCTAAAATCAAATTTCACCATTTTTGTAGAAACAAAGTAAACACACTTACAGACTTTTTCTTATTTTCAGATACTCTGATGATGCTACTTTTGATGACGAAAAAGATGAGGAAAGACTAATCTGGATCTGGACTTCAAATTTCTCTAAACTTCTACTCCTTTAGATATAATATGTTTGGGTTTTTGATGATTGTATGGCCTGAGATATTTCTTTTCTTCTTCTGTGGATCTTGTAATTCTGAACGGACTTTTAATCTTTTGAACTTGAATGGATCTTAGAACAATTGTTCTAAACCGCTCTGATACTACTTGTTGGTCCATCGATCTAAACACTCGTGTATGAATCTTAAATAAACGCGGAATAACACACAAGTATTCAACAAATAAACACACAGTTTATTTATTGAGGGGTTTTCGTTTAAGCATACAGATTACAGAAAAACTAAATCGCACAGTTCTAAAACTCTAAATTTGTCGCTCACGAAACTCATCAATCACCAACCATTTCACACAGAGGTTGTTGATTAATATAGTCAAAATACGCACGAGGAAATCTCTTAAAAATCAGGAGAATCTTCAACCAAGATAACCCTTACATATCTTCAAATCAAACCAATGTTATCTGTAGATCTTTAATCAAATCATATCCCAAGATTGTAGGAATTCAAATCTTCTGGGATAATAACAAATCTGGTCTCCAGGAAAAGATTATATCTGACCTTCAGTCGGATCAGCACAAAAGTTAGCTTCGGCACCGGCACCGGCACCGGCACCGGCACCTGCACCTGCACCTGCACCTGCACCTGCACCTGCACCTGCACCTGCACCTGCACCTTATCTTTAGTAACAGCAGCAGTTGTCCATCTTCAGTATCAGCATCAGCTGATCAGCTTCAGCATCAGTATCAGTTGATCATCTTCACGCACTTCACTTTTTTCAGTTCCAATAACAGCAGCTGAGACATACTTATATTTACTCTAGTCGACATCGCTTTGGTCTTTGACAGCTCCAACATTTACAATACAAATGAAATACTGCCTGACAGCTCAGCTTGTCTAAGTATAATATTTACAGTTATTAGAAAAGATTGATTGTCAACAATGAGCAGTCTAAACATAACTTTCTAATACAGATTGACATCATCAAATCTATACAATATATTCCCAACATTACTATGTTTTGAATTTGATTTCATTGTTTGTGGTTATGAACTGAAATTAGTGGTTTTTAAGGTTTTCCTTTAAATTTGGGTTTTTGTTTGTTATATAATGTTGTGGTTTCCAAGTTTTTGAGCCCAATTCATGGTGAAATGTGATTTTAAAAGTTATAATAGTTTATGAAATATCATATACTAAGTTAACAAATACGTTCGTGGAAAATTTTAACCTGTTACATAGCAATTTACTTTCTGTGTGAAATACCAATGTACTTTCATTTTCTACATGAATTAGCAATGTACTTTCTGTGTGAAATAGCAATGAAACCACAGTTTTTTTAAGCTTTAAAGTGGCAGTTTTAAGGTTTTTATGGCAATTTTTTAGCTTTAAGATGATTTTTTATTACTTTTAAAATGGCAACATTTAAGATTAAAATGATGGGGTTTTAACCATTAAAATTACAGATTTTTAACCACTGAAATGGACGGTTTTAACCTTTAAAACAAAATATTTTATGCTTTAAAACGACATTTTTAAGGTTTAATATGACAGATTTCTAAGCTTTAAAATGGCAGTTTTTTTAAACTTTAGAATAGAAGTAGAATGCTATAATATACAAATAAATGGACTTACATTGTTCGGAAATACATTTTTTTCAGCCACACATGACACACACACACACACGAACACAACAAAAGTACATTGTTATTTCTATACAATGTTTGAAAGTACGTTGCTATTTCTATAATTTTTTTAGAAAATAGGTTGCTATGAAAAGGAGAAGTGCAAGAGATAGCAACATACTTTACTCTCTTTACAAATAAAGGTAATGTATTTTTTACCCATAAGATCAATGTGCTTAAATGACTTTATCAAACGAAAACATTGAGAAAGTTTAAATTTGGTAAATATGAAGCAATATGTTGTTACAAGTTAAAAAGGTAAAAAAATTAATAATAAATAAATAAATAAATAAAACTTATACTTCAATAATTTAAACTTTATAAAACGTATCATTTTTTCCTCCCTCTTAGACAATTTTCTTTTCCACGGGTTGTTTCCATATGGAGCATACCATCACGTTTCACCGCAATTTATATATTAAAAAAATAAAATGATTATCTGTAAAACAGTAATAATTTTTGTTTTTGTAATGGCAAAAGAAAAAAATAAATTAGTTTACATTTTAATGGAAGTAGGATATTAGCAATATACCCACATTTTTAATACTGGTAATAGCAACATTACTACCAACATACTTGCATTGTAATACATACAGTTTACATTTTGAAGAAAGTAGGGTAATATGATAATATCATAGTACTTTGTTTTTATTAATAATAGCAACATACCTACACCACTACCAATATGAGCAATGTACATCACTACCTGTAGTAATATCCATGGATTCTTGAAACATGTTGCAATTGTTAAATAATGCAAGAAATGAAAACAAAGGAAGAGTTTGAGTGATATCAGAAATCATAGAAGGTTTTAAATAATTTTATTCAAAAAATTATATATTATCAAAAAAGTATAACTTGTAATAGTATACAAGTATACAACACGTTAATCATCAAGTTAAGAAGTTGGCAAAAAAATGTTTGTAAGCAATCAAAAGTCGTTAAAAGTTTACATGTTTAGATGTCACTCAACGCATCCGATTTGTTTACCTTACCGAGTTTAACTGACCTTGGAACATGCCACAACTGCGAGTAAGAGTGCACAAAAGATTAAGCTTAGGCCCAGGCCCGACTCGTAACCGACTTAAAATCCCCGATTATAGCGGCCCCATTACATTTATAGAAATTTTGACGTTTTAGAGCCCGGTTATGGGCACCCAGCCGGTTAAATATTTTGTTTAAAAGTCGGCTAAAAGGATTAGGACCCTATTACTGCTTTTCTTTTAAGCATCAAGGATTAGGACCCTATTACTGCTTTTCTTTTAAGCATCATTACTGACCAGATAGTGTCAGCCTCCATACATGGTTTTTATTAGGTTAAAGGTAGAATTTAGTCATATAACTTTATAGTTTGTTCATGTTTGGTCACTTAACTTTGTTTATATTTTAAAATGTCATCTAACTTTTTATTTATTCCTGAAATGGTCACTGTGAATGACTATAACCGAGTTATACCCACTCATAGTTACCATTTCGGGAATAAATAGAAAATTTGGTGACTTTTTAAAACTTAAACAGAGTTAAATGTTCAAATGAGTACAAACCATAAAGTTATGATCAAATTTGACATTAACCCTAAAAAATTGATTTCTTAGAATGTTGAATTTTTGGAAATTGTGTTAGTTGTGTATTAAATTAACCATGAAAATTTTCCCTATGTTTATTTTAGTTCGATAATTCATTATATAAATGAACCAAAAAGAATTATGTAGATAAAGAAGGGGATCGGATGGTGGTTTCTGATTTGATGGTTTTCTGTTTAATTGGTTATTTATTTCTAGCAGTAAAAAGTGTTAAAAGTCTGAAAAAATGAAAATGATCATAGATTATAACTAGATGAAATATTATTTACTATTTATAACAAATATTATCATCTAAACAATTTAGCATGAAGATGTTTATAGCTTGTAGATGTGGTAATGACTAATGACAAATGTCTATTCATCAATCTTAAAGTTATCAATTTAAATTATATTTTATTTTCAATACATCACTTAAAAATACTTTTAGCTAAATTGATGAGTCAAATGTTAAACCTATTAGTCCTTTTATTAGGTAAAAACTATTTTCCAAACATAGTTTTGTAACAATATTAAATATATGATTATTTAAACAAAATTAGAAATACACAAGAGTATTGAAAAGTTAAGTTTACCCAGCATAGTATGTTTGAGTCATATTGATATAAATACTTGTGTCGATCTTTTATTTAACTTGATTAATCGTCTATAACCAAATATTTTATGTAGTTTGAAAATTGTTGTTTTATTTATTTATTTATTTTTTGTTTGATATAAATCAAATTTTAACTTTGTGTTCAAATCTCATTTAACTCTATTTAAATTTTTAAAAAACCGTTTAACTTTTTTACTTTTTTCTAAAGTAACCACTATGACCCACTATAATAACTATTTTAAAAATAAGTACATGATTAGATAGCATTTTAAAGCTTAAATATAATTAAAGGACTAAACATACACAGACCCAAGAAATCAAAGGATCAATTTCGACTTCACTTTTAATCATGGCGAACTTTTCAGGGGACGTCGTTGAGTATTAGGCTGCACGGAGTGGCATGTGTTTTGCCGGAGACATCTTACGTGGAGCCCTTTTGCCGGCGGCAACACCGCCCCCCAAGTGCGGCATGGATCAGCGGCAAGGGAGGAGCGGCATGCCTTTGCCGTTTCTCTCTCTTTGGAATATGTCGGGAATCATCACTTTGACCGTTGAAAACGGTCGAATATTAAAAAAAAAAAAAATTTTTAACTCAATACCATCTTCACTCTATATATATACATACACTTAATCAGATTTTTTACCCACATTTGAATCTCTTGAGCTCAAACTAATTTCAAAAAATGTCTTCCAACAATCCCTCCAACAATCCGCAAAACAACCCAAACATTTTTGGGTACGATCCGTCGTCTCCGCCACCGTATCATCCACAATTCGAGGGTCCGATGTATTCGCCAAACCCAATGTTGAGCGGTTCACCATTTTATCCGCAATACGGGATAATACCACAACAACTTTTTCAACAAAGCTTCAATCCGTTTCCACAATCGTCATCGGCCAACTTCAATTTCCAACAAACCCGAAGCCCAGCGAGCAAGCACCAATCCAAACCGATCCCGAGCCCGAGGAGCCCCAAAACGAGAATGCGGTGGAAAATTCGGATTCGTCAACCGAACCGGAGGAGGAGCCCCAACCTACGCAAAGAAGAGGACGGGCCGCAAGTACAAAGTGGACGGTTCAAGAAGAGACGGAGTTAGCCCGTGCATGGGTCGATGTGTTTGAGGATCCAAAAACGGGCAAAAATCAACAACGTGATCGGTTTTGGTTTCGAGTGACGAGACGTTTCCGCAAAGGCATGAAGAAAGGGAACTCTTACCGCAACAACGATCAATGCAACACGAAGTGGAACAACATGAACAAATGTGTTATGGCTTTCAACGCCATTTACATTAATTTGGTGAATCAATGGAGGTGTGGAGAAAGCGAGTCGAGTATTTTGGAGAAAACCAACTACATGTACCGAGACGACAACGTCAAGTCGTTTAAATTTCCACACGCTTGGAATGTTGTTCGTCATAGCCAAAAATGGGAACAAGTCTTTAAGTTGGAATTTGGTGGTGGTTCGAGCTCCAAAAGAAGCAAAACATCGGAGTCGGGCTCATATCACGTTTCTTCGGATGGTCATATCGGCGTCAACCTTAACGATGACGTTGACGAAGTTGAAGAAGTGGAACCATCACCGCCTCCACGTCCGATGGGTCGGGACCGGGCAAAAAGAAAAGGGAAGGCGACCTCATCCACTTCTTCCGCGGGTTCTCGGATGGAACAATATGAAGAAATGCGCGACGAGTTTAAAGGTTTGCGTACGTCGTTGGATAATCAATGGCAAGAAAATACCCGACTAATGGAAATGCAAATGTTTTTGCAAGACGTTAGTCACCTAAAAGGGGCGCATTACGAATCCGCGATGGCGCTCAAAGACCAAATCCGCAAGAAATATAATTTGTAGTTTTTTTTCAAGTAGCGACGTCTTTATTTTATTTTAAATTTCGAACTTTTAATTTCGTAGGATTTTATGTTATTTGTCTTTTTATTTTAATGAAATGGTATTTGGTGTGTTTTATTTTAATTTAAAATATGTTATGTTTTATTTTTATTTAAAATATGATTTTTTTAAATTAAAAAAAATATATATGTTGCCAACGTTCCACCCCTTGAGTGCCACAACAAAACCGGTGTTGCCAACAAAGTCTACGTGGCACCTACGTGACATGCTTGCCTCCCAAATGTTGGAGGCACCACTCCTTATAGCCTTACAAATTTCGGAAATACATTTTCTCATTAAATGATCGTTTAGACACAGCACAGGCTTTTAATTTATCTTCCCAATAACTAATTAATGTCTAAAGTTATTTCCAACACGTCACACAACAACCAGTAGCATTTGAACACCACAGCATGACCAGTCCACACCTTCGTCACGTGCGTCTTCATTACATCTCCACCTTCTTTTTCCACGTATAATTCGCTTTTGTTACAACTTTGAGCCACAAATTATAATTTAGAGTAAATTACAGTTTTGGTCATTGTAGTTTGCCACTTTTTTCACATTTATCCAACCTTGCGAAATCGAACATATTGGTACCTATAGTTTGTTTTGCTAACACCTTTGGTCCCTATAGTCGTTAACACTTAACTTTTTCTGTTAAGTAGATGTAAAATGACTAATATACCATTCATTTTCTTTTTTTAATTAATTTGTTTTAGATTGTTTTGGTAGAAATTTATACAGACTAAATTCTTAGACAACTGAAACGATGAGATTGAACTTGTTAAAAGATTAGAAGAAAAATCCAAATTGAAAAATTGCCAGAAAACCTTCAAAGTTTGCTTTTGACAAATTCAGATAGCTCACCTGAGTAAGCTTTCCCAAATCTTGATGATAGCTGAGTGGAATTGAAGTTGTTATACGCCAAATTAAGGGATTTGAGAAAGCCAAGACTAAAAAAACTTGACAAGCCATGGAAAAAGGTTGTGATGGAACCCAAAGAGAGAGATTATTAAAACAAATTAATTAAAAAAGAAAACGAGGAGGTATGTTAGTCATTTTACCTCTACTTGACAGAAAAAATTAAGTGTTAACGGCCACAGGGACCAAAGATGTTAGCAAATACAAACCATAGGGACCAATATGTTCGATTTCGCAAGATTGGACCAATATGAAAAAGTGTCAAACTACAGGGACCAAAACTGTAATTTACTCAATATTTTTTGATAAACACTATCGAATACGAATACAAAAGAAAATACCATACGGAAATTTTCATACATTTTAACATTATTAAATTATAAATGTATTAAAGATAAGACAAATATATACTGTTGAAACCTAATGATACTACATGATTATTGAAGATATAGATAACGTGATGTGATAAGACAAACAGATACTTTTTTACACCAACTGAAAACCACCTATCTAACAACCTATGCTTGTGTTGGTCAGTTGTGACTATTAAATATAATATATGCATTTTCTTAGTAATGCATGTCACGTGACAATGCCTGACGCTACAAAAAAAGTTATAAATATTCTTATATTATGTTCTCGATTCGTTAAACTCCCATTCTCCAACACTAAAAATGAAAACCAAAGCAGAGAGGTTTCCTGATAGGCAAGCTCTCAGCCATGGCATGATAAAGAGTTATCGTAGCTTTTTGAAACATCTTCAAATGATACCACAACACTACATAATATACGCAAACTCTCTACTATATTATATATATATATATATATATATATATATATATATATATATATATATATATATATATATATATATATATATATATATATATATATATATATATATATATATATATATATATATGTTTCTTGATTAATTAAATTTGCAGGTAAAAGGGAACTAGTCCTTGAAGAAAGGGAGTGTTGCAAGTTGTTGGGTCTGGTAATTAGCAAAGTCATCGACATTATCAATCTGCTTTGTTGATTCCACCTGAAACTCAACATCTCATATCTTGGATTTTTTATTATTATTTTTTTTTTACAAAACATAAGTCTTTTGATTATTAAGAAATGTACCTGCGTCTTCAGCAGTTGTATTTCCTTTGTTAACTTCCTTTCCTGCACACGTACGGGTACGGGTATGAACTAATGTTAGATATTTATTTATATTTGTTTTGCTCAGGTTAGCCAAGAGATGTGAAACTATACATATACTCACGAATACAAGTACCCAAGAGAAAATGATTTTTTCATGACCTAGCTTCGAAGGTATGACCGTTCATACTTGTTTTAGCGAATGCTACATTTTTATATTAAAAAACTTGAGATGCAATACCTACCTGGAGTTTTAGAAATAAACTCCTAATTGGAGATCGTAAACATAAAAAGGGGGTGTATTTGGGTTCAAATCTCTCTTGGTGTGAACAGGTTAAAAACCAGACCAATACTGTTAGCATTATGTAACCGAATTGTTAACCCTCAAGACTCTAGAGTACTAGAACGCAACTACAACCTGTGTTCAAAATTTCAATTTCAATTTCAAAAAAAAAAAGGTGAAATTTGATATGACCAATCAATACCCAAAGTAAAGCCTAAAGTATATGAAGAATACCTGTTGATGAAAGGTGGATATGCGCTCCATACTCAATTGTGTCTGTGCAAATCAACAAAGATTCTTGTGAATTTACAAACTTTATCAATATAGTTTTAGTGTTTAAAAGAAAGCATTAATTACAGAATAGAAGAAAATGAAAAGTAAATAATGAGGGTAAGAGAAATTAGAGGAAAGATGGAGATGGACCTTTGTAGATCTTGTATGCATAAGAGCATCATTAAGTTCCTCTTCTAACTCTATCATTTCACTCAGAGACACCTCATTCCCTTCTTCTTCAACCCTGTGAATGTGTGGGATTAAAATTTATATGTCAAATAGACTCTCGCATATATGATCCATGATTTGTATACCTTCTCACTGACTGTAGAAGTTCTTTTCATGTTCGGAATGTTGGGCATGGATTGTTAGATCCCTGTAAGATGCCAGCCAAATCTAGTGATTAAAGACACAATTACAGATCACAAATTGTTAGTTAATTCTCCATGAACTCATTACTTACTGATTCTTGTATAGTTCTCTTTTCTGTCTCAAGGGAGCTTTTTTGATACCTAGAAAGCATATGCCCCACACTGAACCATAGCTTAGTTAGGTAACAATAACATTTGTGTCAATAACCTCAAAAAGAGCAACTTTCAAGGAAGGATACCATAGCCAGTTAGATAACATCTACATCCAAACATCATATTGCAACCTTAACACAACTACTATAAACATGAAAAACAGCATGTAACGTTAACGATTCATTTATTACAAAGCTAGGAATTTTGACGTTGTATGTAAATTTAACGTTTGTATAATATGATAAGGAAGCATAATTTCTTGAAGAAATATGCATACATATTTTGCGCTTCTATTCTAGTCCACGAGTGTTGGGTTGGGTGGATCTTACAAATTAGGGTTTTGAAGGCAAAGCTTTAGACTTGGATAATAGTATATTCTGTTATTGGTAGAATAACATGCAAATATTCCACTAATGAACAAGTATTATATTTTGGTGATTTTTGAGACAAGTGATTTATAAACACGAAATATATATACATCAAGATGTGATTTTATGGAATACCAAGTATTGTCATTTTTATATTTTGTTGATTATATAACTCTTATTCTTACTAGGCTTTAAACCTAACAAAGGTTGTGGGAGTGAAATTGGTAAAGAAAAGATCCTTCACTTGTGAATGACACTACAAGAATTTAGGTCTATAGGGACGAACCCTATAGGGACGACATGTGTCGAAGCAATAGATAACCCTATAGCGACGACATATCGTTTCTATAGGGTCTACAGTCCAAGTCAAACTTATTTAGCTATAGCGACGACTTGTCATCGCAGTAGGGTGAGGCGGGAAACGAAAAAGTGTTGGCGCTTTTCTAAATACGTATAGCGACGACATTTAGTTTCAATAGGTTAAAAATAATTTAATATTTTATATTTAAATGTATTTCAGTCATTAACGGGTACGACGTCGTAGTGGGTTCGGCTATAGAGACGACATGTCGTCCCTATAGCCTTACCAGAACCCTAAAACTTACGCGAACATCTTTTCTGCTCCATTTTCTCCCTCGCGTTTTCTCTGGTCTGTTCCGGCGATTCCGGCGAATCTCGCCATTTTCTGGTCCATTTCACCCCGCATTCCAGTTTCTCCGGCCAAGAACGGTGTGTAATCGTCCTTGCTGTGGCTTTTCGTGGCTATTTTCAAGAATACCTATAACGATTTCGGGTTGTTTTTGCAGGTTCCTTGCTGTGGGTTGCTCCGGTGGTCGTCTCCGGCTGTGGGTTGCTACGGTGGTCGTCTCCGGCTGGAAGGTCCTGTGGTTCTCTTCTCTTCTCTCGGTATCTCATTTTCTCTATTTCTTTCTCTTGCTTTTCTTCTCTCGGTATCAATATTCCACCGGTGTAAATGATATTTACTGTGATTTTTCATGGGACCTTGAAGTAACAGTTCACATATTCTCTTCTGGTTCGAGTGGTGGCCGGAATCCGGCTGTTGAAGGCTTGGGTGGGCTTTGGTTTTTCGGTTTGCAGAAAATCAACTAGTTTGGTTAGTAAATCCCGTTTTCTGATTTTATCAAGCTGCATATTTGTTTGTATATAGTTTATTTGTTGATTACTTGCTTATGACTCAATTTGGGAGTAATATGTTCCCGTAAGAGGTGTTAAAACGAATTTTAGGACCTTTTATGTAAATTTTTTTGAAACCGGCATGTAAAATTAGCTACAAATCATGTGTTTATGTATTGATTAATTGGTTATATGCAACTTTATATAACATTTTGTGAAATCTGCATAAAAAATCATGTAGAAATTAGGTTTTAAACGATTTTTAGGACCTTTATGTAACCTTTTTTCAAATCTGCATAAGTTTCAATTTAGCCCCTGAAGTTTGCTGATTAGGATTAGATTGTAAAGAATACTCATATCTATCAAAATTTCAAATTAGCCCTTAAAGTTTGCTTAGTTGCTGTATTTTACCCATATATGACTTCATAGCTTGACAAATAAAGTGAAGGAAAAAGAAGCTCAAATTGTAAGCAAGGCTAGATAACACAAAAGAGATTCTTGTCTTCTTTATATTTTTTCAAGAGAACCCTAAATTCACCAAACCCACAAATAGCTAAAAATATGGCCTTTGTTTTTGTTGGAACAAGATGAAGGAGATGATTTTTATTTACTTCGTTTAGGGTTTTGTTGGAAGAATATAGAGGGTATAGAGGTTAGTGCTAGACAAATCAAGATGAAAATCATTATAATATATAAGTTAGTTAATTTGATTTTGTTTTTAGCATTATAGTTTAGATTTTAATTTTATTCTAATTTTGGTTTGGTTTATAGGTTTGGTTGGACTTGGTTAAGGCTTCTCAAGAAAAAAGATAAATTTTGTTAGGTTTTGATTATGATTATTAAACATTAAGATTAAAACGACAATGGCAAAATGGTCATCTTTGTAACTGAAATGTTGCATCATTAACTTACGCGGCTCAAGAACTAAGCATGTTACAAAACGGTGAGGACCAAAAGTGTGTTTTGTTGTATACATTATCAATGTAAGAGATGTAGCAAGTTAGTAAGCATTATAAATTAATATTTATTAATTTATTTAATTATTATTAATAAAATATATACACTACTGAAAATTATAAATTTACACCCGAAATACTTAAATAAGAACATATAAACAATGTATAAACAATAAAATTACAAGAATTTTAACATACACTAAGGATTTCAATTTTTACTAATGTACCTAAAGATAAAAAGATAAAGAAATTGCTTAAATCAATTTTTTCTCAAAACTAGATGTTAGCTTTTTAGTACTAGTGGCAAATCTAGAATAAAAAACAACATGGTTCCTTGATCTAGGTTGATTCTAAAACTTTTTCAAGGTAGGCCCTAAATATTTTTCATAAACTTTAAATAAATTTAAAAAGAAAAATAGGTAGGTCCTTTAACCCACCTTGTTATAACCTAACTCTACCCCTGATTTAACATAAAACAAAACTATTTTGGTTAGGCCCAAAAGCAACTATGAACTTCTAGCATCGACTTGCTTAGAACTAATTAGAACTAGACAAGTATTTTTTTGAAAGTAATTAAAATGTAAAGGACACACCAAATCCGATGTATAAACCTAAGAGAAACTTCCAAAATCATATCCACTTTCAATTCAATGTGCTATGAAACTCATACCCATATTTATTACTAGAAGCAAACAAAACATTGCTTAAGGATGTTGATGATCTAACTTAAAAGAAGACAAAAGGAGTTGTGGTTCCACAAAAGTTGATTAAAGTTGATTTAACACCAAGTTCATGCAGGCTTCTCAATAATTTCACCATGTATGATACTTTGAATTCTTATATTTTTGTTGATGTTTCCTTATCGGCTACAAGCATCACACAAGTAGCTAGTGAAACATAATATTTTGTTTGCTTTGTGTAATTTTTTGTAGTTTGTTTAACCTCCCTTTTGTAACTTTTGTAGTATGTTTGATCTCACATCATCCCTCCCTCTTTGTTCATTGTTGTATGTACAAGACAATGTATATTGCTTTTTCATCACACTTGTGCTAGAAGTGATTTGACACAAAGACATAATGAAAACCACTAAAGAGAAAGAGCATACTTTGAAATCGACTGAAAAATTTACTACAAAATTAACCAAGTAATGTGTCATAATTCTAGAGTGTTAAATTTCTAAGAGGAATATTGAGTTTCATTCCAAGCAACATTTTGTAACTGAATAGCTTGATAAGAATCTAAAGAGTATATATGTGGTGCTAAGGTATCAGCGCCCTAAGTTTTCTTTGTCATCACAACTAGACCAATCTACACTTAAATAACTTAATGTTCCTCGTATGTAATATATCCACTTACTTAAATGGAACATCTTGATCGTCCTTTAGTCATAAAACAGTCATACTTAATGTTGTTCTTTAAACCTTATCACAAATTCACAATAACGCTTGTTAGAAACTCTACATCAATATCTTCACAAGTGTCTCGACCTATTAATTGTTCCAATATGATGGTTTAAAATTTCAACTTGTGGATTCACTCTTCTAATACAAAAACTGTGCCACGACAAGATAAATTATAACCAACTATTTTGGTTGGCACCCATATAATATCACAAGTATACCTCGAGTAAACTATCCAAGTATCCATTGTATTTGTTTGCCTATCATATTGAAAATGGAAACGCAAAGTGAAATTCATTTCCACCTTTATTTTCCTAGGAAACTTTGACAACAATCGACCCCACGTCTCGATCACTTACGTTCACTTGTCAATACTTTACCATGCACTTGGAAAAGAGTTTAGTTATTCCACTTATAGTATCGAGGTTGGAATGAATGTCTAATACTTGAACGCTTAATCTACTACTAGAATGATACTCCTACATCCATCTAACTTTGTTAAGCACGTGATAAGCTCTACCATGAACCATTTGAAGTTAGCAATGCTCCAACAACCCTCCGATTGGCGTTGCTTAATCTTGTCTTGCTGACACACTAAGCACATTCAAGCATGGTTAACATGTCGTCCCTTATATATTACCAATAATAAGTGCACTTACTAACACCATCATTTTCTTAATTCTTTATTCTTGGGTAACCAATCTATTTTGAATTTTATATATATATATATATATATATATATATATATATATATATATATATATATATATATATATATATATATATATATATATATATATATATATATAGCATTCATTCATGATCTTGCCTAATTCCTAACCACTTAAGTATAAAGAGTCGATCTCCCTTAGTGGCAATAAGTCTTCATTGATCCTTAACCTTCACGAAACACTCTCAAGTTCCCTCATTTAGAAAATCAAGCATTAGGCTTCTGTAATTGTCACACGTTCCACCCTACGGCTTAGCACATACGCTTTTTTAACTTGTATTGAACTATGAGTACTTAATGCATCTATATATGTAGTCCACGTTTGACCTCCATCATCTCGTTCACTTATGCAACATAGCCCCTTCTACTTCTCCTAGCTTCCGACTTCCGTTGTCCTCTTGCATCAAGATTCTCATAGAAAAATTTAAATCAAATGGTTTGGCTTTATCTAACAAACTCATCACCCGCTCTTTCATCCATCTTTTGATTATTAGAAAGGCTTGATGTCACACATCTAATTATCATGCTTTATTGTTCTTTAGAAGCTCAGTCAAAGGGGTTGCAAGGGTGGAATATATATATATATATATATATATATATATATATATATATATATATATATATATATATATATATATATATATATATATATATATATATATATATTGATAAAGCTTTTGTGATAGTTAGCAAAGAGTGATCAAAGTTTACAAGTTTACCAAACCATGGAACAATTAAAGTTCACCAAAACTTTTTTGATGCATAGACACAACGACATGTGTTTCCTCCCTTTGAAAGAGTACGATTGCACCAAGGGGGCTTTAAGAATAAATGTATTCCTTATCTAAGAGTTCTTCCCTCAGTTGTTTCCACAATTCCTCCTACTCAAGTGGCAACACATGGTAATACATTCGGTAATAGTTTCTGATTTTTTAGATTATGGCTTCCTTATCTATTTTATGAACTTTTAATGTTTAAGCATGTTCTCTTTGTACACCTTGTGAATGAAAAAATAGCTTAAGCAAGTTTCTTTAACATTTCTTGAACAAAACCAAAACAAGTACAATAAGATGAACATGCACTTAACAATTTTGTAATAGAGTCTCTTAAAAGGTATCTAGAGAAAAAGCATTTCAAGTTATATTTCCAAACTCTAAATCATAGAAATCACATCAATACATCAATTACATGTTCTCATTACAAGCAAATAAACTTTTTCTAAACCAAGAGAGGCTTAACTTACTTTTTTCACATGCAAATACACCAAATTGTATGCATCCAAAAAAATTGAAAAAAAAAACATATGTCATAGTAAATGTCAATTTGTATAAGGCTTATACTAGGGCAAAAGCAGAATCCCATGCTGAGGTCACATCTGACTAACTATACTTGTTCTTGTCCTATTTCTACACTCCTAAAACCCAATTATGAGGCCATCAAGTACATATATTGCTCCTACGCACCTTTCACGTGAAATAACTTGTTGTGCCCTAGAAGTCTTCATTCAGAATATTGCAGATACATCGTAAAGTTTTACCCTAGGTTATTGCTTCATAGATAACAGCATATACACACACACACAGGTACAGAAGAGCATAAAACTATCATACCAAAATAGAGCACAAAACGACGGCTGACCTGTCCGTACGGCTGCTGCAATACTCATAGAGTTTGCCGGAGGAGGAGAAGACGACGACGACGATGTCGACATCGCAGAGAACGGAAAGGTGCCGTGCTTTCTTGATCAACCATGCTCTACGCTTCGAAAACGCGACTTGCCTGCTGTTCTTGTCATCGATTCGCTTCATTTCCAACTTCCTTCGTCCCATCATTTCCCTCTCCGAACGAAACTCTGAGTTCTAGACCTAACTTTTTCACTCCGATGGCCGCTCTAAATCTATGCCCTGTATCCGTTCTCTCTCTCTTACATTATCACTTGTGTCTACTGAAACAGAAGTACCTCGTTATTGATTGAAATTTGAAAGCCGCATGCCTCGCATGCTCTCTGTGTGTCTTGAAAGAAACAGAAAATTAAAGAAAAAAAAGTTTCACGGTGACTGTTGGTATGATTGATCGTATGTGGAGTGAATTTTGTTTATTTTATCGATTCATATCTATCCTTCTTTTGAGAAAACTAACATATTTTATCTATACCTTACATTTATCGATTCATATTTATCCTTCTTTTGAAAAAACTAACACACATGTCTAACCTTGCAAATTCATTTTTTTATTTTTAGCTTTTGTTACATGTTTCCGCATATATTCATATTATTTAAAAAGGATATTCGCAAAAAATATCTTAAGTTTGTAATTATTTTATGTTTTTATCGTATTTATATTTATTTTCATGTTATACGTATTTATGCAGAAAAATATATTTGTATATAAGAAAAATGTTAACTAGAATATCGTATTTATTTTTTAAAAAAACTACTACTTGTTTATATATGTTTTTTTTTCCTATTTGTACGATTTAAATTAGAAATATACATATATTTTTACGTTGTTTTATTTGTTTTAGAAATACAAATACATTTTAAAAAGTATAAATATATTTTAAAAGTGTAAATACATATTTTATGTCTTTATAAATAAAAATATATTCTATAGAAGTACAAATACTTATTTTTTATGTTTTTTAGAAGTATAACTATATTTATAGACGTATTAATATATTTTTATAAGTATAAATATGTACTCTTACGTTTTTAAAAGGTTATGCATAAAAAATAGAATTATACATACGTTTTTTAGAATATAAATACATATTTAGAAATATAGATATATCTTTTACAAGTATAAATATGAATTTTTATAATTTTAGAAGTTTAAATACATTTTTGCATATAAACACATATTATAGCAATCAAAAATCATATTTATAATAGAATTGTTCTTAGAAAGAAAGATACACTTTTAATTGACATATACATGGTTATATGCAAAAAATTCTAAAAACGTGAAAAATACATATTTATACTTCTAAAAGAATATATCTATATTTCTAAAAACGTAAAAATATGTATTTGTATTTCTAAAAAGTATATTCATACTTTTACAAACATCAGAATACGTATTTATACTTCTAAAAACGTATTAATATTCTAAAATGTAAAAATATATTTATCGGGATTTTGAAATTAAATTTCTTAAGTTTGTGAAATTTTGTCGATTTTACACCCGTTGTGATTTCTTGATTGTTTATACCCAATATTTGCAAAAAAATCTACTTTTACTCTTCTTACATGTTATCACAGCTTTCAGGTTACAATGAAATGAAATTCGCAAAAAGAACTATAATATGTGCAATTCTTTTATGTTTTTACCCCTAAGTATTTTTAGTATATTATATGTATTTATGAAATGAAAAAACTGGTCTTAAGGACAACATCCCTAACTCTTGTAATACCTAGGCTCTTTATCTGCAAGCCTCACCTTCTCATTGTAATGCTTGAAATTCTACATTACTTCTCAACAGTGACTTGCATTAAACGAGGCACACGGATCTACAATCCAAAATTCAGTGGGTTTTCTACACAACAAATAATCACATCCTCACAATCCTATGCCACATTCACTTCCTTCATCGCCTTATTGGTTGAATGCTTCAACGACTTATTCTTGAAATGTCTGCTTTCTTTGCAATTCTAGTAGGTGATGTCTTTCGTACTCTTTAACTGCCCTATTTTCCTTGGCTTGGTTCTTCAACGACTGATTCTAGAAATGTCTGCTTTCTTTGCAATTCTAGTTGGTGATGTCTTTCGTGCTCTTTAACTGCCCTCTTTTCCTTGGCGTGGTTCTTACTCTACCACCACCTCTTATATTGGTCCTTCGTTATCTATATTCGATAGTCAACAAAAATACTGGAGCACTCCCCAACATTCCTCTTACTTATGCCCTCTCTTAGGATCAACATCATGAATACCTTCAAGTGTGATCTTAGTGGTTTCAAATGAACTACTAATTGTTATGACCGACTTGGACCAACTCTCAGGTAGTGAAGATAAGAATAAAGGTCATCGACTTCCTCTTTGAATTCAATATTAAGTGATACCAACTTTGATATTATTGAGTTAAACTTATTGACGTGAACAGTCACCAAGCCGCCTTCCCTCATCAATGAGACATATTTATAGAGATTTTTTGACCTAATTTCTCCTGGACGGAAGCCCATGGGCCCATAACATCACTGACATAAGCTGACCCATGAACATAAATAACTTGGTCCCCGAGAAAGTGTATGATGAAAAGTATGCTTCTACCATAGGTTTGACTTACTATGCTACTGTCAGCAACCTTTATTCTTACGATTGAAGCTTCTATCTCCAACCGCAACTTCTATCATTGACCACTGCCTCTTTCCTTGAGACCAAAGTCCCTTCTTCTTGTAGAAGCTTTGCTTCTTGTTTGAATCCTCCATTTTAATTAGAAGCCTCTCTTTTTTTATCCTAAGCCTCTTTTTTTATTAGAAGCATCTCTCTTCTTATTAAAAGACTTTATTCTAATTAGAAACCTTTATCCTTTAATTAGAAGCTTCTATCTTCTAATAAGAAGCCTTTCTTTAAGATTAGACTCTACATCTCAACAATCTCCCACTTGGAGATCGATCAACCGCTCTTCTGCCATCCAAGATTGTAACCCTAAACCTCTTTCTCTCTGGTACCTGCCTTTGCCTTACTTCCTAGGAAATCTATTTGAAATAATACATAACTTTCAAATTTTTTGTTTTTACCACCTTGGTAAACATGTCTACTAGATTCTTTGTATCAAGGATCTTCTTCATGTTCAAGGGACCATCACTTGTCAATTGTTGGATAAAGTGAAACCCCATCTTGATGTGTTTCGCCTTCCATGAAACACCAGATTCTTTGCTTGGTGAACTACTTTACAGTTATCATAATGTAGGATATAGTCCTCTTAATCTAGACTTAATGTTAAAAGGAAGTTTTTCAACCATATGAGCTCCTTGCTAGCTTCTGCTATAGTCATGTATTCAACTTCAACGGTTGAAAGAGCAACACTCTTCAATAGTCTTAACATCCAACTAATTACTATTCCTCCAATCGTAAACACATAACTGGTAGTGTATTTTCCCAAATCTACACAACCCTCCAAATCTGCATCAACAAAATCTTTTAGAACAACCTTCTGCCTTTTGAAATATAAGGTTGTATTTGAGGTTCCTTTCAAGTAGCATAGCAATAATTTGACTCCTTCCCTATGCTCCCTTCCTGGATTAACACGAATCTACTAACAAATCCCACTGCATGAGTAATGTTCAGTCAAGTGCAAACCATTGCATACATTAAGCTACCAATAGCTGATGCGTAAGAAACCTTCACCATTTATGATATGTCTTCCTTTGTCTTTGGGGACTTTTTTGAAGAGTTTCAAATGACTCCCAAGAAGTGTATTTCAAGCCTTAGCATTTTCCATGTTGAAGTTCTCTAATACTTTCCAAATATACTTATGTTGGGAAAGTTTTAGAGTACCTACAAACTTATCTCTCACTAGCTCATGCCAAGTATTTGCTTAGCAGCCCCTAAGTCCTTCATCTTGAACTCTCTAGACAAATTTATTTCAACTTGTTGATCTTTTGCATGTCAGATATAACTACGAACATGTCATCAACATATAGCAAGAGGATGATGTAGGAGGATTGCATGTTCTTCATATATGTGTAAGTGTATGTGTATGTAGGTGTATGTGTGTATATGTATGCATATGTATATACATTTTTGTATGTGTGTGTGTGTGTATATATATATATATATATATATATATATATATATATATATATATATATATATATATATATATATATATATATATATATTCTGTTAGGTAAATTTTGAATTCAAAGTTTGGTGAAGATTTTGTTTTTTCAAATATGGGGTGTAGATTTATTATATTTTATACATTCTCAAATGTATATAAATAGGTGATTCTAGTTTGTAGAAAAATGCACCACAACTCAATACCTATAAGAAGTGTATCTCTTGTAATCTCCTTGTTAAATAAAATCTAGTTGTAGCCTGTGGACGTAGGATTTGCACCGAATCCGAACCACGTAAAAATCCTTATGTTCTATTTTGCTTTATTTTCTCGTTTCGTTTGTGTGTGTGTGATAGTGTTTCCGCTGCGTGTACCCGGTCCGGTCCCTAACAACTGGTATCAGAGCTTCGGGTTTTTGGAGGAGGTCTCGGTTTTAGAAATTAGAGTATGCTCTGTGGTTATAGTTTTGTCTGATCTTCCACATCAGAAACTAATTTCTATTAATCGTATTAAAGGTGTCTCGGTACTTTGAAGGGTACTGTTCTGTCACACAAAAGTACTATAAAAGATTTGTCTCTTGTTTGTCGTAATGGCTGAAGACAAGGTTGTAATCGAGAAGTTCAACGGTTCTGACTTTAGCTGGTGGAAAATGCAATTAGAAGCATTGCTATGTCAGAAAGATCTCGACCGTGGTACTTGGAGACAAACCGGAGAAAATGGAAAAAGCTGCTGAAGATGTGTGGAACTCAAAGGACAAGAAAGCTAAGGCGGTTATTACATTGTCGTTGGAAAGGAGCGTCGCTTTCAACATCATGAAAGAAACCACGGCACGTGGTATGATGGATGCTCTGACGAACATGTATGAGAAACCATCGGCGGCTAACAAGGTGTTCTTGATGAGGGAGCTGTTCACTACAAGGATGAATGAGGAAGGCTCAGTTACGGTTCACATTAACAATCTAAATTCAATTCTGTCCAGATTGTCATCTGTGGGAATTAAATTTGATAACGAGACTCAAGCTTCACTGCTACTAGCTTCACTACCTGATAGCTGGTCTGGAACAGTAACTGCTATTACAAGTTCAGTAGGGACCAGTGGTATGACTTTTGAAGGGGTTAAAGATTTGGTTCTTGACGAGGATGTCAGACGCAAGAATCAAGGTGGATCTTCTTCTTCTGAGTTATTAAATGTCGAAAGAGGTAGAGGGAATAGCAGGAATAGTGGGAGCAGTGGGAGTCGGGGAAGAAGTTCATCTAGAACTTGGAAGAATGTGAAGTGCTGGAACTGCCAGGAGGTGGGACATGTTAAGAGTCAATGTCCAAAGAAAGAATTGAACATTGCTGGTGCTGAGAGTGTGTCTGAGGATGATGCACTGATACTAAGTATGGAAAGTTCTATAGACTCTTGGGTCATGGATTCAGGGGCTTCGTTTCACGCCATGGACAACGGAGAAACGATGGTGAATCTAAAAGAAGGAGATTTTGGGAATGTACGGTTAGCAAATGATGAGATGCTTCAAGTAACGGGCATAGGATATATTGATCTGGTTACTTCATTGGGAACTACATGGAACCTGAAGAATGTCAGGGTGATTCCAGAGCTGAAGAAGAAATTGATTTATGTTGGTCAGCTAGATAAACAAGGACTGGAAGTAAGGTTTGGTGGTGGTAAATGGAGGGTGGTCAATGGTAATTCGGTGATTGCTCAAGGTATGAAGCGTGGGTCATTGTATATGGTTGAGGTACCTGCTGAGGGAAGTATGGCCGTCCCCGTTAAGCATGACAAAATCTGGTTCGCTAAATCTAGTGCTAAGAGAGTTCATTTTGAAAACATGAATTCTGGAGCCAAGGGGATGTTAGCTGAACGAGTCGGAAAGTCTAAACCATTCAGGATATTTTGTGACAGTGGGAGCATGGGGTGTGTTCCGGGTACAGTTACAAAGAGCCGTTGGGTTTTGAAGACTAAGACTGGAAAATTCTCTCCTGTTGGAAGTTTGCAAAGTTTGGAGAGTGTTAGTGGTCCTCGGTGTATCTCTGGAGCTGGTGGAGTGTCAAAACCGGTTGAGACAGAGGATGAGTCGGTGGTGGGATTAGCCACGGCTGAGTTGGAGCTAGTGGGAGCTTCAACTGGCCTTCTAGTACTTGAAGATGAGGGGCGGCTACAACTAAGAGAAGTTGACTGGGTCTTAGCTTGTTCTTGGGAACTGGAAGCTTGAAAGACTTGCTATGTTAGGAGATTAATGAGAGATGTTCAAAATCTTCAAGTGGGAGATTGTTAGGTAAATTTTGAATTCAAAGTTTGGTGAAGATTTTGTTTTTTCAAATATGGGGTGTAGATTTATTATATTATATACATTCTCAAATGTATATAAATAGGTGATTCTAGTTTGTAGAAAAATGCACCACAACTCAATACCTATAAGAATTGAGTGTATCTCTTGTAATCTCCTTGTTAAATAAAATCTAGTTGTAGCCCGTGGATGTAGGATTTGCACCGAATCCGAACCACGTAAAAATCCTTGTGTTCTATTTTGCTTTATTTTCTCGTTTCGTTTGTGTGTGTGTGATAGTGTTTCCGTTGCGTGTACCCGGTCCGGTCCCTAACACATACATACATACATACATACATACATACATACATACATACATACATACATACATACATACATACATACATACATACATACATACATACATATATATATATATATATATATATATATATATATATATATATATATATATATATATATATATATATATATATATATATATATATATATATTTGTATGTGTAAGTATGAATATGTATATGTATGCATGTATGTGTATATGTATTTCAATATGTATATGTGTTTTAGTGTTTGGAAAACACATACATATGCACACACATCCAATGATAAATTATTTTTTGGATAATTGGTGAAATAGAAGTATTGAATGTATAAATTGAGTTGGAGAAAAAAAGATGCTTGGACCTCAAAAAATGAAAAACAATTGTGTGTTGCGAGAAATCAATGGGTAATTATTGACAATTTATCCACATATGAGTGAGAGATTGGAGTTTTGTAAGTAAATCACCCTCAGATTATCCATCGAGTGAAGGTCTGTCGCTAATCTATGGGCAATCGATCGGTAATTTCCCACTCATTTCCCATAATTTTATGTTTTGGAATTCTAGGTTTGATGGGTATGATGGTTTTGAATTTTGGGTTCGATGAACACAATTAGACGTGAAAACAAAGTTATATAAGTTGAGCAAGTACATAAACGCAAACAAACTATCGAATTTGTTAAGTAACATTTTCAATAAGCAAAACTATGAGTGGTAATCAAAAAACAATACGAACAAAGAAATGAATAATGTTGGTGCCAAATGCTTTGATCAGGGAATTGATACAAATGATATAACTCATAGTTACACAGACGTAACAAGCATGTTTAATACACACAAGTTCTATTTATATGTAGATTTGTACCAAACCCCTGTGACACCACTAAATATTTATACCGGAACATACCATATGTTAGATGGGCCTAAACCCTAACAAAATCAATACAGGGCCCAAAATGGCAAAACAGACTAAACCCTACTAACATACACCAAACTTAAGGAGTAAAATAACACGATCTCGTTTGTTGTATGAAGGCTTCGACAAAAGGAAAACTTCAGAGTATATGAAGTTTGGACTTCATCACAGCTTACAACTTCGACACAATACAACAAATTTTCTCAACAGAATCCAAAATCGAGAAGAGCAAATATAGGAATGGCTTTTTGATTTTTCAAACCCAAACATGAGACTGCAAAATTCTTGGATGCTTCATCTTCAAATTGGAGCTATAAACAACAATTAGAACTTAAAACAAATATATAAAAGATTTGGATGCTTCATTTTCAAATTAGAGCTATAAACAACAATTAGAACTTAAATACAAATATATAAAAAGATTTAAACATTTCATATTTGAATTGAAAACCAAATCTAGGATGTGTTAAACCATTCATGTATCTTAAACCCTTTTTCTTCTTGAAACATTATAAGAAAGGGGACCCCCGGTGATGACACTTATGGCATATTGTTCGCATGGACAAAGGGTTTGACAAGTGGGGAACTGAGAGCCCATAAATCCATGAGTAAATCTGATGAGAAAGACCATCAAAATTGAACCCAATAACTTCAAAATGTGTGAGCAAACCTTCAAAATTAAACCTAGAAACTTTGACATCGTGTGTGCAGACTGTGAACGTAAGACCGTATTAGAATCGAAAGATCCTATCACAATGAACTAATTTCTTTCGTATGAGTTGTAGTTTATATCAAGTTAAGCTATAAGTCAAATAAAAAAATGGACTCGGATGTCAAATATTAGAATATCATATGCAAGTTTCTAACATCATGGAATGAAAACATGCAACATAATAATGATAATCTAGTAATCTACATGTATCTTTTTACACGTATAAAGACTAAAACACAAGTGATACACAAATATTATTTTCCCACTTTAAAGTAAAAATGAGTCAAACTGTTGCATAAAAACTAAAGAAATTCTCAATTAAATGATTAAAACATAAATATCATGTACATTAGTTTTCGATTGAGATATAAATCAATTTAAAATATTTCATTAGATTATATAAAACCTCAATACGAAAAGATAATAGTGAAATATCATTTTACTAACGAAGTATTGAACTTTTTTAATATATAAATATTATTAATGATTCTACAACCAATGCGGGCAATTGGGGTGTTTGGGGGGGGGGGGGGGGGGGGGTGTGGGAACGAATCAACTTTGATCCAAACCATTTTGTAACTTTTAAAATCTGATCCAATCCTGCTTCAGTTACTCGCAGTGTTTTGAATAATCTACCGACAATGTTTTGAATAATTGAATACATACCTATTGTTGAAAAATATATTTTTATATGTGACCATCACTGAAATAAGATGAACTGTTTTTATCTAACAAATATTATCAGTTTATTTCAGATTGCATGAATTCGAGATCAAAAACAAAGATGAATCAAGACCCGAGAAACTTTGAGAAAACAACCAAACCTGAGGAAGTAATGCTACGAACCAAAGAGCAAAATACAAAAACGTCACACTGCTACAGCAATCACGACGCGATGGACACCATGGTCGCGACGTGAAGAAGAGCAAAGATAGAAGTCCAGATCGCTACAGCGATCGCGACGCGGCGGCAAGGGTGGTCGCGACGCGAAGCCCCTTCAACGCGACACCACCAACCTCTTGATCGCGAGACTACCAACACAACGCACTAACCAGTGGCCGACCAAAAGCAACACGACACACGCACCTTCGCGACGCGACGGCATGCTTGGTCGCGACGCGATGCCTGTTCTCAGCAACTATAAATAAGAAGCTTACCTCTTGCCATTCTTGTGCAAAAAACCTTACACCACACCATACTCATTCAAGCACCAATACATCAAGATTACCCCACGTCCAAAGAGCAAAAAACCTGCCAAAAACTCTCTAGAAAACTCTTTTCACACTCAAAGAAAATCCACGTCCAAACAAACACCAAACAAAACCTCTACCCGACACCAAACTTCAAACCTCTAAACTACCTCAACCCGAATACCAAACTACAAAACCTACACACCCTCTACCAAATACATACACCACGAAAACTAAAACCACAAAAACCCCGTGCATCCCAATTAAACCGACACCAAAAACCCATTTCACCAAACACCAAAAACTACCAAACCTCATCCTACCGTAAAGAACAAGAATCGACGCTTCAAAGAAAACACCATCTTCCTCAGCTATCGATAAGTTCTTTTGAAATTATCTGTGTCGTTATTGATTTATTTAAACTGTTATAAATCAACTGTACCAGATATCCAATACATCCGAATTGAACCTTGAGAACGAAAACATATGTGGACTGTATTTAACCGAGACATCTAACTTCTAACTTCTAACTTCTAACCTTTTTATTTATTGTAAAAACACTTTATCGTTGATAATGGCGTTTATTACATCTAACCTCTAACTTCTAACATTTACTTTATTTACCGCTTTCTGTCTATTTAAATACTGTCTAGTTTAGATTTACTGCTTTATTTTACTTATTTATAGCTTTTTAGTAACTTAATTTTAATTTATATTTATTCCGCAACTCTTTCTCATTCCGCATATTATAGATAAAATACATATCTGTCACACAGTAATCGGCTTAAAAACCTTACTCGTGGAGATTAGTTATCGTATTTTCAACATTTGGTATCAGAGCTCGTGTGATTTAGTCTGAAATTTTTGTTGAAAACTTTATTTGTGTAGCGTTTTTATAACCAACCAATAAGTTTTCCTTAAAAATTTCATTTTAATATCACTTGTTCAAAATCCTTTCAAAACAAAAAAAAATTAAAATCTTAAAATTTTCAAAAAAAAAAACCAACCCAAAAATGTCTTCCACAACCTACTCAAGAGCTCCATATGTCATCGATCAGGTATGGTCTATGATCTCAGAAATCGGTCTTTCAAAAACACCATTTGAGTCCCACATGACTAAGATTGAGAACAGTTTGAAAGCTGATCTCAAACTATATCATGACACAATAGTCAAATCTGATATCTGCAAATCTGAATTACAAACCTTGCAACTCAGATTTGGAGAATCAACAATGACTAGAGACAAACTTGAAAGAGACGTCAAACGAAAATCAGAAGAATATAATCACGTCTTAGATCAATTAAATGAAGCTCTAAAACAAAAAAGGGACTTAGAAATAAAAAATCAATTTTATTTTCCATCTGAAATAAAAGATGCCTTAGAAATAGAAGTCCTTCAGTTAAAACTAAAAATTCAAGATTTAACTGACAAAAACACTAGTTTGATTCTAAAACTAGATGATTCTTCAAAACAAATCAAACTTCTTGAATCTGAGAATCAAAGATTTCAAGGAAAACTGGATTCTATCAATCTTGCTAGAAAGCTAAGTGATGATATTTTCATCAAAGCAACATCCTTAGGATCTGGCAAAATCGATACAAATTACAGACCTGGATTAGGAAGAGAATCCTTCGAAATCGAACAAGCCAAACAAGAAACCAGGACTAACAGTGAAAACTCTGAATCAACTCTAACAGATCTATCCACATCTATTAATGAGGAAAATTCAGATGACGAAACAGTTATCAACTGTAACCCAGATGATACTGATTTCACTGTTTCCAAAAGATCTTTCACTAATAGGTCTTCAACCCACCAAATCCAAATTACCAACCAAAACTCCAAATTTAAAGAATTTTTGAATAGAGCAAACTCCTTTTACAAGAAAGACAGTACCTCTAAACCAATTGCTCTTCAAAAGGAACAAGGCAAACCCAAAGTTTTCAAACAAACCCAAAAGAAACCTTTGAAACCAGCCTCTTTGCCACAAAAACAAAAAAAATTTCAAAACCATCCTCATCCCAAAAACAAAGAAAGGTTATCAGACAAGTCATTACATAAAGGATACCTTTCACACAATCAGAAATCTTTCCAAATGACAGGTTTTCAAAAACAAATCTTAAATTGGGAAAATCTGATAAGTCAAATCAAGCCTCAACCACTTCGTCCAATTAACAGAAACCATAATGATTTCAAATCACCGAAAACCATTAACAAATCAGGACCCACCATGGTTTGGGTACCTAAACTTTCTGTCTAATTGCAGGTACTTTGTGCTGGAGAGCCCAAGGATGATACATGGTATATCGATAGTGGCCGTTCCAAGCATATGACAACAAACCATAGCCTTCTACAAGACTTCAAACCCACACTACCTCCGATGCAGAAACTTCACAATCAAACCAAAATGATGCGGATCCAGTCGTGGGGGAACCACCAAAACCAGAACCCTCCTAAAACACCCCAATCCACCTGTCCAAATGATCTCAATGCATCATTTATGGGAGAACCACCAAAACCAAATTCCTCTTTAAACAATCCCAACCTACCTATCCAAAATGATCCTAGTGCATCATTTATGGGGGAACTCTCGTTACCCCATTCTCACCCCCAAACCAAAATTTTCCAAAAACATTCAAATAACCAAAATTTTCCAAAAACATTCAAATAACCAAAATTTTTAAAAAAAAAACATCCACATAATCAAAAATCACAAAAAAAAATTAGGATAAAGTTTTATCTTTTTAAATACTTTATAAAACCATGTGATTAACATCTTTTTGACTAAATTTTCAGATACTTATGCTCGATGAATGTTCTCAGTAATATTGATTCTTAATTAAAGAGAAGGTTCAAATTTCAAACATTTTTGTTAAGTATATTCTCCTATTCCCTTTGAATTTATTTCAATTATAACGATTTTATCTATTAAGGGACATAAGATCAGGAGATTCAGATGAAAACCAAACCCATGTGAGAAATTGTGCCTCGTCTTTAACTGCTAAGTGGAATTCATTTCTGTGAGCAAAGGTGTTTTCATGATGACTTATAGGATTTATACTCTTATACCGTGATGCTAGTCTCATTTTTGCTTAGATATCAAAATGACCAGGGACGATACATTCATTTTCTTATATATTAGACAAACTGTCTATTATATCACATATCCCTATCCTCAATTAAACCACTTCAAAGAAAAGATTCATCATCTGGCATAACGAATACGACAAATGAAGAAACGACAAGTCATATCCAAGAAAAACAGAAGAAAACATGAAAATCAAAACTCAAAAGTGCAAAGTCATTCCCAACAAATGATGTCAACAAATCACCATTGGTAATCACATCAGATATCTTTTACACAAAAGGTATTCGCGAAAATCAAGAAAAGATAAAAAAAAAGGTGAGCACTTCACCAAAGCAAAAGAAGAGTTATTACAACAATCCATAAAGACAGACATCTCTCAAACAACGAATTCTCAAAAGATTTATCAAATATAGCTGTCAAAACCGAAGACTTACCGGGATACTGTAGCCTTCATAATTGAATATTCTTAGTTGCAAATTGCACTATGAATATTTCTAAACCCCTCTACATGTATTTTCCGACGGAGAGATAGTGAACATCAATGGCATGAATGAAGAAAACCTCTGAGTAATGCCGAAACCAGTCTTATGAGATTGATTATCTAATATGAAGACCAAGTGACTAAAGTATATAGGTATAAATCCATATTAAGCATAAGTCAACACATTCAAACTGAGAGATATCACTCATCTTTAGTTATTATACACCAGTTCTGCACCCAGAACAACCAAAACACCTCAGTCAAGTGTGAGCTATACCTATGAGAGTTCATCTGAATCGACCTATTAAGATCACTTGTCGTCTTTATAATTGTTATAAAATCTTAAGGAATATTATGAAAGCACATATACAAAAACCCTTTGATAAATGAACATGAAATCTTGATTCAGAAACAAATATTCTTGACAAACATTTTTCAAAACATAAGTAAAATCTAGTCACACTTTTTCAAAACACGTGATATGGTTTTATAAATGTTTTATCCAAACTCCAAGAATTTGCAACCTTAACCTTTTAATCTGTTCTTATTTTAGTAATGATCACATAAGGGGAAATTGTTGAAAAATATATTTTTATATGTGACCATCACTGAAATAAGATGAACTGTTTTATCTAACAAATATTATCAGTTTATTTCAGATTGCATGAATTCGAGATCAAAAACAAAGATGAATCAAGACCCGAGAAACTTTGAGAAAACAACCGAACCTGAGAAGTAATGCTACGAACCAAAGAGCAAAATACAAAAAAGTCACATTGCTACAGCAATCACGACGCGATGGACACCATGGTCGCGACATGAAGAAGAGTAAAGACAGAAGTCCAGATCGCTACAGCGATCGCGACGCGGCGGCAAGGGTGGTCGCGACGCGAAGCCCCTTCAACGCGACACCACCAACCTCTTGATCGCGAGACTACCAACACAACGCACTAACCAGTGGCCGACCAAAAGCAACACGACACACGCACCTTCGCGACGCGACGGCATGCTTGGTCGCGACGCGATGCCTGTTCTCAGCAACTATAAATAAGAAGCTTACCTCTTGCCATTCTTGTGCAAAAAACCTTACACCACACCATACTCATTCAAGCACCAATACATCAAGATTACCCCACGTCCAAAGAGCAAAAAACCTGCCAAAAACTCTCTAGAAAACTCTTTTCACACTCAAAGAAAATCCACGTCCAAACAAACACCAAACAAAACCTCTACCCGACACCAAACTTCAAACCTCTAAACAACCTCAACCCGAATACCAAACTACAAAACCTACACACCCTCTACCAAATACATACACCACGAAAACTAAAACCACAAAAACCCCGTGCATCCCAATTAAACCGACACCAAAAACCCATTTCACCAAACACCAAAAACTACCAAACCTCATCCTACCGTAAAGAACAAGAATCGACGCTTCAAAGAAAACACCATCTTCCTCAGCTATCGATAAGTTCTTTTGAAATTATCTGTGTCGTTATTGATTTATTTAAACTGTTATAAATCAACTGTACCATATATCCAATACATCCGAATTGAACCTTGACAACGAAACATATGTGGACTGTATTTAACCGAGACATCTAACTTCTAACTTCTAACTTCTAACCTTTTTATTTATTGTAAAAACACTTTATCGTTGATAATGGCGTTTATTACATCTAACCTCTAACTTCTAACATTTACTTTATTTACCGCTTTCTGTCTATTTAAATACTGTCTAGTTTAGATTTACTGCTTTATTTTACTTATTTATAGCTTTTTAGTAACTTAATTTTAATTTATATTTATTCCGCGACTCTTTCTCATTCCGCATATTATAGATAAAATACATATCTGTCACACAGTAATCGGCTTAAAAACCTTACTCGTGGAGATTAGTTATCGTATTTTCAACACCTATCTACCGAATTAACGGATATTTGACCTTTGACCCATTTACATTATTATACATTACAAATTATTATGCATGTCACCAAGTATTATCCATAAAATATAACAAGAATCACATTTTTTTACTCAACACTTCAAATAACATTTATCAAATAAGAGAAAAGTTTACTATAGCCAAGGATGCACAAAACAATGTAGACATCGAAGTTGTATATTCAAAGTTCAAGAATCTAACTAGTCAATTCACTCAAAACCTGTATACAAGTAATCACTAATCATGTACAAGTAAATTTAAGTGACTTCAAGTGACAAAATTAAGTAACTTCAAGGGGGATAATATCATGAAAACCCTTCAGTTTGCCAGAAATGTTCAGTTTTACCACTGTACATATTTTTGGTTCATTAAAACCATTAAGTTTGACAGAAATGTTCAGTTCATTAAAACCATTAAGTTTGCAAAAACACCATTAAGTTTGCATTTTTTGTTTACATTTTTACCCTATGTATTTTTTATGTTATACGTATTTATAAAACAAAAAATATACAATACATGCAAATATGCATTTACACATGAAAAATTATTTCAACAAACATTGTATTTACGTTTTTAAAAAACGATATTCATGTGTATACGTTTTTTTGCCGATTTATACGATTTAAAAGGTAAAAAATATAAATACTTATATTTTATATAATGGTGAAAATCTAACTTTCTTAAAATCGTTTTTTACGTTTTTTAGAAATATGTAGATATATTTTCTAGAAGTATTATTATATTCTTAGAAGTATAAATACGCATTTTACGTTTTTATAAATATATAGATATACTAGTTAGAATTACAAATACGTATTTTTATGTTTTTGAAAATATAAAATATGTATTTTCATATATTAAATCTTTTCATCTATAAAATACGTATTTTCATGTATTAAATCTTTTTTTGTTTCATAAATACGTATAATATAAAACAATACTTAGGGTAAAAACGTAAAAGATTTTGCAAACTTAAGGGTTTTTTTTTTTTTTTTGCATATTTCTTTTCATGGTAACGTGGAAACTTTTGACAGCAAGTCACAAGGGTAAAAACGAATATTTCTACCAAACTTATGGGCTTTAACGAGCCAAAAATGCATAAGAAGATAAAACCGAACATTTCTGACAAAGTTAAGGATTTTTATAAAACTATCGCTAACTTCAAGAGTTCTTGATTTGGATTCGGAACTATAAAGAAACAAAAGGGTAGGGAAACCAAAGAGTCTAATACTTAATAGGACAGAGTATAAATGGAACATATCAATAATGATTTGCACCCAACCCGTTTAATAAAAAGGTTAATGAAAACAAGTAAACGCATGAAAAACTAATATCCAAGCCCACATAATTCTTATCGGTTTGGACATAATAGGGTCCGAACCCGTCCCATTACTAGGTCTACCTACGATCATATGGAAGATCTTACAATCTTACTCTTACAATCTTACTAACAAATTACAATCTTACACATACCTTACCCCTAATCGATCTTGTTGAGATCGGGATCTTTTTTTGATGGAAGGATCCTAAGATCATAAAATTCTACGACCAGAGTTACAATTTTAACAACATTGGCTTTTTGTCCAAATTTAATTCGACATTATAAAACTATTTTATATTATCTATGGCAACTAATAGACATTTTTTTCATCATCAAGCTGGCTTAGTGGTGCTCATTTGGTAACAAACACTCTAAAATGGAGTTGACCAAGGTTTGAATCTCACAGGCTTCAATCTTGGGGGGGTCTTTCGTTCAAAAGAAAACCTAATAGACATTTTTGAAATTTATATATATACATATATAGTTTATTAAGAATGACACAACATTAAAATATCATTTTAAAAAGATGGAATTTTGACTTCAACAGCTGATAATATTTCATGTACACATAATAGATTTATTTTGGAAGTGGAACCCCTGGCCCGTAAATCAAACGACACCGATCTCTAAATGAACTCACTAGTCGAGACGCCACCTCCTTAAAGAACATTGATGCTACCTGTGTAAAACACACACACACACACACACACACACACACACACACATTAACCGTTTATGTTCATCTACAATATTTCAATATTTTCGTATGGTTTTAATTTAATACATTATTTATAAAATAAAAAAGTAGAGGGAGTGACCAAAAATGAAAAATTTGGAAACCACAGGGACCAAAAGTGAAGGATTTGGAAACCACAGGGACTATCCATGCAAGTTTTTCAAAACTAGGACCAAAACTGTAACTTGATGTGAGCTACAGGGACCAAAACTGTGACTTTACTCTAAATCTTATTAAAACCCAAATAGGATTATAATAAATAGACAAAACTGCAAAAATGGTCCTTGTGGTTTGCTGTTTTTTGAGGTTTGGGTCCAAACCTTTGCATTTTTGTATGGATAGTCCTTTTGTAGAGGGTTTTTTTTTGTGGAATTGGTCCCTGTCGAAACTGAAATGTCTGTTTTACTCCTTTAATTTATTTTTTCTATTATTTTTAGTTATTTTATCAATTTTATTAAATAAATGAATAAATAAACTTTTTTCCCTCACCAACCGGATCGGAACTCCTCTCTCTCTCTCTCTCTCTCTCTCTCTCTCTCTATATATATATATATATATATATATATATATATATATATATATATATATATATATATATATATATATATATATATATATATATATATATATATCGATTGAGAGAGACAGAGATAGATAGATAGAGAGAGAGAGAGAGAGAGAGAGAGAGGAGTTCCGTGGGTGAGGGAAAAATTTTATTTATTTTTTTATTTAATAAAATTGATAAAATAACTAAAAATAATAGAAAAAAGAAATTAAAGGGGTAAAACAGACATTTCAGTTTGACAGGGACCAAATCCACAAAAAAACCTCTACAAAAATGCAAAGGTTAGGACCAGAACCACAAAAAACAGCAAACCACAGGAACCATTTTGCAGTTTTGTTTAATAAATATCTATGAATCTAAGTTAAATTTAGGAAAAAAAGTCGTGACATTATAAAATTGTGATTTTTTTAAACAGATTATGGTAGTTAGAAAATACATAAATAAAAATGGGTTATGTTGCCAATTTTTCATTCTATTCCACGGTGGAATATGAAAAAAAAAAAAAAAAAAAAAAAAAACCCTCGTTCTATCAGACAAAACAAACAGCTTTTTTCTTCAATCAAATATAATAATATTAAAAATAAAAAGTTACCTGTGAATATAATGGTGACTGAAACTTAAAATCCACAAGGAAATGGAGGTTGCAAGTCCCTGGAACAGGTCCTGGATTGAACTCCCAAATATTTATTAAATGGTGGAAAAGGTTACTTTTTGATGAAGTTGTCTGAAACAAAAAAGCTTAATTAGTATTATTGAAATTTTCATCATTCTAAAAGATAAGAGTCTTAATTATGTAAATATGTTGCTATTATGAGTAAACAATAAAGTATCTATATATCTTATAACAGAAACATATTTCAAAGCACCACATTCATTTGAAACCCCCATGTCTTTTCATATTTCCATTAATTTTCTAAATTTCTTTTAATACTTCAATATTTCATGTTTTTTCCTTTATCCCACATTGCTTCACAAACATATATGACAATTTATTTTTCTCTTATATAATACAATGCATTTGCTTCCATTCTCCATCAAACTTGATCTTATAAGTCTATTATTAGATAGTAATCATTTTATCATAAAACATGCTTTTATCGCAAGTTTTAAAATATTTTTACTATTTAGTTTCAACTATAAAAAGTATTGAAACTCGAAATTAAAAATTAAAATTACTAAAACTTTTAAAATTTTGACTAGGTTGGAAGTTATAATATGTCGTTTTTAAAAAGCGACACCGGTGTAAATATTTTTCGATTCACCAAGATGTATATATGTAGAGATTTTAAAATTACTTAAAACTTTTAAAAACTTGACTAGGTTGGAAGTTTATAGTACGCCGTTTGTAAAAAATGACACCGGTGTAAACATTTTTCAATTCACCAATATACATATACGTACAAATTTCCAATTGTTAACATTTTAATCATCTATTATAAAGGAGATTATTCAAAACAATGTGGTTTAACATTAATCTTGATCATAATATAACTTTTAAAGTCTAATATTAATTAAATATCACATTATCGTACAAACATGTTTTCTCAAAGTGATAAAGGCTTCTATTTATAGGTTTTAGTTTCCAAAAATACTAAAACTCAAAATGAAGATGAATATTGCAAAAAAAAAAACTTTTGAAAACTGGCTAGGTTACAAGTTTAAAATATGTCGTAAAAAAGTGACAAGGATGTTGCGTTGCACATATATAACCTTTAATTTTCCCTTATATGGTACCGCTTTTTAGGTTCTCTTATCAATATTTAGCGTACCATTGTTTTCAAAGTCTATTGTTAATTAGTGTTTTTATCTCAAAGTTTTAACAATTATCCTATTTTTTTAACTTCAAAAATCATTTTAACTAAAAGATGAATATTTAAAAGAGTTAAAAACTATTAAAAAATCAATTGAGTTGTAAGTTCATAGTACGTCGTGTGGCACAGTTCAATGTGTGATAACAATGTTTTAAACATTTTATTTTGCTTTCATAAGATTTTGCACATGAAACTTCCAAAAAGTATTCGTTGAAAGTTCAAAAAAAATTTGTTTATATAAATATTATAATAGATGTCATTTAATCAATACAGTTTATTAATCAATAAGATCAAGATAAAATTTTATCATGCATCACATTAATTTGAATTTATTAGAAAAAAATCATATCATAGTGGACATCGATGAGTACCTGTTGAAATTTTAGGAAAATGGTCTTAAAACTGAAACCAAAGGTTTCTGGAATGTAACAACCGATTCCTAATTTGGTTATAATAAAAAACATAAAAGAACAAAGATATTAGAGAAATGATTTTAGCCACTCTACTTATACATGTTTTCTTTCCCTTGAGATTTGTAGCTTAAGCTATGTGGGATAAGAAATATATTAGTCTCTTTACTTATAGATTTTTGATTTCTCTTCATTTGTGTTCTTAAGCGATGTGGGATAAGAAAATGACACAAAATAACACACTACGAATGAACTTTTGATCCCACATCGTCATGATAAACTAACTCAAGAATCATTTTTATTCTATAAATAAAGGTCTTCCTCAAATTAAAATAATTATGTAGATCATTATATATTTTTTATTGTTGGAAACATTTCCAAATAGTAAAGTTCAAGGAAATATATAGTTAAAATTTTATTATTTTTTAATGAAGTTGAGCTTTAAATATTTAGCAAGTCGATCCGAGATAAGCTATGAATTCGTTCATCAAGTTGCACAAATCGCATGCATTGTATTGAATAATGCAATTTTGAACTTTTATTTATTATGCAATATCGTTGGTCAAAAATGAATATTTCTAATTTTCTCAAAGGTCATTCAATAAATATACTTCGAGTATTCTAAATATATTTATTTTTTATTTATAAATGAAGTCATTCAAATAAATATGGTTCAAGATAAATGATTTATCTTTTACCACAAAATTTGAGGTTTTTTTTTCTTTATCTCACGTTGCTTCACATACACATATGATATTTTATCTTTCTCTTATATAATACAATTAATTAACTTTCATTATTTAGCAAAGAGCATACTATTAATTTAAATTAAATATTTGCAATTAAAATATGACAAAATACACAATCTTTAAATTGATTTTAAAATAGATAAAGGTAAAATTAAATTTGAAATTTTACAAAAACTTTATCCAAACACAAACTGTTGGTAGACTACCAAACTTATGTGGTTTGAGATAACTCTTTATCTTAAACCATATTAATTTGATTTTTATTTGATACATTGAATTTATTCATTAAAATTGTTAAAATTCGTTGTCTTCCAAATTTATGACACGTGTACGTATTATCATATAGTTAAAAATAATGAAAATATTTTTCTATATAATTTTTTAATTTGGGATAAAATAACATGTATTTGTTTATATTCTAACTAATTTTTTTCCTGCGCAACGCGCGGGCATTCGTCTAGTATTGTCTATATTGGTAAAAAAGAGTAAAACTTGTTGCTGTTTGTTGAAGTTTAGATCAAAAGAAAACAAGAAAATTATAAAACTTGATCACCTTTATCATTTTGGGTTTGACCATTTTCACATGAGACACGTAACTTTCAACAAGAAACTTAAAACCAATTTCCAGCTCAGCATCAATGGAGCCATCAGAATGGCGTTTAACTATGTCTGATCTTCTACACCATGGAAGAAAATCTTGATACATGTCAATTGCAGCAACAACTGCATACATTTGCTCCGGGGAATATCTGAAAAAAACAAAAAAAAAAAATTTAAATCCACCCAATTATAAAATCAATGGAAGTACATTGCTATTTCTTGTATTTAACTGTAAAAAAAAAAAAAAAAGAAGAGTGGGAAATTTAAAGAAGGATGAATGTTACCCCATGATACAATTTTCTTCATGAACTTTTGACAAACCTTTATTCCCTTCATCTCCATCACCACAGCCAAGAAAATGTCTCCTTTGAATAATTCTATTAAAATTTGTGTTTTGCAGACAGAAAGGTACTACTACTTCATGACTACTACCGATTGATTGACATGATTCAATACTTGAAATGGTTCTGAAGCACCGAGTTTGAATCTGAACATGGTTTTCTACTTTAGGATTGTTCCTTAAGCATCTGATTAACTGTCTCCCACCGTTATTGCACTTGAACATCTGCCCAATGGCCTTTGAAGTTCCCATTGGAACAGATATGAATCTGAAAGTGTAAGATAAACATGACATTGGCTTCAGATCCATGAAACATCATATAATTGAAGAATTCGTTAGGAGTCACAGAAGCAGAATATGCAGAATCATAACAATCCGCTAACAGGTGCAGAAAATTTATTGAAAATGAATAAGCCAATTATGTGGATATGTATGGCTTTTAGGGTTTCCTTTAAAGCATCAAAAGTTGTGGAAATGACTTCGTAATATTGATACAATCGACTAATCTCGTAACCAAAGAATGAACATAATACATCACAAAACACGATTTAGCTACTAATTACGACAACTAATCAAGCCCTTGTTTACCATGATGAGGCATGTTGAAAGGAAATGATGAGCGAAATTGAAAGAATCACGTACCTTTGAGAGATCTAAAGGGATAAACAGAAATCAACGTAATAAATAGGATTTTGGGAACTGAATTTAAATTCCATTACGTAATGATGGAAGAGGTTGTGCGAGTTTTGAGGGGGTTAGCGTGGTTAAGATTCAGAATATGAAGCCATGGAGGATTGAATGATCGAAGAGGTTTTGGAAATGAAAGGAAAAATAGGGTATCCTTCAAATTTTCGAGTGGAGAAAGTTTTTTGAATTTGAAGCAAACTCATACAGCCCGATGCGATTTAATTGGGGAATCCTCCGAACCGGACTGGTTTAAACCAATTCGGTTTTTTTTTTCCAACGATGGCCGATCCATAACCACCACCAATAAATCATGTTACTTCTCACAAATTTAAAAAATAATTAAATCAGTTTCTTGGGTGGAGACGTTAGGGCTAAGCATTTGACAAATGCACAAACACACGATTATCTAGGTGATTGGGACAACAAGAAGAATAAACAAGAACATAATGATTTAAGTGGTTCACTTGATATTGAGAAATCAAGCTACGTCTATTGGAGAATTAGAGACATTTTATTGGTAATGAACACTATACAAGATCTCGTGTTTAGTGGGCTCTATTTGCGGCTGACACACTCTTGACATATCTAGAATTACCATCAATGAGATGTATTTATAGAGGAATGGACTTGATATGCATGGGTTGGGCTGTGCACCATACTTGTCCATACAGGACCATATCAGGTCTAACAGGCCTTGTAATCAATGTCAAACTTAATCCTCAAGAAAATCGAGTCAACCATCGCATCGGTAGTAAGAACAACGCTTCTGAACTTCTGACAGAAACTGAGCTTTTGCCTGGACTGCTGGCTCTGCTTCTCCTTGGATCGCGTTCAACATCCTAGACTGTTGACTCCATTCCTTCTGAGATCACAACTTCGCCTTTTGCTGTTTGCTTAGGGCTGCAACTTTGCTTAGTGACTCAACCATTCACCCGAGGCCAGACTGCGCTCTAAGACAACGCCTAGACTACGCTCCTCTAGATTTCTCCCTAGTTCGGTATCAGAATACTTACCTAAACAATCTCCCAATTGGAGGCTAATAAACTCTCACACACTTCTGTCATCCGAAGTGTGTAACTGAAACTTTGGCTCTCCGGTTCGTGCCTTTACCTTACTTTTGTATATGGTCAGTTAAAGCTATACACAACTTCAACTTCTCCATTATAACCACCTTGGTGAAAATATCTGAAGGATTCTTCGCACCAAGGATTCTCTTCAAGATGAGTGTACCTTCTGATATCAACTATCGAATAAAGTGGTATCTCATATTGATGTGTTTGTTCGTACTAAGAAACATTGGATTCTTCGCCATGTGCACTGTGCTCTTGTTATCACAATATAGAACACAACTCCTTGATTCAAACCTAACTCTTATGGCAATTTCTTCAACTATATAACATGGTTACTAGCTTCTACCAGATCTATATACTCGGCATAAGTGGTTAAAAGAGCAACATTCTTTTGTAGTCTTGACATCCAACTGATTGCGGTTTCTCTAATTGTGAATACATAACCCGTAGTGCTTTTCCTGGAATCCATACAACCCCCCCCCCCCCCAATTTGCATCAGTGAAGACTTCAGGGATATTTTTTTCCTTTTCAAACTTAAGGCCACATCCCAAGTCACTTTCAAGTAGCAAAGCAGCCACTTGACTCTTTTACAATGCTCATTCCCTGGATTACACATACATTTGCTAACTACTCCCACTGCATGAGTAATGTCATGTCTGTTTATATACCAACTGTGGATGGTTTGGAGATCTTTTCTATTTCTATCTTGTTTACTTCAGACTTTGGGATTGTTTCTGTAAGAGTTATAAATAGCTCTTAAGCGGTGTATCTGTCATGCTAAACTTCTCTAAAACTTTCTCAATGTACATCTCCTAGGAAAACTTCAGAATGTTGAACTCTTTGGCTAGCAACTTCTTCAGCTGTTGATCTTCTATATATCTTATATATCTGACCCACCACCAATATATCATCAACATAAAGCAAAAGGATGGTGTAAAAGAGAACATAACCGAGGAAGTGCTTCTCGGGGAGGAGCACGATCTTAAAGAGGGTTAGTGTACTTCCCCTTCGATACACAACAGCAGTTTCCTTGAGCGGGTAGTCCGAGCCGCGATTCCACTCCCTTCTTGGTCTACTTCGGTTGCTCCGCTTTGGTTGCTTTTTCTACCTTTTATGGCCCAGGTACCAACACATTTGCAAAAGCCAAAGCTCCCCTTTTTGTTGGCTCTTCGAGACAAAAGCACTCATATGAATGGTGCTAATTCCCATGTTCCTTGTAGTCTCGAGGACTTGAAGTTCTCTAGTAGCAAATGTGATCAGGCTCACTTACGCACCCATTCCTATTCATGTAGATATCAAACTTCATGTACCACTGTCTTAGAGCTTGCTTCAATTCATATATAATATTATTCAACTTGCATACAAGGTTTTCCTTCCTAGCAACTTGAAAACCTTTGGGTTGTGCCATGTAGATAACTTCATCAAGGTTACAATGCAAGGACGTTGTCTTCATATCAAGTTGTGCGAGATATAAAATTTTGAAGCCACAATACAAATGACTGTTTTAATTATGGTTATCTTCACAACTAAAGAGAAGATTGTATATTAATCGGCTCCCTTCTTCTGTCAGAATCCCCTCACCACCAATTTGGCATTATATCTTTTGTTCCCATCACCTTCGTCTTTGACCCTAAATACCTACTTATTTTGCAATGCCTTATTTGTTGGTAACTTAACAAGATACCAAGTATCATTCTTGTCAAGTAAGCATAACTCATCCTTCATAGCCTTCTTCCACTGTATGGAGTCGTTTATCCTTAAGGCTTCTGAAGATTAGGTATTTTCAACTTCAGAATCACATTCTGAGGCTCTATTGCCTTCAAATTCCCTCTCACTCATTCTAGTGTAAACAACCTCCTAAGTTACTCTCTAACACTCACTTCTATGTTTTATACAAATTGTCTACAACAACTGCTACTATATTTTATGCACTCACATAAGACAAAACCAAACCTCCCAACGAGTTTGGTAAATCCAAGTTGGGTTTACACTCACATAACCCTTATGGTAATATTTGATATTCATTGTCAAATTTATATCCTAAAACCCACTTTCACAACCTTCACTCCGTTTTTAAATTCAAATACCTCCATAATTCATTTAAAATCTTCCACAATTTAAACCTTTATAACTTTTTCATTTATCCAAATTGACTTTGCAAGACTATGAATTTCCATATGTATACACCTTTATTTTCATCATCATCGATGTGCTCGAAGTAAAACTCTTTTAATATAAAAACACAAACCTTAAAGCTTATACACAAACATACTCATCTTCCATTTCCATCACATATTCCGCAAGTGCTACTTAAATTGTTAAAAAAAAAAACATTATTGCATGAATTCGTATATAAATAAAACACTGTATAATAAGTGATAAGGTAACCAACCATTCCATAATGAAGAAATTGCATACAATTATTACAAAATAAAGAAATTTAGCCACCTGAAAACATTGTTGTAACGCTTTTCTTTAGGCTTTAATTCATGAATGAACTACCAAAACGGCATAAACAGATACCATTTTTAACCACCAATTAACCTAATTATCTTCATATTTCCAAGTTCCAAGTAGAACATATTTGTGCTAAAAACACTTGATTCATGTACAATTTTACTATGTGTATTCAACACCATAACACACACACTTGGAATTTTTCTCTCATTTCTTCTTCACTACCAAATCTTGTCAATTATATCCGTTAACAACATTTAATTTGTCATCTGAAACATCTCCCATTTCTCCTTATTGGAAACTCATGAAGCCTTACTACTTTTTTGCAGTTGTAGTAGAAGTACGAAACGGAACCACCTATCAAAAAAAATCTTAATCAGTACACAGTACACAGTACACAGTACACAGTACACAGTACACAGTACACAGTACACAGTACACAGTACACAGTACACAGTACACAGAACACAGAAATACCCTTGTCATCATTGAAAATAACCCTAGAAAGCTTGTCCAGTCTAGTCCCATGCAATCTGACAGGACAGGACAGGACAGGACAGGACAGGACAGGACAGGACAGGACAGGACAGGACAGGTTTTACTGTGTTTGGCGTACATTAGACTGGACGGATGTTACTAGGACAAAAAGCGCGATTAATTTGTTTAACCCAAAAAGGTGGGACAGGGACTCGTATCTTTTTTATCTTTAGTTTGTGAAAAAGACGAAAATACCCTCCCCGTTATTGAAAATTACCTGATCGTTGCTTGAATTGGCAACTATAGTTGTTCTTGTCCTTTTTCTGTTTGGCTTCTCGATTGATAGTTCTTCAACAAAATTTTGATCTGTCACCTCTGTGCAAATTTAGGGGAGAAGTATGAGTTAGTGATGAAATAATACACAAAAGATTTAAATTAATTTGTTTATTATAGCATCCTACTTTCATTTCTTCCTATTACAGCATTGTGCTTGAAACATTAACCAATTATAGCAGTGAAAATTGGTTTGTATTTAAAAGGCATTGCTAAAATTTGGTAGACTTTTCAAGTACAATGCTATAATAAGAAGAAACAAATCAATGAAACTATATTGAAGTTTCTTGCATTTAATCATTCGAAACCATAAGTATTTTAGACTTTTCAATTACCTGTATTACTACAACCGGATTCTTGATAGAACTGAGATTCAGGTACAGGATTTTGCTGTGAATTTGCATTTGATAATGTCCTGTTTCCATTTGTAAAATGTTGGATCCATGGATTGCTTGAAGAAACAGGGGATCTTTCTGAATCTTTCATTTGAAAATTTTCTCTTATAAATTTCTTTTTTGACCAACACCCACCACCCTGAAGAACCTTAAACTGAAAAAGAAATTGGAATCAGAAGGGTAGAAAATAGAAATGAATAAAAGAGGTTAAAGAAAGATCCAGAATGGTTCAGATTTTAAACCTGGCCAGAAGTGTGATGTTTCCAAGATGAAATTGCATTTGAGGAAGAGGTTTTTCGTGTTTGACCGTTTTGAATTGCTAAAGAGTTATATAATTGGTCAACAAATGATGCTTCAATTGACTTCAGATATAAACTATGCTTCTCATTTGTCCATTCTGATGATTCCTTTTTCTGTGATTCCTGAATTAAGAAAAAGAATAGGTTTGAATTAGATTACAGCAGTTAATTGAGTAAGGTACACCCCATTCAGACATTTATTGTAAATCAGCACTGATTTTGAACTTTAGAGACCTTAGTAATGTGGAAATAATTCTTTTAAGTCAGAAATTAACTACAGATAACTACATAAGATCAAATTTCATGGTTCCCCTATGGTTTTAATTGGACTGTGTGATGTCCATGATTGTGAAAAACCTTTTAATCTATGTGAAAAACCAGAATACGTGATGAATAATCCTCTAAGTTAGAAGAATACAGAAACAAATACTAATCTATTAGTTATTCAAAACGAATAATTCTAGAGAATACGTGATGTCCATGATTGTGAAAAACCTTTTAATCGAGGTTTGAAGGTAGAATTGGAACTGATTCAATTTAATTTCTAGAGATTACGCTCCAATTCACTCGCAAACCACATAATTCTAGCAGCAAAACACACATAAGAGATTTACCCTAACACTCAACATACACGATGATAAAAACGACAATCATAGTGATAAAATACGAATAGGATTAAAACAGACAAAACTGGTAACCAAATTCAAATCAAAAAGGCGAAAAAACCTAAAAATACACCTTATCTTACCGAAAATAGAAACAAACAGATCTCAAAATTATTGACAACAAATCTAAATTCATGTAGAATAAACATATGATCAAATCAAGGGTAAATAAACTACCATAATTGAACTCTCCTCCTGCTCCACAAAATCACTCCGTAACACGTCGTTGCCGGTCATCTCAAACGCCAAAGAACACGTCTCCGTCTCCGTCACAGTCGCCGTCGACGGAAGAGAAACTTTTTCTCCGATATCACAACAAAGATCTTGCATAAAGAATTGAAGAAAAATCGAGAGAAATCGCTGCAGATTTGGATATTTTTGGTGAAAAAGTGAAACGAAAAAGTGCGTTCAAGACGCCCTCTGGATGCGAAGGAATAAAAACTGCCAGATGTCAATGCTTTTACACGTGTCATGGCGCGTTCGATGAGCCACGTCAACTTATATCCTAGTCAGCGTTCAGATATTTTTCTTGCCGTTGGATTTTTATATTGTGACCCAGATATTTTGTGATTGCTCTCAAAATATCAGGCGGTCCTTGCATCTTATCCCGTGTCCCAATTTTCTATTTTTGATTTTTTTTTCTCATTTGAGTCTTGATAAAAGGTTATAAAATAATAGTTTGGTTTTTATTAATTCTAATTAAGTCATTATTATTTTTATACATATTTAAATATTATATTTTCAAAATCTGTATCACTTAAATCATATATTAATGTATTATGCTTATACCTGTGGATTAAATATTAAAAGTTCAAGTACTAAGAATAAAATAGTAGGCGTATACAAGGAGAAAAAAGACGATATGTTTATTAAAAAAGAACAACTTGTTTATAAAATAACAATATTGCATCCCCTTGATTAAAATACTTCAAACTTTTGATCCTTAATAAGGGATGAATCTATAGAGAATAAAAAATTTCTAAATCTTAAAAAAAATTTAGTCGGTGAAAAAAAAAAACACATGTTACATCTGTTCATAGATTCTAATTAAATATGAAAAAGAGTATACAGTATACGGAAACAAAGAAAACACATCTTTTGCTATTTGAAATATGTCACGGTCATCGCTATTGTTCTGTAGAATGCATGTATCATTTTTGTGTTAGGATCCATGGTAGCTAGCAACATGCGGAATTACAAACATTTAGAAGATTAACGATAATAATATTAAGAACATGATGAGTAATCTTGATTTTATTAGATAACAAAGAGTAAGATACGAAGAACATGTGGCTAGGGAAAGTGTTTCCCAGGCACGGAGAACTCTCTAAAATCTAAAAAGACTGCATTGTAGTGCACACTACAAATGACTAACTTCTATTCATATTTATAGGGAAAATGGAATATTACTAAATACAAAGGGAATATTCTAGTCTAGTTATCACTTATCATTGTAGAGCATTTTCGGCCCCAACAATTTCCCCATAAATGTTAGGAAATGATGAGGGGTACAATGAGTGATAAGATACATGATACAAATACAAGACTAAAATACATAATATCCGGAAGCAGTAATGGTGCAACTGTGAAATGTTGAGATGTCTCAAATACTCTGGAGTGTCTGTGATTTCTGATGCTATGTAATAGAATCTCTAATCGTCAAAGGTCTTCGGCTTCGGAGGCTTAGGCTCTCCAAGGCAGAAAAATGAGATCCCAATCTACAACGACCAATCCCTAAAGACTGATCAAGTTTGGAGGATTGTGTCAACTCCGTAACTGAAGATCTCAATGATCTGATCACCCGTTGTCATCAAAAGTCTGAACCATCTCTTGTTCCTCGAATAACTAAAGAACACCATAGAGCACTAATAACAATAAGAATAACTTGCTGAAAATAACAAACATTTTGTAATTAGAGTCCGAACAATAAATAGTCGTGATCCGAAAACAGTCTTGCAACGCCATGCGTAACGTCCCAAATTCCGTAATAAATTTCTCATTTTTAAAAACGATTTAAATACATTAAAATGTTTGCCAACTAAAAACCATTCAAATTAAAACTCAGTATTTAAACTTATAAAACGTATTTATCAAACATTTATAAATATCACCCATCAGAGTACTTAAATCGTGGAAATCCTCAGATGCGGTACAGTCGCGCCGTGCTCCAAGCCCAAGCCAGTATTTACCTGAAAAACATTTAGGGTAATAGGGTAAGCACAAAGTTTAGTGAGTTCCCCGAAAATACCACACGATCAATCACATAAACATCGTCATCAACTTTGTCGACAAACATCGTCATCGGCTTTCGCCAGCAAACATCGCCATCGGCTTTCCCCGGCAATCATCGTCATCGGCTTCGTCAGCAAACATCGTCATCGGCTTTAGCCGACAATCATCGTCATCGGCTTTCGCCGACAAACATCGTCATCAGCTCTCAAGCTGGCACTATCGGCCCATAGTCCGGTAGTCATCGACTTTCGTCGGCAAACACGTAAAGCACAAATAATCACATTATTACACAAAGTAATAAAGACTATCTACGCATGTAACATCACCCATAGTATAATGAGAAGACTCACCTGATTCGCGACTATACACTACACAGCACTCCACGCGAGTGCCCTCAGATCCCGACAATATGCACTTCCTAACAAGGATAAATCTCACTTAGAACTTCCAAAATCCCAAACAGGATAAAACTATATGACTGGCATCCAAAACCCTCAAGTTTGACCAAAAGTCAAACTGGTCTAAAAGTCAACGATCAAAGTTAACAAAGTCAACAGTCGAAGTTAGCGTCGTTAACTCCTAGAGTTAGCGCCGCTAACTCCCCTGTTCAGTCCAAAACTCCATTAAGTGCTTAATCCATTAAGACAAAAGCCACAACTCCAAGGGTTGTCACCAACAGTCATTTAACTTATAAAACGTAACTTTAACCACCAATCCTAGCCAAACAAGCTCATGGTGACAAATCTAGTTCCAAAATGAATATTAACAAACTTGAACTTCATCCAAAACCATAATAAGACTAGGCTAAGGTTTTTCTCATGGATTCAGAAGCTAAAGGAAGAAGAACTCATCCCTTAGTTCCTAAATCCCACCTTATTTCAAGAAATGGAGTCATCATCGTCTCAAGAAGTTCTTACAAACATCATAACTCCAATTTCACCCAAATATATTCAAAGAGACAGAGATTAAACACTTACAATGGTCCAGAACACTAAGAAAATCAGATCTCCTTGTTCACATAAGCATCCTTAGCACCTTTGCTTCCTTCTTTTCTTCCATAAACCTTCAAAGCTTCAAGGAGATGATGCAAGAACATCCATGGAGGCTAGAGAGTGTTTTCCTAAGGTAATCTATGAGTTGGACTAATTTGCTTCGGACCCCAAATGAGTTATGAACTTGAAAATGGCATTGGACCACTAAAATATGAGTTTTTCCTGCTCAGACTATATTAGTGTCACTAACATTAAAGTTAGCATCGCTAACTTCGAGCCAGGCCAAAACATCGCAGCTTTTCCCAAACTGTCGCGAAGATTCTGCAGATTGACTAGATTAGCGGCGCTAAGCACAAGATTAGCGACGCTAATCTTCTTTTTTCCCATTTTGTTTTTTGTCTTCTATTTAACTGTTATTTCCTCAATACCTCGTTCCGGACTTTACACTTTGACTCTTTGAAACTCAGAACTTGAATTTTTGGGATTAGGATCTTACAAGTCTCCCCCACTTACGAGAGTTCGTCCCCAAAATCCTTCCCTTACTTGCCCTAATCGCGCACCAGCAAAATAACCATTCCATGGTCATTTATATCCTTACATGACCAAACCAGATGGATGTCGCCACTAACTCCAAGCGCAACCACCCGAAGCCGACTCCTTCAATGCCAAACTCCATACCTTGCTGACCGAAAACCACAATGACCGCCACGCGCCAAATCTGTGCCTACCCGCAAACTTCAGATACTCACCTCTAGAGTATTTTACCAAGCCCCAAGGCTAACCAATTTAATTGCACCATTTCAGAAAACATCTAACGCATAACACCAACTCACCATACACATGGCAACAACCACCATCCTACAGACCCACAAGCGCTTTGAACCAAAGCATCCGACCAACCAAGATACAAGCACGAGATACACCACTCATGCACAACCCATCGAGCTATTCCCACACTCATCATCAAAATTCAGGGAATCACAAGTTCACCGTTCCGTTCAGCTCGCAACCGAACTCGCAGGCTACACACTTAACAACCTTTCTAGGTTCTCGACCTGGAATCAACTTTTCGACCAACTGCAACAAACTCAATTAACGAATCCATTTGATTCTCTAACACAAGGCCGCAACGCCCGACCCTTCCTCACAACAGGCCAAATAGGCCTAACCGAAAACCACCATCCTAACTAAAAATCTCGCAGACCCAACCGCATCCACGAGCACATGATCTTCCCATTATCAAGAGCGACCCAAGATGCACGTGACCGAATTCGCAATCACTATTCTTTACCCGAATCACCCAACTCCCAACAGACGGAACTTCTCGGAGAAGATATCCAACCACCTTGATGATCATATCCCAATTTAAAACGCGACACCTTAAAACTTCCCGCTGACTCCTTGATCGGTTATCTAACCGATTCTTGCTGCATTGCCGAGAAATCCTAATAGTCGAACGCTTCCAATACCACCGCTCCACACCTTTGAAAAAGACTCCGAAAACCGAACTCGCACATCTTAACCTTCACCAATGTCTCAGCTACTTACAGATTCCAGCTCGACTTCCATACAACCAACACTCATCGAGGGAGATACTCGACCGTATCTCGACCATCCAAACTCGGTCTGAACTTTAACATGCTAGCTTTCCTAATCGTTCCCCCAGACCGATTATCCAATTGATCACTAACGCTTCACCTGGAACCTCCACTAACAACTAGCGCTTCTTACACGACTGATTCATCATTCGAAGAAAGCCGAATACTTGAGTCTAGCATTCCCAATGCTAAAGAACCGAGGTGCTCTTACTGCCAATGAACGAGCACACCAATCACCATCTCTTCTTCATGCCTTCCCAGTTGTTCTGCCGCACGCGCCACTGCTACTACTCAACCCGAACGAGAACAGGTGAACGAACTTGAGAATTACTACTCTGAAGAATCCATCAACGATCACCCCCGCAGATCAAATTAATGGTAGTCTAGCGACTAACCCAATTCCACCATAAATTCTATGACTTAACGAAATTCCAACTTCTTAAGGCTAGCACTATGCAATCAACCTTCCGACGACACCATAGTGTTAACACGAACCCAGCCACAACTCCAGGTAATTCCAGTCGACTCTAACACGCATAAGGTTACTTAACCGACAACCTGAATCGAAATGAAAAATCGATCGCTTCCAACTAAACAATCGAACATCACCAGACCAACCGTAAACACCGTTACTCGAACAAAACACACATGATTACGATCAAGAGAGCACCATCGTCTTCATCCGTCACAATTACCAATGTAATCTTCCTACTCCATGCAACAATTCCTAACTTGCCATAGACCCTTGATCTCTTCTACAATCCATGCACTCGACGGTCATCCACAAATGACCATGCAGAACTCGACTCATCCCCCAAACCACCAGACGTTGAACTCCTAACAACCCTCGAATAATTGACGACAAAACACCCACACTCTCGCTTCTGCTGCGAACGAAAACATGACACCCTGTCAAAATTCCGTACACCACTCAACTTGAGCTAACTTCCACTTGCTCTACACCAACTATCCGGCACCCGCGATCGTGTAGAGAACATACTTATCTTAACGTCGCAAACGGTCTCCACCGACACCTTTTAACCCAACACCGACGACGAAGTCCACCTGTGACTATCTACCAAACAGGAGATCCTAACAAAATGCTCATGACCCGACGAAACGTACTGGTACGATTCTTCATTCCTTACTACAATAGTTCTCCCTGATGGGGAATAGACAAACAAACAATAAACTTAACTCTTAAGTTCACATGTAACCTATAAGGATCTATGTTTTCTCTATTGAACATATAAACAAGAACATCTATGGGAAACCCTGTGTATAATCAAAAATACTAAAGAGGGTTTCAGGATTACATACCTTATTGTTATTATAGCAAATAACAATTATTCCTTGTCTCGTTGATCTCTCGTAAGCAAGCACCACAAATGTCGTGCCTCTAATGGTTCACACCCAAAAGTCCAAGCAAATGTAATATCTTAATTATCTTATTAAGAAAAGCTCGCTATAAAACCTTAGATAATGATTATAGATTCTACTTGAGAGAGAAGAGAAATTCCAGAGAAGTGTCTGCTGGAATGGGGCAGAGAATAATGTGACAGGGGATGCATATTTATAGCTGAAAGGGTGATAAAGGATAAGCCTTCTTCAAATTCAAACTGAGATAAAACCCTTATCTCTAACCCTTTTCCGGCTGGACACGGCGCGCGCCGCGCGTGTAACTTGCCTGCGTCGCGCGTGTCAATCTGTCCAGATTGTTCCATTGTTCAACTATTGAACAATTACAATTCATCCCCTGCACTTTTAATTAATCCCAAATTAATTCCAATTAATTTTGATTAATTCCAAACATGTTTCTAATTAATTTATTATCACATAACAAAGTAATAAACTATTTCTCCTTCTCTATTTTAACCTTTACACAAGTTGGACTACTGAAGGCAACCCAAAAGGACTGTGCTGCTATCAATTCAAGTACATGTATCAATTATATTTATGGCTTTGACACCTTAATCCAACAGTCTCCCACTTGGATAAGTCTATAACTATAACACACAGTACAACTTCTAAATTGACCAGCAAATTTAAGCTTCCAAAAGCTGCTGCCGAACTCTGACCCAGTCAGTTCTGTCCTAAGATAAGTGATCATATGATCATCCGTTCTACAAGATATCATTCAGACTTGAGACATGGATCAGGATCAATCTCAGTCCGATTCTATGTTTCTCGATACCTGATTTGTGATGATACAAGGCTTCTAATTGAACACATCAATTCAGTCCTGGCGAGGCCTAGCATTATAAGTCAATCACTGTAACGCCAAGACATGTTTTATTATATAATTATAATAAAAGGGCAAAATGGTCATTTTACCTTGGAAGGGTAAATTGGTATTTTGGGCAGAAAGGTATTTGGTTTGAAATAATATTTTGAGTTTTGGACTTAAAATGTTATAAAAACTGATTTTGGTCGTTTTACCGCAAAAGGGTATTTTGGTCATTTGACCACGTGGAAGACCAAATATGAAAAATATTGTTGGTTGTGGCAAAAATGTAAGAAATGAAAGTTTTATTGTAATAAAACTTGATTTTGTGGTCAAAGTTCAAGAAAATGAACTTAGGGACCAAAATTGTAAAGTTTTGAAGTATAAATAAGAGAGAGTCGACTCTCTCTTTGACTAGCCATTTGTGCAGCAACGGGAGGAGCAAGGAAGGTGTGATTTCTGCAGGAAGTCATGGAATTGAAGCAAGGAATTGGAACTATGGCTTGGAATTGATGATTCCTAAGCTTGAAAGGTTAGTTCTTCAAGTTCTAGCTTGTTATTTCTTGATGAGTTTAGTAGCAACTCAAAACTGCATTTGCAGTAATGATTATGTTGTTAAGTTGATGTAATACTTCCATTAAGTCATGCTAATAAGGACTTAACTAAAGAAAATGGAAGTAGATTGCTATTAGTGATGAATTTGAAGTTTTGGGGTTTTGGAACTAAGAACCCTAATTCTTCATTTTGATTGATTTAGTTGTTTTGAATGGTTGAAAACCTTGTTAAAGTATAAGGTTTTAGCCTAGAAACAAACCCCAAACGATTAAGGACTGGATTAAGGACTTAATGGGCTAAAACTGCGTGCTACAGTGCACAAATCGCGGCTGGACAGGAGACCTGCGCAGGCGCTAGGCGCGGTGCGCCCAAGCACCTGGCGGGGTGCGCCCAGGCGCGGTGCGCCCTGTCCTAGGCGCGGTGCGCCCCTAGGCAGGGGCCAGGCAGGGGATCAAAAATGCTAACTTTCGTTTGGCTTATCCGTTTTAGTTCAAATTTGGACCATAGGCTCGTTATGGTCTGAAAAGTTTGGGAAAATTATTAGATTGAGTTTTCGACCCCTCGGGGGCACTGTAGATTGTTTGGAATGCCTCGGTGAATAGTAAAATTCATAAAAAGTTAGTAAACGGAAAGTTTATTAACTAGGCATTGTTTGTAATGATATTGTATTGAACTCTATTGTATTAGAGTTAATTGGAATGGTTATTAACCTATTATCATTTGGTATATAAATGAATATATAGGTATGGGACAAAATGGTTGTGGTGCACGCAAAGGCAAGAAACAACCGGGATTTAAATGCAGCTAGTATCCAGGTGAGTAATCTCACTGATATCATATGTGATATATGATGATTGAATTGTTACAATGATGATATATGATGATTGAATTGTTACAGGTTGAAACAGCTTCGAGAGACGAAAATAACAAGTGTAAAAATATATGTAAAAGACAAGACCAGATAAGCCGTGAGTCATTGCGATGACAAGAACGGAGCTGTGAGTCAATACATATATATATACACTATGATATGACAATACCAGATAAGCCGTGAGTCTATAATAGACAAGAACGGAGCCGTGAGTCAAACTTTTATGACAAGATCGGAACCAGCCGTGAGTCAATAAAACTTATATAGACAAGACCGGAACCAGCCGTGAGTCTAGGCAACAGCGGGATTTTCCTGTGAGCCACATATTTCAGGCAACAGCGAGCTAACCCGTGAGCCATAGTTATTCTGATGAGTCAAACCTTTATATAGACAACAGCAGGCTAACCCGTGAGTCTAGGCAACAGCGGGCTAACCCGTGAGCCATGGTTTACTTTGATGAGACAAACTTATATAGACAAGACCGGATAAGCCGTAAGTCTAGGCAACAGCGGGCTAACCCGTGAGCCAAGGCAACAGCGGGCTAACCCGTGAGCCATATTTGATCGTGAAAGAAACTGTTAGTAGATGGTACGGCCACTTGTGGTTATGATATTGGATGCTATATCCAACTGGTGCGGCCTATATGGTTACAATATGATAATACAGAAATGGTGCAGCCTTGTGGCTACGATACCGGGTTGTTGAACCCAGACAGGTGCGGCCTTCGGATTATGAATTATATGCTGGAAATGCTTTGGTGCGGCTTGTATAGCCATGATAAACGATGCGACTTATATAGTTCAGAAATATGATATAGTCAGATATGACTAAGAAACAGGGGACAGAAACGATAACTGAGAATTCGTATAATTATTCTCTATTATATACATACGGCCTTGACGGTAAACAGAATTGATATGATCGGTATGCAAATAACAAATTAGACATGATAAAGTGATTTGATAATCACATGATATATGATCAGCCGGTACAGCTAGTACTTTGGATGCGATATCCTCAGATACATACGATTAGCCAGTAAGGCTAGTAGTCTGGATTCGATATCCACACAGTTATATGATTGTATTTTGATACATGATATTTGCAGATTTTATTACTCACTGAGCTTTGTAGCTCATACCGTTTGTTAATGTCCCTGCAGGTTAACATGATACTGATAGGGGACAAGATAGAGTCCGTGACTTTGAAGTGGACTTGTAGATGCTGTCAGTAGCAGCCCGGCTTCAAAGGAGATTTGGGTATTATATACTCTCCTTGATACGCTTGTACCCGATTTTACTAAAAATATACCCCTTTGTACTGGTTTTATGTATTGAAACCTTGGTTTTAAACGAAAAATTTTCAGGGGTGTTTTGTTTTAAAAGCCGGGTGTTACAAGTTGGTATCAGAGCCGAGGTTTAAGTGAACTAGGTGTCTATGGAGTAGATTCCTGGACTTAAACCCTGAGATAGTAGATATGATGCATAGTTAGGTGTATATAGTTGTTATTATACATATATAACCTAACTGTTGCTAACTTCTGACGTATAAGAAGTATGAACTGTAAATCTCCTTGGGAGACATTTAGGGCGCGAAGCTCTAGGAAATGGACCAACACTTTCGCAAGACTCCGTTGGATGAGGAGCAAAAATGGGACGAATAGCAGAAAATCCACATGATGAGCAATGTTAGCTGATGTGGTCAGATAAAGGAATCGGTTGCTCACCTTGGGTGATATTCAAGGTGAAAGAAAGGTAGCTGAGACTACATGAAAAGCAGAAATATTAGTGGACTTCTCAGAAGAAGTTATCACGATTCAGGTCTAACCTTAAAAGGAAGGGACCGGAACGAAAAGATGATGTGGTATAAGAAGTGCAAAAAAAAAAGCACTCAGAACATTGTAGAGTTGAGACTCTACTTTTGACATGCTGAAATTGCAGAAAATGGGAGCATATTGCTCGAGTTTGTTGTATGGACAGAATTGGTTCCAGCGTGGAACTATAGAACACTTCTTTACGAAATACTCACATGCTAAATGTGGAGTAACGGGTAATGAACCCAGGAAAGAAAGAAGAAATGAATGGTTAAAAAGGACCAGTGGTACCTTGAGCATTCCAACAGATTGTGGAAAAAGCTCGTGAGGAGACTGATATGATCTCCGCTGTAATTGTTTTGAATATAACTCGTGTATGTTATATTTGATCCATGAAGCTATGCTTGGGATCAATGACTTGATGTTGTGTTAGAACATTTCATCAATAATTATGGATGAAATTTTGAAAGTAGCTATAGCAGATAACAAATATGTTCTAGATATTGAACACCTGGAAGGTAGTTTGCCTAGGATTTACGGGACCATTTTCCCTATAAATCTGAAGCCGATGACTACCGATGAATTGGAAGCAATTGTGCTTATGAATTGGTTAGCACTGATTTATGCTAACATGAATTGTAGAAACAAGAACATTATGGTTCTTAAAGCAGAAATGAAGTGAATGGAAATCCATGGTAAATGACCGATGTTGAGAATACCGGTTATTTTTATTTGCTTAAACTCAGAATAGAGTTAGTAAAAGGATGATGTTATAATTGGCATACGTGGTATTGGCCAAGTTAGATAAAGCAGTGATAGTAGTGTACTACTTCAAATAAATTCTCGGATGTTTCTTTTGAAAAGAACTTCCAGGATTGCTGCCAGATGGGCGAGAAGAGTTTATAATAACTGATTTTGGGAGCCGTTTGGTATACGGGCTCTATATTGATTTGCATCAGTAGAGATGGCAGAGATGGAAAAATAACTAGAAGAAAATTTTGAATTGGGATCTCTTATGGCCGTATGTGTCATCGTATGGAGCCCTACCTTATTTGAAAAAAAATGAAAGACAAGTTGATGCATGAGTGCATTGACTATTGAGAATTTGAGATTCTCGAAACCAGATTGAATATGAGGTACATTTGTACCAGACATTGGAGTTATTCACTAAGTTAAGTGATTTGTAAAATTCTCCAAGTATGAAATTTGGCTAAAAGAAGTTTGATTCTTTGGGCATGTTAATAATGCCAAAGATGATAAAGTAGATCTAATGGAAATGATACTGTGATAAGACAGAAACCGCCTTGGAATCTGACTGAAATTAGTAGTCTCCTTGGATTGGCGGGTTAATTTAGGAGAGTTGTAGAAAACTGCTCCTTGATTATTGTTCAGTTGACCAAGGTTAACTAAGAAAATTATAAAGTCTGAGTGGTAGAAAGACCACAGGCATATTGTAAAGGTTTGGAATAAACCTTGTATGAGACTCTGACATTAGCATTGATGCTAAGCGGATAGATTGGATCATCGAAATGCATCCAGTTGTGACGGTAGATGCCTTGAATTGAAAAGAATAACCTTTGAAGGTTACATCCACATGTATGAGTGTGGCAAATTGATTACCTGAGTTGATTCGGGTAGCACAGGAAGATGTGTGCAAGTCTGAAAATGTGAAAAAAATGAACTAATGATTGGATATTAGAAGAAGTTAATTGGAAAATCACAGTGATTTAAAACCCTTGGTGGTTGTGAATGTGGATTCCAAAGTCAAATGAAACATGAAAATCATCTTGAAAAGATGTATTTTGTACTATATATGCAGTATACCCGGAGCAATACCAGACTGGATAGGTCGATAAAACCTATGTGTTAGTGGCCGGGACAGAAGAAAGATATGGAAAGTCATGTGAAAAGTATTTGACTTATACGCAAAGTAAAGTCAAACCGTTAGAAACGTGCGAAGAAATTGAACCGTAGTTGGCCCCAGAGAAGAAATGGGACAACATTGTTATAGACTTTGTGATAAAGTCTCCGCAAGTATCGTGAATTGATGAACAAAATGATCTGATGATTCAGACTTTAGAAGATGTGCTTGAAGATTGCACAGAAGACCCTAGTAGAAGATGAGAAGATTGTCTATCGTTGATAGAATTTGCAAGAAATAGCAGCCTACATGTTGGTAGTTTGATGACTCATATGAAGTATGGTATGGAATACCGTGATATCCTTCGATTTTTGAAATGAAGATGTGGCAAAGCTGTTGACTAGATCCTAGTTTGTTACACAAACTGAAGAAAATACCTGACAGGTATGAACGCAATTGAAGAATGGTTGAGAAATTATAAAGTGGTGTGTGAATCGCCGAGTATAAACCTTTGAAATTCCAAGTAAAGGAATATGGTTGTATGAAAGTAATCTTTTAAAAAGGTTAAAATCTGTTTGGGACGACAAGAAAGGAATTATGTGTTGATAAATTCCAACAAATCCCTTATGACAAGATGAAAATAGATGGAGAAAGATACGTAGATAAGGTACCCGGGACAACCGTAGGAATGATGCGGATTGTGATCTAACCACAAGATAAGAAGACTAGTTTGGTTAAGTGCTTAGGCAATACCATATAGTTTCCGACATGATGTGGAAGACCGAAAGTGAAACGAGGAAGACGTACCTTCAACTCCTTGTATGATTTCGGGGACGAAATCTTTTGAAGGAGGGGAGAATTTGTAACGCCAAGACATGTTTTATTATATAATTATAATAAAAGGGCAAAATGGTCATTTTACCTTGGAAGGGTAAATTGGTCTTTTGGGCAGAAAGGTATTTGGTTTGAAATAATATTTTGAGTTTTGGACTTAAAATGTTATAAAAACTGATTTTGGTCGTTTTACCGCAAAAAGGTATTTTGGTCATTTGACCACGTGGAAGACCAAATATGAAAAATATTGTTGGTTGTGGCAAAAATGTAAGAAATGAAAGTTTTATTTTAATAAAACTTGATTTTGTGGTCAAAGTTCAAGAAAATGAACTTAGGGACCAAAATTGTAAAGTTTTGAAGTATAAATAAGAGAGAGTTGACTCTCTCTTTGACTAGCCATTTGTGCAGCAACGGGAGGAGCAAGGAAGGTGTGATTTCTGCAGGAAGTCATGGAATTGAAGCAAGGAATTGGAACTATGGCTTGGAATTGATGATTCCTAAGCTTGAAAGGTTAGTTCTTCAAGTTCTAGCTTGTTATTTCTTGATGAGTTTAGTAGCAACTCAAAACTGCATTTGCAGTGATGATTATGTTGTTAAGTTGATGTAATACTTCCATTAAGTCATGCTAATAAGGACTTAACTAAAGAAAATGGAAGTAGATTGCTATTAGTGATGAATTTGAAGTTTTGGGGTTTTGGAACTAAGAACCCTAATTCTTCATTTTGATTGATTTAGTTGTTTTGAATGGTTGAAAACCTTGTTAAAGTATAAGGTTTTAGCCTAGAAACAAACCCCAAACGATTAAGGACTGGATTAAGGACTTAATGGGCTAAAACTGCGTGCTACAGTGCACAAATCGCGGCTGGACAGGAGACCTGCACAGGCGCTAGGCGCGGTGCGCCCAAGCACCTGGCGGGGTGCGCCCAGGCGCGGTGCGCCCTGTCCTAGGCGCGGTGCGCCCCTAGGCAGGGGCCAGGCAGGGGATCAAAAATGCTAACTTTCGTTTGGCTTATCCGTTTTAGCTCAAATTTGGACCATAGGCTCGTTATGGTCTGAAAAGTTTGGGAAAATTATTAGATTGAGTTTTCGACCCCTCGGGGGCACTGTAGATTGTTTCGAATGCCTCGGTGAATAGTAAAATTCATAAAAAGTTAGTAAACGGAAAGTTTATTAACTAGGCATTGTTTGTAATGATATTGTATTGAACTCTATTGTATTAGAGTTTTGGAATGGGTATTAACCTATTATCATTTGGTATATAAATGAATATATAGGTATGGGACAAAATGGTTGTGGTGCACGCAAAGGCAAGAAACAACCGGGATTTAAATGTAGCTAGTATCCAGGTGAGTAATCTCACTGATATCATATGTGATATATGATGATTGAATTGTTACAGGTTGAAACAGCTTCGAGGGACGAAAATAACCAGTGTAAAAATATATGTAAAAGACAAGACCACATAAGCCGTGAGTCATTGCGATGACAAGAACGGAGCTGTGAGTCAATACATATATATATATACACTATGATATGACAATACCAGATAAGCCGTGAGTCTATAATAGACAAGAACGGAGCTGTGAGTCAAACTTTTATGACAAGACCGGAACCAGCCGTGAGTCAATAAAACTTATATAGACAAGACCGGAACCAGCCGTGAGTCTAGGCAACAGCGGGATTTTCCTGTGAGCCACATATTTCAGGCAACAGCGGGCTAACCCGTGAGCCATAGTTATTCTGATGAGTCAAACCTTTATATAGACAACAGCGGGCTAACCCGTGAGTCTAGGCAACAGCGGGCTAACCCGTGAGCCATGGTTTACTTTGATGAGACAAACTTATATAGACAAGACCGGATAAGCCGTGAGTCTAGGCAACAGCGGGCTAACCCGTGAGCCAAGGAAACAGCGGGCTAACCCGTGAGCCATATTTGATCGTGAAAGAAACTGTTAGTAGATGGTACGGCCACTTGTGGTTATGATATTGGATGTTATATCCAACTGGTGCGGCCTATATGGCTACAATATGATAATACAGAAATGGTGCAGCCTTGTGGCTACGATACCGGGTTGTTGAACCCAGACAGGTGCTGTGACAACCGTCAAATTCGGTCAACGAAAGTCAACCGAGTCAACTATAGTCAAAGTCAAACCTTATGGTCGATATTTAAAGTCAACACTATTCTAGTGGGTCCCCAAAAGCTATCAGTACAATTTATACGCTTATCAGACAATTTTCAGAAAAATCCAAATAGTGTCCAATATTGACAGCGAATAAGAAATCCGGAAAATCATTCGAGTATTATTTGAGCATAAATAATACTTAAAAAGCGACGTAGTCGTTAATACGAACGCGTGGATATCTAGATCATCCAAATCGGAGTTCGTATGCAAAATATACAATTTTCAGTTTCGGATTCTGCGTCAAATCAATTTCGGACACAATTTTATACCTTCATTTAATCATATCGGGAGTTTCGTAACTCCAAACGAGGTGATTTTTGGACTCGTTAGATTCCCTTTATCGGGAAGATTTCATAAACGAGAAATTATTTTCATGATACTCGCATTTTGTACGCTCAAAATACCGTGAAGACTATAACCGAAAACGTTAAGCAACGATAGCCAACGCTGGGGAATTTCTCGTGAGGATCTCAATAAAAAAAAACTAGTTTTCATTCTTATGGTTTCTCAAAAATCAATTATTCAGCAAAATATTAACCAGTTCTCTCTCAAACCGCCGCCGTACCGACACCGCCGACCGCCGCCGGAAAAATGAAAAGTCTCCAAATCGAAATCCGAGAACACCATCGCGTTCATCTCGTCCTCGTGATCAATCCTCAGCAATTTGTTTTTCCAAAATGTCGCCGGAAAACACTACCACCGCCAAAACAGCCGCCACAGTAAGTTTACGCACCACACTCTCTTGATCTGCGAATTTTTCTGAAATTAATGCTTGAGTTTTGTTCTCCTCGTGATTTCGAACACATAGGAAAAAACCTCACCTGATTTGGTGGTCGGAATCAACGGGAAATTGGATTTGAAGTTCTGGATTTCGTCACGCGCACCAGGTGCTCGACGATATGCCTCGTCGAGCCGCGCCTGGAATCTCACCGGTGAAAAGTGAGTCGTTGCCGAGGAAGGGGCGTGCCGCGTCCGAGATCGTGTCCGAGTCGGTGTCCGAGGAACACCTGGTCGTCGCCGATGCCCACCACCTGTTCGACGAAATGCGCCAACGAGTTTCACCGATGAAACTCGAGCCGGTGTCCGAGCCAACTTTAGCCGATGTCCGGGTACTATTCACAGTTACCATCTAGACCCTGAAGTTTGGTCAAATTTACAATTTGACCCCCTGGCCCAAAAATCATTACATTTTCAGTCCTAAAAATATTACACTATGACCCCCTGAACTTTGGTCAAAGTTACATTTTTACCCCTGGGTAAAATAGTTTTACAATTTTGGTCCTAAACAATTATTTTGCAAATTTGGTCCCTAAACAATTATTTTGCAAATTTAGTCTCTGAACTTTCACCAAAGCCCGATTTCTTCGTATTTTGAGCTGAGGACTTCATTCAGGAACCATTTTCACGTCATACCTTTGTGTAATCACTCCCGAATTTCCCGAGATTCGTCTAGTAACTCGATAAACCTCGTCATTCTTAGGTTTCAAGCCGAAAGCCAATAGGGTATTCTAGTACATCTTCATCAAAGGATCCCTACACCTTCGAGGTGAGTTCATATCCCCATTTTTAACTATTTTAACATTTTTAGGGGAGGAATACAAGTAAACACGATAACTTAAACAACCAATCATGAACACTAGTCTCAAAACAGTTAAACTCATACTCATACTGGTCAGTTACCAGCTTCAGTATTTTTCTCAACTTTATTAAATGTTTTAGCATTTTCAAAGTTTTATTGAACGCTCTAGTATTTTTCAAGACTTATTAAACGTTTTCGTCTTTTCAATGATTTATTAAACAACGTAGTTTCAAAGACTCATCAGATATTTTTCCATTATTTCAAAGTTACCAATTTCCTCGATTTTTCAACAAATATACATTATTTAAATGGTTTCAAGATTCCAAATGTTTATACATGGTTAAATCATTATTTTAGCACTCTTTATTATTTTATACTTAATCATTTATACATTGTTAAATCATTATTTCAACTCTCACAATTATTTTATACACAATTATTTATACATTGTTTAATCAGTACTTTAAACACTTGCAATTATTTTATACACCACATTCTTTTATTTCTCGACATGAAATCTTGACCATTTTGAGACTAGTTGGTTCAATCATGGTTCGTTTACAGTATCGTGAATAGAACGGTGTATTATATTTAATACCCTTCTATATCATTTAAATCATTTAGGGAGTGATCTCCCTACATTATATCTATTTTAAACATTTTTGGAACATCGTGTGTTTCTCATAGATTTCCGAAATCACTTACTCATTTTATCATTATTGATAGACATTGGAAACATTTATACATGATTCAGTATTTGTTTATTTATGCTACATGTATTTGTAGTGCATTATCATTTTAGTCTAAATCTCCATGACTATGCCCGTATTCTTGAGGTACGTTATGGAGAATCATTATTTGGATAATCATCATTTGTTTACGCTACATGTATTTGTAGTGCATTATCATTTTTAGTCTAATCTCCATAACTATGCCCGTATTCTTGAGGTACGTTATGGACAATAATAGCGCTATTGGGTTGACCACCCCGCCTTGGGACGCTAAGGTGATTGATCGCACTTGGTTAAGTGTATATGTTGATTAGATGCTCCATCCTTTATATGTATATGTATATATACGAAAAGGGTGAGGACTATTTGTTATGTTTACCATTTATCAATTATCCAAAAGACTAAAATTTATTCATTTATCTCTATCTCATATAAATCATACTCATATTTCATGTTATCATTCCAACTTGATTTATAATCAATTATTTCAAAATCATCTTATTTAAAATCAGTTATTTCGACATCATTGTTTCACAGACTTCAAAAGCAAATAAACTTCAAAATCAAAACGTTTCAAACTCATGAACTCACCAACTTTATTGTTGTCACTCTTTAAAACTACTTGTATTTTCAGGAAATCATTTAGGCCGCTAGCCAGCGGTCTTGAACAAATGGAAGTTTAATACTACGTTTGTTTATTTTCATTTCATGTTGTATTGGTGAGAATCAATCATTTTGTAAAACTATGTATCAATTCAATATCAATTCTTGTTTGGTTGTTTATATACTGTTCATATATCCATGGTTGTGATACTTCAATCAGTCATCCATCCCCGAACGTTTCCGCCAACGTGGTTTTGGGGTGTGACAGAATGGTATCAGAGCCTAGGTTTATAGAGAACTAAGTATCTTCTTCCACGAAGAATTAATACAACTATAAACCGTCAAGGGCTAACACTCTGGTTTAGTAACCATCCAAATACTTTTTGAATACTTAGCGTATTCCTAAAAAAAAAAGTATTCATACACATCGGTTATCACAAGTATCACAACGTAATTTGAGTGTTTATACTAAATTGAACTCACGAGTAAACTAAGGATGTACGATGTCAAACCTTTACCAGGAAAAGTCTGATCAGCTTTATCGGTTAAGGATTGACTATCGTAGACCATGGTTTAAGCGTTGAGTGCAATTTAAAACAGTTCCATTTAATAAGTGATTTGAAAGTTTAAACATGTATGGAGATGGAATAGTCAGCGAATGCAGTCATCCCAGTCTTGTGGCATGCTCTTGTTTATTTGTTGCCTAAAGTCAGGGAATTGTGTCCGAAGGCTTATTTCTTTTCATTTTATGTGCTTAGGTAATATTATTGTCCGTATAGTTTTAGGAAAACGTAGGTGTGTTAGTAGTAGTGATCGACTTCTTCGGAGTACATCGGCTGGTATACGTAGTACTTTTCTCATACACTTGACGAACGACTTGAAAGCTTGGGTATATATAGAGGTGATATAGTCTGAGAATGCAATACTCTAGCCTTTCGGCATGTTCTTGTTTGATTATTGCTTAAAGGCAGGACATTGCACTCGAAAGCCTATCTTGTTTCATACTATGTGTACCTTCGTAATCTGGTCGGTTGTTGAGTTATAAATTATCATACCTCTTCGTCTATTGCGACTATATTATCAGTGCTTTAGGATTACTCGTATAGTGCATTCGTAATGCCAATGACAATTTCCTTTACCTACCTACCTCCGTGACCTTTTAGGTCAAAGATCATGACGACGCAACAGAGTACGAGGAATAACAACACCGCAGCGCAACCCTCGTCACGTATTCTAATAACGACAGTTTTAAGTGCTCGAAGAGCACCACCCTAGCCACCTCCTGCTCAGATGGATGCTCCTGTTACAGAAGCTCTTGATGAAGCACGAGTGGCAAGCATTGTGACAACAAGGAACCCAATCTGGGAAGCAGTTCCGATACTTCGAACGTCGTTACCTATTGGAGTCATCACTGACCACGTACCTACAAGGATCCCTCTGCCTACAAGCCCATGACATCCCGCGTGGATGGAAGGGTGATCATGATACCTAGTTGGGTTGAAAAGATCAAGACATGCTCAATACGCCATTCCGAAAGCTATGGTCACCACGAGTTGTGCTAATGCCCTTTGGCCTAACAAATGCTCCTGCAATATTCATGGGCCTCATGAACCGCATGTGCCAATCTTATATGGTTGCACCCATGATATTTTCATCAACAACATTCTGATTTAGTCACGAAGCAAAAATGGAGTATGGCCAATACTTGCGAGTGATCATGGAGCTATCGAGAAACGAGAAGGCAATTCGACTGAACCTGACCGACGACACTATCATAATTCATGGCAAAAAGCAAAGCAAGAAACCGCAAAGTGTCTCAGGTATTAAGGCTCAGAAATAATTATCCAAGAACTACTGCGCCCTCTTAGCGCACGTAGTTGACAAGATTTTTCTCCGTATAATTCAATTGATGCACCAGTATTCCATTAGACAGATGTTCGATCTGTAAGCCCAAAACAATACTCGATTTTTCCAAGATCTTTCATTTCAATTTTTTTCTCCAAAAGCTCAATCATTTCAAGGATTCTTTATTTGTTCCAATGATGTTCAGATCATCAACATATACAGCTATGATCACAGATTCCGATATGGTTTTATTTATAAGTACACATGAACAATTAATATCATTTTTATAACCGTTGGTTATCAAATAATCGCTTCGACGATTATATCACATACATTCAGATTGTTTTAACGCATACAAAGACCTTTGTAGTCTGACAGAATACATTTCTTTCAACCTTTTACTTAATGCTTCGAGCATTCAAAATCCTTTGGGGATCTTCACCTAAATATCGGAATCAAGTGATCCATATAAGTGAGCTGTAACGACATCCATAACTGGAGAATATGTTATCTCATGATTAATTCCAGGTCTTTGGGCAAAACCTGGAGTCACAAACCTTGCTTTGTATCTTACAAATCATCTTTCATAGTTTCTTTCCATTTATCCAAATCATGTCTTCTTTGACAATCAATGACACCCTGTAGTTCATGATCATCATTTATGGTATCACATACAACCGCATACGAAAACATTTCATTTTATTTTATCTCCATTATTCAGTTTCATTTTGGGTACATATTATTTGGTATGACCATAACTGATTGCCATCTCTTCATTGATATCATTTATTTCCACTTCAAGAGAACTATTGACATTTTGTATTTCTCAGAAAACATTATCTTCATGATCAAGTGCATTTCTACTTCATTTTCTTTTGAGGATTCTTATCCTTAGAACTCCATGATATTTCATGTCATTTCATAAGTCGTTAGCAAAGAGCTTGATAAGTTCAACATCGATGAACTCCATGTAGTCTCGCTCTATGTTGTTGGACTCAACGTTTTCTACAAAGTTGACTTTTTTTCCCTTTACATTGAGGGAATCCAGGTAGACTCTGTAAAAATGTGCTAGTAGTCGAACACGAAAGCAGAGATTAGCACATTCATGGGTAAGTTTATGACTTGCGCCAAGGGTGAAGGTAGAATACCAAAACCCATCAAGTCTAATTCAACAACCAGAAATACCATAATGGAAGTGGAAACAGATTTCCATGGACTTCATAACCAGATTACCCAAGACGAGTGGTAGCTATAGCGCCATTTGGGGTAATTGTGAATCATTTAACAAAGTCCTCACACTTCCTGACGATCAAAGAGACAGATAAAAAGAGATTGTTCAATTTCACGGTGTGCCAATATCCATTATTTCTGATGGAGACGTCAGATTCACATTACAATTTTGACAATCGTTGCAAAGGTTCTTGGAAACCCGTCTGGAATTAAGTGCATCTTAACTTCCACAGACAGACGGGCATAGTGTAAGAACAATACAAACCCTAGAGGTCATGTTGCGCACTTGGGTGAATGAATTTGGCAGAGCGTGGGTTATCCACTTGCCACTCATCGAATTCTCATACAACAACAGTTATCATGCGAACATAAAGGCTGCCCTGTTCGAGGCCCTTTTTGGACGCAAGCCATTAGAATGCCAGGTTAGAGATCGAGTCGTGCTGAAAGTCTCACCTTAGAAAGAATTGATATGCTCCGGTAAACGAGGAAAGTTTAATCCCCGTTACATAGGACCATTTGAGATCCTAACAAGGATAGGTCTTATGGCTTACCGGCTATGTTTTCCGCAAGAGCTCGATTACGTTATCCCACCTTTCAAATTCTAAACTTGAAGAAGTCTTTATTTGACAAGACCCTCGGTATTTCCGTTTGGATAAGATTGAACTCAACAGGAGTCTTAAATTCTTTGAGATGTCAGTTGAGATCATCGACCGAGAAGTCAAGAACACAAATCAAAGCCGCATTCCTATAGTAAAGGTGCATTGGGAAGCCAAACGTAGACCGTAAATTACTTGGAAACGCGAGAATCAGACGAAACAGAAATGTCCACATCTCTTTCCCTAAGTCCCAAGTATGAGATACTTTGAAACAATTTCGGGACGAAATTCCTTTTAAGGGGGAGATGATGTGACAACCGTCAAATTCGGTCAACGAAAGTCAACCGAGTCAACTATAGTCAAAGTCAAACCTTATGGTCGATATTTAAAGTCAACACTATTCTAGTGGGTCCCCAAAAGCTATCAGTACAATTTATACGCTTATCAGACAATTTTCAGAAAAATCCAAATAGTGTCCAATATTGACAGCGAATAAGAAATCCGGAAAATCATTCGAGTATTATTTGAGCATAAATAATACTTAAAAAGCGACGTAGTCGTTAATACGAACGCGTGGATATCTAGATCATCCAAATCGGAGTTCGTATGCAAAATATACAATTTTCAGTTTCGGATTCTGCGTCAAATCAATTTCGGACACAATTTTATACCTTCATTTAATCATATCGGGAGTTTCGTAACTCCAAACGAGGTGATTTTTGGACTCGTTAGATTCCCTTTATCGGGAAGATTTCATAAACGAGAAATTATTTTCATGATACTCGCATTTTGTACGCTCAAAATACCGTGAAGACTATAACCGAAAACGTTAAGCAACGATAGCCAACGCTGGGGAATTTCTCGTGAGGATCTCAATAAAAAAAAACTAGTTTTCATTCTTATGGTTTCTCAAAAATCAATTATTCAGCAAAATATTAACCAGTTCTCTCTCAAACCGCCGCCGTACCGACACCGCCGACCGCCGCCGGAAAAATGAAAAGTCTCCAAATCGAAATCCGAGAACACCATCGCGTTCATCTCGTCCTCGTGATCAATCCTCAGCAATTTGTTTTTCCAAAATGTCGCCGGAAAACACTACCACCGCCAAAACAGCCGCCACAGTAAGTTTACGCACCACACTCTCTTGATCTGCGAATTTTTCTGAAATTAATGCTTGAGTTTTGTTCTCCTCGTGATTTCGAACACATAGGAAAAAACCTCACCTGATTTGGTGGTCGGAATCAACGGGAAATTGGATTTGAAGTTCTGGATTTCGTCACGCGCACCAGGTGCTCGACGATATGCCTCGTCGAGCCGCGCCTGGAATCTCACCGGTGAAAAGTGAGTCGTTGCCGAGGAAGGGGCGTGCCGCGTCCGAGATCGTGTCCGAGTCGGTGTCCGAGGAACACCTGGTCGTCGCCGATGCCCACCACCTGTTCGACGAAATGCGCCAACGAGTTTCACCGATGAAACTCGAGCCGGTGTCCGAGCCAACTTTAGCCGATGTCCGGGTACTATTCACAGTTACCATCTAGACCCTGAAGTTTGGTCAAATTTACAATTTGACCCCCTGGCCCAAAAATCATTACATTTTCAGTCCTAAAAATATTACACTATGACCCCCTGAACTTTGGTCAAAGTTACATTTTTACCCCTGGGTAAAATAGTTTTACAATTTTGGTCCTAAACAATTATTTTGCAAATTTGGTCCCTAAACAATTATTTTGCAAATTTAGTCTCTGAACTTTCACCAAAGCCCGATTTCTTCGTATTTTGAGCTGAGGACTTCATTCAGGAACCATTTTCACGTCATACCTTTGTGTAATCACTCCCGAATTTCCCGAGATTCGTCTAGTAACTCGATAAACCTCGTCATTCTTAGGTTTCAAGCCGAAAGCCAATAGGGTATTCTAGTACATCTTCATCAAAGGATCCCTACACCTTCGAGGTGAGTTCATATCCCCATTTTTAACTATTTTAACATTTTTAGGGGAGGAATACAAGTAAACACGATAACTTAAACAACCAATCATGAACACTAGTCTCAAAACAGTTAAACTCATACTCATACTGGTCAGTTACCAGCTTCAGTATTTTTCTCAACTTTATTAAATGTTTTAGCATTTTCAAAGTTTTATTGAACGCTCTAGTATTTTTCAAGACTTATTAAACGTTTTCGTCTTTTCAATGATTTATTAAACAACGTAGTTTCAAAGACTCATCAGATATTTTTCCATTATTTCAAAGTTACCAATTTCCTCGATTTTTCAACAAATATACATTATTTAAATGGTTTCAAGATTCCAAATGTTTATACATGGTTAAATCATTATTTTAGCACTCTTTATTATTTTATACTTAATCATTTATACATTGTTAAATCATTATTTCAACTCTCACAATTATTTTATACACAATTATTTATACATTGTTTAATCAGTACTTTAAACACTTGCAATTATTTTATACACCACATTCTTTTATTTCTCGACATGAAATCTTGACCATTTTGAGACTAGTTGGTTCAATCATGGTTCGTTTACAGTATCGTGAATAGAACGGTGTATTATATTTAATACCCTTCTATATCATTTAAATCATTTAGGGAGTGATCTCCCTACATTATATCTATTTTAAACATTTTTGGAACATCGTGTGTTTCTCATAGATTTCCGAAATCACTTACTCATTTTATCATTATTGATAGACATTGGAAACATTTATACATGATTCAGTATTTGTTTATTTATGCTACATGTATTTGTAGTGCATTATCATTTTAGTCTAAATCTCCATGACTATGCCCGTATTCTTGAGGTACGTTATGGAGAATCATTATTTGGATAATCATCATTTGTTTACGCTACATGTATTTGTAGTGCATTATCATTTTTAGTCTAATCTCCATAACTATGCCCGTATTCTTGAGGTACGTTATGGACAATAATAGCGCTATTGGGTTGACCACCCCGCCTTGGGACGCTAAGGTGATTGATCGCACTTGGTTAAGTGTATATGTTGATTAGATGCTCCATCCTTTATATGTATATGTATATATACGAAAAGGGTGAGGACTATTTGTTATGTTTACCATTTATCAATTATCCAAAAGACTAAAATTTATTCATTTATCTCTATCTCATATAAATCATACTCATATTTCATGTTATCATTCCAACTTGATTTATAATCAATTATTTCAAAATCATCTTATTTAAAATCAGTTATTTCGACATCATTGTTTCACAGACTTCAAAAGCAAATAAACTTCAAAATCAAAACGTTTCAAACTCATGAACTCACCAACTTTATTGTTGACACTCTTTAAAACTACTTGTATTTTCAGGAAATCATTTAGGCCGCTAGCCAGCGGTCTTGAACAAATGGAAGTTTAATACTACGTTTGTTTATTTTCATTTCATGTTGTATTGGTGAGAATCAATCATTTTGTAAAACTATGTATCAATTCAATATCAATTCTTGTTTGGTTGTTTATATACTGTTCATATATCCATGGTTGTGATACTTCAATCAGTCATCCATCCCCGAACGTTTCCGCCAACGTGGTTTTGGGGTGTGACAGGTGCGGCCTTCGGATTATGAATTATATGCTGGAAATGCTTTGGTGCGGCTTGTATAGCCATGATAAACGATGCGACTTATATAGTTCAGAAATATGATACAGTCAGATATGACTAAGAAACAGGGGACAGAAACGATAACTGAGAATTCGTATAATTATTCTCTATTATATACATACGGCCTTGACGATAAACAGAATTGATATGATCGGTATGCAAATAACAAATTAGACATGATAAAGTGATTTGATAATCACATGATATATGATCAGCCGGTACAGCTAGTACTTTGGATGCGATATCCTCAGATACATACGATTAGCCAGTAAGGCTAGTAGTCTGGATTCGATATCCAGACAGTTATATGATTGTATTTTGATACATGATATTTGCAGATTTTAGTACTCACTGAGCTTTGTAGCTCATACCGTTTGTTAATGTCCCTGCAGGTTAACATGATACTGATAGGGGACAAGATAGAGTCCGTGACTTTGAAGTGGACTTGTAGATGCTGTCAGTAGCAGCCCGGCTTCAAAGGAGATTTGGGTATTATATACTCTCCTTGATACGCTTGTACCCGATTTTACTAAAAATATACCCCTTTGTACTGGTTTTATGTATTGAAACCTTGGTTTTAAACGAAAAATTTTCAGGGGTGTTTTGTTTTAAAAGCCGGGTGTTACAATCACCAAATCACCGAGGGGCCCACAGATATCGCTTTTCCCGATAGGGCAAAATGAACGAATACACTTTGACTCATATGCTTGTGTCTTTTACTCATCAAATTGCGCACAACAATACGTTTTATAACATCGAGTTACCGATGCGTTTACGCATTATCAGTGCACAACCGACCTGCAAATTTTAACTCATATGTCTCCGCTTCAAGACCATAAGATATTATCGTCTCAGAATTACTCGTGATATGATCCATGAAGTAATTCTCTGAGCGTGGGTTTATCCAATACTCAAATCTCTATTTCTAAGTACTCATGAATGTTGTAGTAATGATGTTGCTATGTCTAACTCCTTAGACAGTCTACAATCCAATTCATGACTGTCTTAATTCACTACTTACTTCCAAAAGTATGAGCGACTGTGGACTTTTGAATAATCATATTATTCGGGAAGTAAAACATGCAAAAGTGAACATAAAGATCTGACTGGCAGCTACTCCTGCTTATTGCCAAGTCTCCATGAGGTAGTCACCAAGTCGGATCTGTCACAATACTATTATGTGTTTCTTGGTTTCTTTTAAACTTTCAATTCAAGTTTTATATCTATGTCTATATTCCCAAAATGGCCTTTCACTCTTTCTATGTATCCAAAATGTCTTACATCGATACACTTCTTTGCAGATAATCCAATCGGATGCTCTTCCGATGATATCTCAATTTGTCATCCTGCCTTTCTCTCTCCCAAATCTATTTCGAAAATGGTGATGTGTACTGCGACTTCTCGTGGTTCTCGGGGTCTTAAGTCTACATGACTGCACCCTAAGACTATTTTGAGGTGTTATGCTGTGCTGGTGAACCACACACGCTCCATCAGAATACCAACGAAACTCTCTAACCATGAAGTCCTTTAGCACCACGTTCTGATGTTAATAATTACAGATTTGAAACTCCTTTCAAATTAGTATAATCACATTCACCCCAATGATTTCTCATGTGCGTTCAAATAATCCATCCAGTATTCTCAGCCAGGTTATATCCTGAATCCAACTTACTATGCTCTAAGAATCAAGTCATTAGGACAAGATCATGACACTTCTGATCGATCCAAGAAGCTCGTGGAATCATATATGTTCAATTCCAAACTTTTCAGAATCTAAGAATTACTTATAATCCTTGTGTCATGACTTTTGGAAACAATTTCCTTTTAGAGACATGAAACTTGTGTTAGGATCGAGACACTTAGCATACGAACACGAAACTCACACACTCAGCTCACAAATTAAGAACACAAGAATTTGACGTGGTTCGGTCCAAAACTGACCTACGTCCACGGCGGGTAACTAGGAATTTACATTCAACTACATTGTTGTGGTGTGGTACAAATGTTCTCAACTGAATGTCTCTATTTATATACATGAGAAGGTAATGTGAAATGCATGTATGAACATATTTGATGAGTCTTTAGCCATAACCTTAGACTCACCAACCTTCACCAACCTTGGACTCACCAACCATTTACCAACCTTGGTTGATTTGTCAAAGCCTTCACATCTAACAATCTCCCACTTTAAGGCTTGAACAACATAGTCTTTCTCTGCCATCCAAGTCTTGCAAAGATCCTTAAACACACATACTCTCTCTCTCACTTGAAGCCACGGAACAATCTTCACCTGTGCATCTGTATTTCCGTACACTCCTTCTTAGTTACCCCGGCCTTCTCATCAGTTAACCTGAAAGGCCCGTTAAAACTCCCAAGAGTTTCAACATGTTCGTCATGACTTAAACTGCCCTTGACCCGTTCTCTGTCCCTATCGGCTCCCACTGAAAACGAACTACCGAATCCTGGAACAATCTGAGAACAAACAACAACACTCTCCATATTTAGCAAGTTATCAAAACCGGAGAGACTTTTACAGCTGAAAATTGGTTCTAAATCCACTGTCGTCCTGGACCTATGATTGAAACACGACCTATGCTCCCACTGTTGCAAAACCCTGCAACTGAAACAATACTCTGTGCTCTTATTGCCACAATATCCTTCGACTGATTTTTCTGAACCTTTCACGCTCGTTCAACCTGAATCTTCCCTGTAGTTCTAGGCTTCCTACTTGCAAAAGGTCACCCTCTTCTGCCCATGAGATTCTGTGAACCGGACTTTGTTTCTCTTCTGAACTGGGACGGTCACTCCCTCAGACGGTAATCCGACCATATACAGCAAACATTCATCGTTCACAAGTCTTACCTTTCCAAAGTCTCCAACTTTCAGATTCTGCAGTGCTTCACTGCTGTGGGTAGCGTGAAATGAAGCACCAGAATTCTTGACCCAAGAGTCTTCACTGCCTTCCACTAAGTCCCAATGCATCAAACCCAGACACATTATCAGAAGCAGAATTTCCTCTATTTGGACATCGACTCTAAAGAATGTCCACACCTCAACGTCATGAATAACACCGAACTTTCTGATCCCGTGATTACACCTAAGTCTGCTGACTTTCTAATCACTGCTGGATCTACCGAAAACGGATTTTCTCTTAATTACTTGATCTGTTCATCCCATGATCTGTTCTTGAACTCGTGAAATTCTGATCATCGCTGGATTTGTCTGAACGTCTGATCTTCTGTAATTCTCTAATTTTCTCCCTTTACCAATACCACATCTTGAACTTTCTGACACATAATGCCTCAATCTGCATCTTCCACCAACTTTTCAATCTTCACTAAACGAAGCCTTGTCTGAACTTAACGACTGTTCTTCTGAACTCTGTTAAATAACCAACCTACTTAAACTACAGCGGAATACCGAACTGAGAATCAGAAACTGAAAATTTAAACAGAATCGATAAAACCCGACAAACGCTGTTGGCACTGGTTTTCGATTTCTTTAAAATTCTTCTGAGTTCAACTGTTCTTCACCGATTAAATAGAATTTTGATTCAACTGTTCTTGGCTCGTTATTTGCAAAATATAATCCCCACCCAAATTATTTTCTTGCTAAACTACCCAAAACAAATGTTTGAGTGACTGTTTTGCGACTTTGACAAAGTTGAGGGACCAAACTGCAATTTTCCTGAAGTTTAGGGACTAAACTGTAGTTTTCTGAAAGTTCAGGGACTAAACTGCACTTTTTTTGATGTTCAGGGACCAAACTGTAATTTTCCTAAAGTTCAGGGACTAAACTGCACTTTTCATGAAGTTCAGGGACCAAACTGTAATTTTCCTGAAGTTTAGGGACTAAACTGCACTTTTCCTGAAGTTCGAGGACCAAACTGCAATTTTCTGGAACTTCAGGGACTGTTTTGCAATTTTCTGGGCTTGAGGGATCTGTTATGCAAATTCTGGAACCTCAGGGACCTGTTTTGCAAATTTTGGAACTTCAGGGACCAAATCTGAGTTTTTCAAACTGTGCTACAGTACCGCTACAGTGTCATCTTCTCCAGCGAAACTCCGGCGCTACAGTGTCGTCTTCTCCGGCGAACTGGTTTTTCCAGCCAACTTTCCGTCGAGTTTTGACCAACTTTGACCGGTGATTTGGAGGTCTTCCGACGCTCAAAAAATTCAAAAAAATATATTTTCGGAATCTGCGGAACGAGACCTTTCCAACGGCGTAAACCGAAATCGTTTTTGAGACAAAAAATGTTCGACCCAAAAACAGAAAATCACTCTCTGGAGCTATACCAAGGCTCTGATACCACTTGTTAGGATCGAGACACTTAGCATACGAACACGAAACTCACACACTCAGCTCACAAATTAAGAACACAAGAATTTAACGTGGTTCGGTCCAAAACTGACCTACGTCCACAGCGGGTAACTAGGAATTTACATTCAACTACATTGTTGTGGTGTGGTACAAATGTTCTCAACTGAATGTCTCTATTTATATACATGAGAAGGTAATGTGAAATGCATGTATGAACATATTTGATGAGTCTTTAGCCATAACCTTAGACTCACCAACCTTCACCAACCTTGGACTCACCAACCATTTACCAACCTTGGTTGATTTGTCAAAGCCTTCACATCTAACAACTTGAATCTCATCAAGATCATACAAATACTGGCAGGGTCTATACTGGTGATTTCATCTATCCGATAGATGCTTGCAACTACGTGAGTGTGTTGTACCTTCTTTATATCTTACATGCCAAGTCATCACACTTTGCAATGATATGAAACTCCTTTCCTGGGGTTATGCATCTTGAATCCCATCAAGATCATATTGGCAGAGTTTTGATCTATTTAATAGATGTTTGCCATCACTTGAGTGCCATATCTTAATGTCAAGTCATTACACTTTGTAATGATAAGAGACGTTTCCTTGAAACAGTATGTAACCGACATACAGTGATAGGCAGATATCAACGATGCTCCCACTAGCTTTGACACGATTATAGGAAACTTTTAGACTATTCACAAAATCCAAACCTTTTGGCACATTTTGAGAATCCAAAGTCCAAAACCCTTTTTGACATAATTATGATAATCTTTCAGGCTATTCACAAATCCAAACTTTTGGCATATTTTGAGAATCCGAATATCCTTTCTTGCGAGGTGCCCGTGGGATGAATCCCGGGGCCATGTACCTTTTGTATTGGCATGCTCTTTATGAGTCCCTATTAGTGTGCCGGTAAACCACACACGCTCCACTAACGACTCACATACTTATCTTAACGCCGCAAACGGTCTCCACCTACACCTTTTAACCCAACACCGACGACGAAGTCCACCCGTGACTATCTACTGAACAGGAGATCCTAACAAAACGCTCATGACCCAACGAAATGTACTGGTATGATTCTTCATTCCTTACTACAATAGTTCTCCCCCATATAGGGTTCAAACCTGCTACAGCTGACCCAGCAGCCACTGCCGTTCCACAGGTAGTTCACCTCCCACTCACTGTTAAGAATCACCGACAACAACTTGTCCTCACATGCCCAATCGGAGATAGATCCCGAACTAACTACCTATATTTGAAGCAACAAGAGAGGCAACAATTCTGAAGAAGCGACAAAAGCAAAACCGCGAAAGCATCTAACAACAACCGACAAGGTTCCACCTCTACATCCAGCTGCTAAGCACCACCTTCCAATTCCAGATTTTCCAACTTCACCTGACGAACATCCTCACACTCCGGGACAACATCCTCACACTCCGGGACAACAACCCCGGATTCTAGCCAGCATCCCTTAGACAATCCCGGACAACTCACCCTGACGTGGCCGGTTTGATTGCGAGAAACACAAAACTCCACCTCCAGCTTACCGTCCCGTTGGTAAGAGTCCTCCACTCCGTTTGAAACTACAACTCGAAACCTCTTCGGTAACGACTGCCCAAATTCCCTAGTCAGCCTCTTCTGCCTCAGCCGAACATCGAGCTTGATCTCCCTCGGTGCCGTAGCAGACTCCATCTCCGCAAAAGTTTGTCGTCGAGCAGCGACCACAAACTCGCTGATCCCCTTCCTTATCATAGACTGGCACCGAGCCATCATCGTATCCTACTTCGCGGCGAAACGCTCCTCAAACATAGATAACATCTCCGACTTAACCAAGTCAATCACCGGAGGGAGCATCTCGAACACAGCCCTAGTCACCTTCGCGGCGACCAAATCGATCTCGAACATTTTCATCACTCATCTCAGGCCCAACCCAGCCTCACGAACTCGACCCGAGTCCCAAATCATTTCCTCTTAGATTATCCCTCCTCATTCTGAAACTCAACAAGAAACTAGTTACCACCCTCGTATAGAACATAACACACACGATTCCTCGTTTACAGACTCCTTAGGTCCCTCGAGTCTCTCTTCTCCCAGGTTGGGCAGTTAATCGCGCCGGTATAGCGCTGGTATCGCGGTTCGCGATGGTTTTTATAATAGCGGTCATTTTAGCGGTTAGTTATCGCGGTTCCGCTATTTTCGCCGTTATTTAGCGCGATACCACCGCGAGAACCGCAAATCGACCGCTATACCACCGGTATACCACTGCTATACCACCGCGATTACATATTAATTCTACGAGTAATAGTCTAATATATAAATTCTACATAAATTGTACATATTACTAAAAGCCGCTATACCACCGCGAGAACCACAAAATTAAATAGCGGTCAGTTACCGCGATTACAGTTTTGACTGTGATAATTGCATAGGTCCCAGGTACGAATCCTGTGCTTCCAATAGTACGGGCCCTTGTACTACCTTCCACACCTATTCATACTTGTTCCGAAAATTATCCCGGTTCCCTAAGTTGCCTCACTCCCTTCTAAGGGCATTCAAATATCCTCCAAACCACCCTGCACCGAAGTGCCTAATACTGTTCCTAGTCTACCTAGGAATTCCACATCTCACCCGCACCGCAAGAACTTCTGCTCGTATCGTTAGGTCGTTTCATTAACACGTAATTGTATGCAACAAGAACAGATAGACTGTCGAATAGATGTACCTACCTCAAAGTCACAACCAAACAAGGAACAACCAGTAAGGCCGGTTCAAGAATTCTAAGGCTATCCGGTCCAATTACATACAATCCTAAAGCATTCCCTCATTTTCCTAACAGTATAAGCATATGTCCAAGACTGTACATATATTTAGCACATATATTTAGCACATAGCACACAGTAAGCAACACACCAGGCAAAAGGCATCCCTATGATTCAGGCCAATTCTACCATGCAATTTCCTAAGCGGATCCTTAGCCTATTTCTAGCATATAACATCACATCAACACATAATATCGTGGGTATTTTGGGAAATAACACTTACTTGAGGTTCGGCCGACTGTACGCATCGCATCTCATTCTTTCCAAAACTCATTTATCCGTTATAAATCATAAGTCAGATATGCATACCATGTCTCAAACTCCTAAGCAACAATCAAACAAGAACATGCAATGGAATCTTCCACATGTTACACAACCCAACTACTTAGAAGTTTTATTTAAAAACAATTTTTCCTTCGAAAATCATTTTAGAAAATCCTTAAATCCTTGGTTTGAGTTTGGAATCCCAGTTAGTTCATCCAAAACTTCGAAGTCACATTCCTATTCATCCAAATCCCTCAAACCAAGGCTCTTATACCAACTTGTAACGTCCCAAATTCCGTAATAAATTTTTCATTTTTAAAAACGATTTAAATACATAAAAAGGTTTGCCAACTATAAACCATTCAAATTAAAACTCATTATTTAAACTTATAAAACATATTTATCAAACATTTACAAACATCACCCATCAGAAGACTTTAATCGTTGAAATCCTCAGATGCGGTACAGTCGCGCCATGCTCCAAGCCCAAGCCAGTATTTACCTGAAAAATATTTAGGGTAAAAGGGTAAGCACAAAGCTTAGTGAGTTCCCCAAAAATACCACATGATCCATCACATAAACATCGTCATCGACTTTCGTCGGCAAACATTATCATCGGCTTTCGTCGGCAAACATCGTCATTGGCTTTCACGGGCAATCATTGTCATCGACTTTCGTCGGAAAACATCGTCTTTAGCTTTCGCCAGCAATCATCGTCATCGGCTTTCACCGGCAAACATTGTCATCGGCTCTCAAGCCGGCACTGTCGGCCCATAGTCCGGCAGTCATCGACTTTCGTCGGTGAAAACGTAAAGCACAAATAAGCCCATTATTACACAAAGTAATAAAGACTATCTACACATGTAACATCACCCATAGTATAGTGAGAAGACTCACCTGATTCGCGACCACACACTAGACAGCACTCCACGCGAGTGCCCTCAGATCCCGACAATACGCACTTCCTAACTAGGATAAATCCAACTTAGAACTTCCTAAATCCCAAACAGGATAAAACTTTATGACCGGCATCCAAAACCCTCAAGTTTGACCAAAAGTCAAACTGGTCTAAAAGTCAACGGTCAACGGTCGAAGTTAGCGTCGCTAACTCCTAGAGTTAGCGCCGCTAACTCCCCTGTTCAGCCCAAAACTCCATTAAGTGTTTAATCCATTAAGACAAAAGCCACAACTCCAAGGGATGTCACAAACAATCATTTAACTTATAAAACATAACTTTAACCACCAATCCTAGCCAAACAAGCTCATGGTGACAAATCTAGTTCCAAAATGAATATTAACAAACTTGAACTTCATCCAAAACCATAATAAGACTAGGCTAAGGTTTTTCTCATGGATTCAGAAGCTAAAGGAAGAAGAACTCATCCCTTAGTTCCTAAATCCCACCTTATTCCAAGAAATGGAGCCATCATTGTCTCAAGAAGTTCTTACAAACATCATAACTCCAATTTCACCCAAATATATTCAAAGAGACAGAGATTAAACACTTACAATGGTCCAGAACACTAAGGAAATCAGATCTCCTTGTTCACATAAGCATCCTTAGCACCTTTGCTTCCTTCTTTTCTTCCATAAACCTTCAAAGCTTCAAGGAGATGATGCAAGAACATCAATGGAGGCTAGAGAGTGTTTTACTAAGGTTTTCTATGAGTTGGACTGATTTGCTTCGGACCCCAAATGAGTTATGAACTTGAAAATGGCATTGGACCACTAAAATATGAGTTTTTCCCGCTCAGACCATATTGGCAGCGCTAACATTGAAGTTAGCGTCGCTAACTTCGAGTCAGGCCAAAACATCGCAGCTTTTCCCAAACTGTCGCGAAGATTCTGCAGATTGACCAGATTAGCAGCGCTAATCACAAGATGCTAATCTTCTTTTTTTCCCATTTTTGTTTTTTGTCTTCTATTTAACTGTTATTTCCTCAATACCTGGTTCTTCAATACCTGGTTCTGGGCTTTACACTTTGATTATTTGAAACTCAGAACTTAACTTTTCGGGATTAGGGTCTTACACCATGAATTTAATCTCAGAGACCAAAAATAAGTGCCATGTCACATCACTAAATAAATCTTCGTCGTCGGATGTCTTCGTAAATTCAAACTCTAACAATAATAAGAAGTGCTCTGAATCTGTAAAATGCTATAAAATGCATAATATGCGTCTGAAGAGAATCCAAGTGATGCCAGAAATTTGATCAGCGATGATAAAAAATTCGTGCCACATCACGTCATAGTGCTAAAAATCTCTTCGTGTGCAGACGACTCAAGAAACAAAACACTCTCGGTCCGGATGCTCATCATGAATTCTCCATCTATTTTTTTTATCATTAGTGTCAGATCAAAATTAAATAATATGGGCCGGAGAATCTCGGATACTAGAAGCTTCGCATGCTCCTTTAGATGTATGAAGGGTCTTAATAACACTCGAGATGGAAAGTAAAATAAATACGTCTCAGTTATCTGTAGTCGGTCGATTCTGTTGTGCTATGTTGAACAACTAAATACAGATAAGACGATAAAGTACATCTGCTGAAATAATCTCTGTTGTATATGCTGAAGAATTGTTGAGTAACTAACATAGGATCCTTGGATGTGGACGCAACATAGAAGGTGTGAAGCGAAGTAAGCAATTCATTCTTCGGTCACAAACCGAATGATGACAATGAACTGCGGTTTCGGAATTTGTTATTGAAACATGTCGGCCGAAGACGTCGGATAAAAATCTTCGGTCGCAGAGTAAGCCGTAGAAGCGTGCAATCCGAAGCGAAGTCGTCTCAAATAAATATCATGAAGAAATCTTAGACGAAACGTGAAAATCTAATTTTTGAGGAAAAATAATCTAACAACGAAAAAATAGTTTACTCAAAAATTCGCTTTTGTCGAATGTCGGAAAAAAATTATGTTAATAAAAAAAGTTGGTTAAAAAGGAATAAATTGGTTTTATAAAAAAATTGCGTTAAATTTTTTTTGGTAAGGAGGAGAAGATAATAGCAATTGGTTTTATAAAAAAAATAGCGTTAAATTTTTTTTGGTAAGGAGGAGAAGATAATAGCTTTTCCTGGGTGAGAATGATAAATGGTGAGGAGGAGAAGTTTAGGTAAGGAGAGGAGAAGGATGAGCTCCTGATGGGTGATGAGCTTCTCATGATGGGTGATGAGCTTCTCATGCGTCAGGAGGAAAGCAATGTCTTCTGACATAAGAAGCTTCGATTCAGACAACTGCGATAAAGAAAAAATATTTGAAGTTTAGGTAAGGAGAGGAGAAGGAGGAGCTCCTGATGGGTGATGAGCTTCTTATGATGGGTGATGAGCTTCTCATGCATCAGGAGGAAAGCAATGTCTTTTGACATAAGAAGCTTCGATTCAGACAACAGCGATAAAGAAAAAATATTTGAAGTTTAGGTAAGGAGAGGAGAAGGAGGAGCTCCTGATGGGTGATGAGCTTCTCATGATGGGTGATGAGCTTCTCATGCATCAGGAGGAAAGCAATGTCTTTTGACATAAGAAGCTTCGATTGTGACAACAGCGATAAAGAAAAAATATTTGAAGTTTAGGTAAGGAGAGGAGAAGGAGGAGATGGGTGATGAGCTTCTCATGATGGGTGATGAGCTTCTCATGCGTCAGGAGGAAAGCAATGTCTTTTGACATAAGAAGCTTCGATTCAGACAACAGCGCTAAAGAAAAAAATATTTGAAGTTTAGGTAAGGAGAGGAGAAGGAGGAGCTCCTGATGGGTGATGAGCTTCTCATGATGGGTGATGAGCTTCTCATGCGTCAGGAGGAAAGCAATGTCTTTTGACATAAGAAGCTTCGATTCAGACAACAGCGATAAAGAAAAAATATTTCGCATGAGAAGCGGACGCTGCTGTTAGGTAAGAAGTTAGAGAAAAAAATTAGTTTAAAAAAGTTCCGTCTGAAGCCAAAAATTTTACTTCGGACGAAGCATCTAAATTTGGTGATAAAAAAAATGATAAGTTGGTTTAACAAAAAATTTATTCGCATAAAATATTCGTACGCAACAAAAAAATTCTGATTTAATGTGTTGCGCATGGGCTTTAGAGGGATCCATGAGATTATGAGATTTTTTTGGCTGTGTTGGGTCAAATAAAATTCGGACCAAGGAAAAAAACGATGCTGACGCATGCGAATGAAAAATTTCGCATGGTTCATTTTGAGGGATCCAAGGAAAGGTCTGAATTTTATGGGAAAGGTTGCGCACAGATTTTGTCGATTTTGAGTGCAACTAATTTCAAATGGTGTAGAAAAAGATAATAGAAATTGGTTAAAAGAAAATGAATAAAAAAAGGTTAGGTGATATGGGGTTTGTCATATGTCAGATTAGTGTGGGAGGGATTTGAGTTAAGTGTTCTTAGCAGGTGGTTGAGTGAGGGTTTGGTTCTATTGAGGGTTTGGTTGAGTGAGGGTTTGGTTCTAGCGTTAGGGTGTGGTTGGGAGTGTAAGAGTGAAAGAGATAGGATGGTCGTAGAGTGAGGTTGGTCCCTATGATTTAGGTTACGGATGACGAGTAAATGTGGAATTATAAAGGACAAAATTTAATCAGTGTAAACAGATAATGTAAAGCAATAAATAAGAACACAGAGATAATGAAGTAGAAGATATGTAAATATTCTTTACTTAAAAGGGATAACATTGGATATGAGATGGCTTTTTATAAGCAGATCTCGAGACCCATACCACGATAAAATAACATAAAAGTACAGAAGGTATGGTGGATATGTCTCCTAATACTAAACCATCTCTATCTGACACAAAGTATTGAAACAGAGTACATTTACACTGTTCAGAAAGATACATATAAATATCTACTTTTGTTGAACAAAATACTTCGCATATCAAAACACTTCGCATCACATAGAACTTCAGTTGGTTGCAATCATTTCTTCGCTTTCTTCAGGGTTCAAAAATCTCCCCTAAGTGACCATGCAGAGACTTTACTTTGAAACTTCTCCGCCCGATTCGTTCCAGAGTTGTTCTTTTGATGAGGGGTAGATTGTCATGAGCAACAAGAGTAATTAGTTCAATTTCTTTTAAAAAAGAATTAGAGTAACGCCCCTTTTAACAAAGAGCAAAGAAACCCTTTTCCTATGGTTGCTCTTCTGTGTTGTAAATGACTCCAATTCAGGCAGTGTTGCAAAACTCGACTAACTCGGCCTAGTACTCGGCCTTGGAATCGGACTTGGTCCTTTTCCTTGGAGAGTTTAGCCAACTCGTTTTAACAAATCGGATTTAGTCAACCTCAGTCAACATCCGACTAAATCGGCCCAAATCAGTCCAAATCAGACAAACTCGTCCACATTAAGCCCAAATTCAACCCCAAACGGGTCCAAATTAAGCCAAAATTTATTTTTTTTCAACTGATCCAATTAAAACCATGAGTTAATCCGATTTGATGGGTAAAAATCTTAGACCCGTGGACAGGTATTTATAACTCGAGACGCTCCTTTGTTTTTGTGTCTTAGGCGATGTGGGATAAACATAAGAACAATCAGTTCCAGTCAGGTTCCGATTTCAGTCGACAATGTGTTTTAGGCGATGAACATAAAGCAATGTGAGACTCTTCTTTCTTTGTCTTCATCTTCGGTATTGATTTCATAAATCGATTTCATCAATTTCATTCATCAATTTCACAAAATCACGACAATCGCCAATCAGTTGCAGTCAGGTTTGATTGCACCCAATCACACACGTTTACAAACACGTCTGGTTCAATCGAAGGAACCAAGTTACCAATGCGGTTCCGGTTTCAAAGTATGGATTTGAGCAGTTACGATTTCAAAAGTACCAAGTTACCGTTGTAATTCCGATTTCATTCTGTTGCAGCAGCGAGAATCAACTCATACTATTGATTTTTAGAATCAACTTGTAGCGTATTAGGTTCACTGAGTTCTGAAATACATATCAGAGTTTTGATTTCAAAGGTACCAAATATCTTTGCGTTTCCCTCCCCAAATGCATGTCAGAGAGTTCTAATTGAAGCAAGTGTTTCAGCTCACGGGGACTCATTTCCTGATTTCATAGAGGTTTACAAATTGAAGATAGGGCTGTAAACGAACTGAACGAACACAAACGAGGGCTTGTTCATGTTCGTTCGTTTAAGTTAGTCGAACAAACAAACGAACATGAACGAATAAACGAACGAGTTTTATTGTTCATGTTCGCTAGTTTAACAAATTATCTTGTTCATGTTCGTTTGTTTATGTTCGTAAACATACTAAACGAACAAACATAAATGAATAGAGATAAATAAACACAATTACACATATATAACATAAAAACACATAATATTGTAATGTAATAAAATACAATTGAACATATATGAATATAAAAGGAACTTATGTGAACAAACATAAACGAATGTAAACAAATAACATAAACGAACGTTCACGAACATAATTGAACGAACGAGACCATTGTTCATGTTCGTTCGTTTAACTAAACGAGCGAGAATTTGTGTTCATGTTTGTTCATTTATTAAATAAACGAACATAAACGAATTTCCCGCTGAACAATTCACGAACGGTTCGCCGAACGTTCGGTTCGTTTACAGCCCTACTTGAAGACAATTGAATGTATCAAACTAGTTCAAATATGAATCATTACAACTTCAAATGTAGTTAATCGGTGTATAGCTTCAATTGTGATTGCATCTATTTTATGTTTTGTGACTTCAAACTTGTGGTTCTTGATTTTAGTTACATTTGTCTTTATTTAACCATTTTGAGATATGCCTACGATGTGTTAGTATAAATATCCAAATGAGATGACCAATTACACATTTACACTTATCAAGATGTTTATATCTGTGTGGAATATGTTGATTTAAGCCGTTTGAAATATGCCTACAGTGTGCTCGAAGATGTGTGTGTGTGTGTGTATATATATATATATATATATATATATATATATATATATATATATATATATATATATATATATATATATATATATATATATATATATATATATATATATATATATATATAATCAGGATCGGGCGAGACTTTTTTTTCGGTGACGACTCATGAGGACATCTTAAAAAATTGAAAAAAAATATGAATAACAAAATGGATCATAGTACTATATTGGAGAAAAAAGATTCGAAAAAAAACTTTGGATCATTATTTTTTTATAATGATACAATGATCCAAAATAAATAAGTAGAAAACTTGGGTCATTACTTTTTTCAATGATCCAAATTTTTATTTTTCAATTTTTTATAATGATATAGTACTATTCTCGATTTTATGATTTGTATTTTTTTAATATTTTTTTCTATTTTTTAAGGTGTCCTTACGAGTCTTCACTGAAAAAAGAGTCATCACCGGAACCGGACCCTATATATATATATATATATATATATATATATATATATATATATATATATATATATATATATATATATATATATATATATATATATATATATAATTAGGATAAAATACAAACAACAATTATTGTCTGCATGTAAAACCAAATGTGGAGCGTCTGATCGAAATGTTCAACAGTGTTAGATTCAAGGTCCTAATTGTCAATTTATGATGATTAATTAATCAGATTTTACAATTAAACCCTTATAAAGGTATTTTAGTCTATTAAAAATATTTAAAAAAGGAAATACCCTCTTTGTCTCCTAATTTTGTGGGATTTATATTTAATATGTATTTATCTTATTATATAAAATTTATAACTGTATTACGTGATAAATAATAACTGCACATAAAAAATAACTACACAATAATAACTGCACATAAAAAATAACCGCGAATATAAAAATGCAGATGATCACATAATACATTGTCATTATTAAAGAATAAAACATCATTTTTGAAAAAAAAATACACTGTCATTTTAAAATAATACAATTCATTCTTTACGTAACACACTACAATTCTCAAAGATTACAATTCATTCTTGCCTCATATTCCTTTCAGGATCGTCTTTGCAATTAAAGAATTCTTGAAGAATGGAAGCATTCTTGAAGAATTCGAGCATGTGTTCTTCCATAATCGATTACAAGTCAGGTCCTTCTTTTCTACATCGTCTTTGCAACTGGATAATTCTTGAAGAATGGAAGCATTGTTGAAGAATTCGAGGAACGGCAGACATCTTCTATGACTGGATGCTATGAAGTAAATTGGTGTGGTGTTGTCATTCTACGACTCTAATCTCAAAATGCCTAAGTTCAATGTTAAAGGAATGAGATTTTGGGAAATTTTGCAGTTAGCACCGCTAAATTAATGGTTAGAGTCACTATGTGTAGTTAGCGCTACTAAGTTCAATGTTAGAGACGCTAAGTTCGTAGGGTTTGTGGGATGGCACGATCTCCTATTAGCGATGCTAATATAGGAAAAATGACACAAAAGCCCTTAAGTTTACATAAAATGTACGATTTTACCCTTTTGGACTTTTTGTGTTCATTAAAGCCGGAACTTTGTAAACAAAAAGTTCATTTTTACCCTTGAAACCTGCTATAGCAGGTTTCCAGGTTACCATAAATTGAATTTTGTTTAAAAGCCATTAAATTTTCAATATTTTTTACGTTTTAGGAATGACTCGAACCAACTATTCTGACTCGGACCCGACTCGGCTGGCTCACCAGGTCAACTCTCTGAGTTGATCGAGTCACCTAACTCGGTCGCAGATCGGATAAGGTAGTGGGTGGGGTTTGTACCGGAGGTTAACCGGAGGCTAGAACCGGCGTCAGAAAGTCGAAAACCGACGGATTAAGTGCCGAAATCGGCATTTACAGGTCGGAGATGGTTTTGCTCGGTGGGTTCGGTTGGGAAAGGGGGATAGGGGAGCAGCGGGGGTGAGAGGAGAGGGATGGAAGATGATTGGAGTTCAAAGGTGGAGGCGGTGGTTTGGCTGGTGCGATGTGGGGCTAGCAGGGGAGACGAGCAGGTGGACGCCGACGGCATGCTGATTCGAAGGGTTTGGCTTGGATTGATCGTGAAAAGGAAGAAGCTGATGGTGGTGTGCGGTAGCTTGGAGGTTAGCGAGAGGTGGGGGAAAGGAAGGTAGCAGCAATTAGAGACGATTGGAGCAGAAGGCGGACGGCGGTGGTGGCACGAAGGTTGACCAGAGAAGAGAAAGAGTGGAGGCGGAGGTGTAGTTCGCGTGAGGGAGAGAGGAAGAAAGAGTAAAGAAAAAAATATATAGGGTAAAAACATAAAAAAATGAAAACTTAAGGGCTTTTATGCGAAATTTAATTGATGGTAACCTGGAAACCTGCTATAGCATGTTTCAAGGGTAAAAATGAACTTTTTTTACAAAGTTCTGGCTTTAATGAACACAAAAAGTCCAAAAGGGTAAAACCGTACATTTTATGCAAACTTAAGGGCTTTTGTGTCATTTTCCCGCTAATATAAGGTTAGCGACACTAACTGTTTTGTTTGGGCCAAAACCCTAGATTTTGAGCTATAGGCCATATATAAAGGTATTAAACCCTAGGGTAGCCGGCATTCTTCATGTTTCAAGCACCAAGAACGTCTTTTTCTCTCTCTAGCCTCCTTGGAGTGGTTTTTGGCTCATTTGGTCTTTTAGAAGGTTTCTTAAAGAAGAAGAAGTGGTGTGATGGTGCATGGTGGTTATTCAAGTGGTTCTTCAAGTTTGAATTATAAAGATCTGCATATTTTGGACCTATGTGAGTATCAAGCTTATCCCTTTTGTGTTTATATGGCTATTCTTGTTCTTATGATGTTGGAAAATGGAGGAATTGTCCCTTTTTGATGTTCTCCTTGGTTGGGGAGGTTAAAGTTCTGAACTTTATGTCTCTAGGACCTCCTTTGGTGCCAATAAGTCATATTAGACGGTGAGCTAAGCTCTCTTTGGTTGTTTTGGTTAGTTTTAAGCTTTTGGGACTTAGGTTTTGGGTTTTGGGCATGTTTGATCATAAAAGTGGCAACTTTACGGGTCAATGGTCATTTTGGGGTGAGTTCAGGAAGGACTTGACCCCTGGCTGAATGGATTAAGTGCTTAATGGAGTTTTGAGAAATTTCCTAGATAGCAACGCTATCTTGAGGAGATAGCGGCGCTATCTGGCGTCTACTTTAACCGTTGACTTTGACAGTTGACTTTTTGATAAGTTTTACTTTTGGTCAAACTTGAGGATTCGGGGTACCGGTCTTAGAAGTTTATGTTGTTTGGGGTTTGAAACTTATTAAGTGAAGTTTATCCTTATTAGGAAGTTCGTGCTGTCGGATCTGAGGTTTCTCACATGGAGTGCTGTCTAGCTTGAGGTTATGGATCAGGTGAGTCTTCTCAGTATACTATGTGTGATGTTGCATGCGTAGGTAGTGCATTGCTTTAGGGAAAGAGATGATTGCTTGTGGTTCGGAATGTATGCGCTTAGTGTTGAAAATGTCGCTAAGAGCTACAAGGTCGGCGGACTAGCGAGTAGCGAGTACTCGGCTAGGCGGGGAGTACTCGGTGAGCACTGTATATATATATATATATATATATATATATATATATATATATATATATATATATATATATATATATATATATATATATATATATATATATATATATAATCGAACACATTTGATCGTCCACAGATCCACTCATTTACACATTTAATCGAACAGAAGGTGGGCATATCTCAAAACCGTTGAATTCACAAAACATAAAAAATCAATCGATGCAATCACAAAACACCGAATTCACAAAACATAAAAAATCGATGCAATCACAAATCGATAACCACAAGTTGAATTAACATAACATCGATGCAAGGATTGAAGCTGTAAACCGCCTCAAGGATTGAAGCTGTAAACCGAAGTCGGAGCTGTAAACAGAATTTGAACAATCGAATTGATTGAAGCATTAGGTTTGCACTACTAATCAGAACCGTTTGAAGCTGTAAACCGAAATCGAAACTCGCCTCAAGGATTGAAACTCACTTCAATTGAACATGACGAGTGAAATTGGAATCCGACGAACTTGGAGATAACATTACGAGGAATCTGAAACAATGCCAGACTGAAATTGGAATCGAAGGAAACGAGTGGAATTGGAAACGAAGGAAACGAGTGAATTGGAATTCGACGACCTTCGATTGAACATGCCCGACTGAAATTGTAAACAAAGGATATCATATTTTTTTGAAGGAAATAAGAGAAACTTTGGTTACTTTGGTCTTAGATGTATCCCACATCGCCCTGAACAAAGAAACATGAAGGCATTCTTCAGTTATAAATAGTAAAGCTTTGTTCTCAAACTAACTTGCTCATTAAACTCATTTAACCGGGTTTACTCCTTGTAAAAATGAGTTCAGTAAAAATGTTAAAAATTTTGAAAGGTTGATTTTGGGCCAAATGGGACCGAAGTTGGATCTTAAATTGGGCCGACTTTTTTAAATTTGGGCCGATTTTGTCTGATTTTGGCCGATTTATTCAGAGGTTGACTGAGTTTGACTTAGTCGGAGTTGGTTAAACTCGCCAAGGCTAAGAACTGAGTCCGAGTCCAAGGCCGAGTACTCAGCCAAGTAGGCCGAGTTTTGCAACACTGTATGTACTTATATGTAGTCGTATGATATATTCTTAGACTTCACTGATTTCGGGTGAGACCAGAGGGGAGGGGCCAGTACCTGACTAGAGCCAGGCAAGCCAGTGTTGGAAGAGCCAGTGCTGACAGTCCCAACAATGGGTGAGGTCAGAGCCAGGGAGGGGAGGGCTAGTATTTGACGAGAGGCAGATGGGCCAATGTCAGATCAGAGCCGGAAGAGCCCGTGTCGACAGTCGCAAAATGCAGCCAGAGTCGAGGGGTTGGGGGCAGTACCAGATTAGAGCCGAGGGCCAGTGTTAGGTCAGAGCTGGGAGGGCCTGTGACGCGATACCCGACAGTGCGACAACATGTTTGGGTAAGGTTGTTCGGGGTGAGCTCAGAGACATATGTGGATGTATATGCATTACGTGTTTGAATGTGATGGATCATGTGGTATTTTGGGGAACTCGCTAACCTTTGTGCTTACTTTTCTCCCTAACTGTTTTTCAGGTATTTACTAGCTTGGGCTTGGAGCACGGCGTGACTGTACCGCATCTGAGGTTTTGGAATTCAAGCCTTTCACTGGATAATGTTTGTAAACGTTTTTGATAAGCACAATCTTATATGTTTTCAAAATAAAGTTTTTAATTTAATGGTTTCTAATTTACACTACGTTTTTGTTGGATATATGTCCAGGTCACCAACTGTGGTGATGTTTCTAATAATTACAGTGTTCTATTTGGGTGGCCCTCACGGCCCAGTAAAAACAACCAGTAGCAGAAATAAAGAGGATTGATCAGTTTATTAATTAATAGAAAAATTAAATGATCAAAAACTGGATCAAGAATTAATTGATAAATTGATTGAGAAATTAATTTATAAGAATTAATTAAAGGGTTAGATTATAATAAATTAATAGTTTAATTAATAGAACAAGTCCAGGGGGTGCGACCGCCAAAAGGCTCATAAGTTTGAAACCCTAGGAGCCATGCACTATAAATAGAGGCCTTAGGGTGCAACTCTAAGCCCACACTAAAAGTTGACGACATGTCTAAGCAGAAGACTGTTGGATATATTGATGGGGAATAGGAAAACAATAAACTTAAATCTCTTAAGTTGACATGCACCCTAATAGGATCTATGTTTTTACAATTGAATTTATAACTAAGAACATAATAGGAAAACTAAAAGAGAGAGGAAGGGAAGACCCTTGAGGTTGGCGTGAATATAGGGTGGAAGGGGCCTCTATTTATAGGCCCATAATGCTAATATATGGCATATAACTGCCATATTTGAACTCTTGATATGATAAGCCTTTTATCATACAATTCAACTTACTTATCATTACCATAATTAACTATATATATATATATATATATATATATATATATATATATATATATATATATATATATATATATATATAAGCGATCGGGTAAGGACTCTTCTTAAAGTGAGGATTCGTGAGGACACCTTAAAAAATTGAAAAAAATAAAAAAATAATAAAAATAATAAAATTGATCATAGTACTATATTGGAGAAAAAAAATTCGAAAAAAAACTTTTGGATCATTATTTTTTTATAATGAAACAATGATCCACAAACAACAAAAAAATTTGGATCATTACTGTTTTTCAATGATCAATTTTTTTTTGATAATGATATAATACTATTCTTGATTTTATTATTTTTATTTTTATATATTTTTTCAATTTTTAAGGTGTCCTTACGAGTCCTCACCAGAACGACACCCTATATTATATATATATATATATATATATATATATATATATATATATATATATATATATATATATATATATATATATATATATATATATATATATATATATAAATATATATATATATATATATATATATATATATATATTAATTGCCTAACTATTGAACAATTATAATTAAACCCTTATTCTTTTAATTAATCTGATTAATCCCAAAATTAATTTCTGATTAATCATTAATTAAATATTATGATTTCTAATTAATATATTATTCTCATAATATATTAATAAATCAATGTCTCTCTCTCTTTAAGTTATCTTGCCCTCTGCTGGTTTTGAGGGCAAACCAAACTGCCATCAGTCAAGTATATTCGTAAATTATAGTCATGGCTTAGACACTTAATCCAACACACACACACACACACACACACACACACACACACACACACACACATATATATATATATATATATATATATATATATATATATATATATATATATATATATATATATATATATATATATATATATATATATATATATATATATATATATATATATATCGAGGTCATCAACTGTGGTGATGTATCTAATAATAGCAGTGTCCTATTTGGGTTTCCCACACGCCCCAGCAAAAAACAATCAGTAGCAGAAATAAAAAGAATTGATCAGTTTATTAATTAATTAAGAAATTAATAATCAGAAACTGGATCAAGAATTAATTGAGAAATTAATTTATAAGAATTAATTAAAGGGTTGGATTGTAATAAATTAATAGTTTAATTAATAGAACAAGTCCAGGGGGTGCGGCCGCCAAAAGGCTCCTAAGTTTGAAACCCTAGGAGCCCATGCACTATAAATACAGGCCTTAGGGTGCAACTCTAAGGCATCACAAACTAGGGGTGATCGTTAATCGAATTAAACCGCGAAACCACTCGAACCGAACCTTATGCGGTTTGCGGGTTCGGGTTAAACGGTTAGCGGTTCGGTTAGCGGGTTAATTGGTCTGTTAGGCGGTTTGCGGTTCGGTTTACAGTTTTATAAAAATAATACGGTGCCCGCCCGTAAACCGTTTAAACATATTAATAATAATTATTTATAAAATATATTATATATTAAATTACCTAACAACACATTGACATGATTATTTATGTTAAATCACAGAAAACCGGCGAACTGATTATATATCCATCATATCGCGACAATGTTTGTTTCTTGGATGATTTCATATATTCCTATAACGTTCTCAATGCTCAACGACAATGTTTGGTTAATTAATTTTTTTGGCCAAATTAAAATGTGCATGTGCCATATTGTTGTCTAAATTCATACTCTCGGTCAAACATAACCAATTTTGTTTCATTTATATAATTGGTATTCCATTAGGTAAGGAAGAGGTGTTTATTAATATATTTAATCGTAACAGAATTAATAGCTTTAGCTATATAGAACCTCTATTTTATTTATTGTTAATAAAATGTTTTAACGTGTTAACATTTATATTAAGTGGTGGTTTTATGTATATACATTTTCTAAATTTCACTCCATTCTCCTCATGTCTCCCTCAAAACAACCATCTTTCGCCTCTACTTATTGAAAGACCTTCTTTTGTCAAAGCATAGGAGGTTGGGTCAAAAAAATTGGAGTAGAATCACTATTAAATAGACATTGCTTAAATGGGTTAAACCAAACCGAACTGCCTAAACCGAAAACCGCCAAACCGCAAACCGCTTTTAAGCGGTCCGGTTTACGGTCGGTTTGACCTTCATCCCCAAACCGCCATACCCGAACCGCTTAACCCGCGAAACCGCAAAACCGTCCGTTGCTCACCCCTATCGCAAACCCCTAGAGGTGCCGCCACCTCCTAGAAACCCTCCCCCTCTCCTCTTTGTTGATTTCCTCAAACCCTCCAAGGGTTTTCTGGATCGATTTCTTCACCTGAACAAGTTTCTGTCTGCTTGTTCTTCTAGTGTCCTTGGGTGTGAATCAATAGAGGGATTCTGGTTTGGATCCTTAACATCCAACCACAAAGGTATGATTGATTTTCATGTTTTCTTGGTGCAACTGTTATGAACATATGATGTTGTTATGAGAATGTTATGATCTTGCTCAGTTTATGGGATTTAATCTGTTTTGTCTTCCACTACGTGTTTGATTAATGTTAATCCATAAAAATCCCAACAATTTTGTGTATTTGAACCGTTTTTAAAATGAAAGTTTTACTCTGGATTTTGGGGCGTTACAAGTTGGTATCAGAGCCTTAGTTTGAGGGATTTGGATGAACAAGAATGTGATTCCAAGGATTTGGATGAACATGATCGTCATTCCAAATTCAAACTAGGGATTTGAAGATTTTCTAAAACGATTTCTAAAGGAAAAACTGTCTTTAAATAAATCTTAAAGGGTTAGGTAGATTATCTTGTGGAAAATTCCCTTGCATGTTCTTGTTTGATTGTTGCTTGGGAGTTTGAAATATGGTATGAATACATGACTTATGATTTAAATGGATAAATGGGTTTTAAAAGGAATGAGATGCGATGCGTACAGTCGGCCAGAGCTCAAGTAAGTGGTTTAATTCCCAAAATATTCATGATATTATGTATGCTAAAAGTAGGCTAAGGATCCACTCAGGAAATTGCATGATAGAATTGGCCTGGATCATAGGGATGCCTTTTGCCTAGTTTGCTGCTTGTAGTGTGTAGCTTGTGTATACCTTTTGGACCTATGCTTGTAGTGTTAGGAAGTTAAGAGAATGCTTTAGGATTGTATGCGATAGGATTGGATAGCCTTAGAATAATTGAACCAACCTTATTGGTTGTTCCTTGTTTGGTTATGACTTTAAGGTAGGGACATTTATTCGATTGTCTATGTGTTCTTATTTGCACACGATTATACGTTTACGATACGACCTGATGGTACGAGCGGAAGTTCTTGCGGTGCGGGTGAGATGTGGAATTCCTAGGTAGGCTAGGAAGAGTGTTAGGCACTTTGGTGCAGGGTCGTATGAATGATATACGTGCCCTTTAGAAGGGAGTGAGGCGACTTAGGGAACCGTGACGATCTTTAGAACAAGTATGAATAGGTGTGAAAGGTTGTACAAGGGCCCGTACTATTGGAAGCACATCATTCATAACTGGAACGAAGGTAGCTCGGGGGACCTAGAAAGTCTGTAGACGATGGAATCATGTGTGTTATGTGTTATGCAGGTGTTGTAACCCGTTTCTTGCCTAGTTTCAGAATGAGGAAGGGTGATCCATAAGGAAATGATTCGGGACTCAGGTCGAGTTCGTGAGGCTGGGTTAGGCCTGAGATGAGTTATCAGGATGTTTGAGATTTGGTCATCGAGGATGTGACTAGGGCTGTGTTCTAGATGCTCCCTCTTGTGATTGATTCAGTCAAGATGGAAATGCTAGCGCTATTTGAGGAGCGGTTCACTGTAAAGGATGAAGCAATGATGGCTATGTGTCAGGATATGATGAGGAAAGAGATTATCGGGTTTGTGGCCGCTGCTTGACATCAGACTTTTTCTGAGATGGAGTCTGCTGTTGCGTCGAGGCAGATCGAGTTCGATACCTAACTGGCCAGAAGAGGCAGAATCAGGATTTGGGGCAGCCGCTAGTGAAGACGTTTCGAGCTGTAGTTTCAGGTAGAGTGGATGACCCTTACCGCCGGGACGTTAAGCTGGATGTGAGGATTTGTGTTTTGTACAATCAGATTGGCCACGACAGGGTCAGTTGCCCGAGATTGTCGAGGGATACTTGTCAGAATCTGAGTTTTATTGCTCCGAAGTGTGATGGTGTTCATCAAGTGAAGATGGAGGACCTGGAAGTGGGAGGCGGGGCTTAGCAACTGCATGTAGAGGTGGAACCTCGTCGAATGTTGAGAGTATGTTTTTATGGTTTTGTTCTTGTCACTTTTCGGTATTGTTGTTCCTCTTTTGTTGCTTTGAATGCGGGTAGTTAGTTTCGGATCTCTCTCCGAGTGAGCATGTGAAGACAGGTTGTTGTCGGTGGTTTTGGCAGTGGGTCAAGGGTGGATTGCCCATGGAACGGCAGTGGCTGCTTGGTCAGCCGTAGCGGTTCGAACATTAAATAAGGGAGAACTGCTGGATGGGAGACAGAGAGATTGTCATGGTGTGTTTTCGTTGGGCTGTAAGAGTTGTTGGGATCTCCTGCCTTTTGGATCGTTGTTGATAGGACTTCATTGCTTGTGTTGTAAAGAAGAAGGTTCGGCGAAAGCAGTTTATGGTGTTCTGCTAAGGATGTTCGTTATGCGGTTGTGAGTTTCGGATGTTCATTACGGAGGAAGTGGAGGTTATCAGGTTAAGCGTGGTAGGGAATTCTGACCGGGTATCACGTTTCCATATGCAGCAGGAATGAGTGTATGCTTTGTCGTCATCGTTCGAGGGTTGTTGGTGGGTCAACGTCTGTTGGTTCTGGGGGTTGAGTCGACTTCCGTGTGGTTGCTTGTGGATGATCGTTGGGCACACGATTTCTAAATGAGGCCCGAGGGTTGGTGGCGAGGGTTAGAATTTGTTGTGTAGAGTAGAAGGCTGCAGCATTGGTTGGGTCGGTCAGGTTTTGTGGTTCTCTCGTTATCTTGTTGTTCCGTGCGGGTTTTGAGCGTGCAGGGACGGTCCGGTGTTGCCTTCAATGGTAGAGTCGAAGTAATTAGCTGGTCCTCTTCGCCTTAGGATATCAGGTTGAGTGTGCTTATGCATGATAAGTTGCTTAGAGTTGCATGGGCATGCGATTGGATTCTTGTCAACGTTGTGTTGTCGCCGCGAGGTTGATGGTCTTAGTTCTATTCTTGGGAAGTTGGATCTTTCGTTAAGATGTAGAATTTCTGGTCAAGTTTGGGTTAGTCGATGGGGCTCTGTATAGCTTGATCGGGTAAAGAGCGTTGGGGCTCTTGTTGTGTTCAAGGTAGTGCTTAGCTGTTCTAGTTTGTGTTGAGTAGTAGCAGTGGCTCGTGTGGCAGATCAACTGAGAAGGTGTGAGCAAGGAATGGTTGATGGTGTGCTTGTTCTTTCGGTAGCAAAGAGCACCTCGGATCTTAAGCATCGGGAATGCTAGGCTCGGTTCTTCGGTTTTTCTTTTAGGAAGATGGAGCAGTCGTGTAGAATGTGCTAGGAATTAGTGGAGGTTCTATGTAGTACGTTAAGGATCGGTTAGACAACCGATCTGGGAAACGGTTGGGAGTTTCAAGGTGTTATGTTTCGGATGGAGTTTTGATCGTCGAGATGTGGTTGGGTATCTTCATTGCGAAGTTTTGTATGTTTGGAAGTTGGGTTGGCTTTTGGTACGGAAGAGTGGTTGTGGTCCCTGTTCGAGTGTATCTCGGGTTCGTTCTTGATATTTGGAAGTTGGGTTGGCTTTTAGGGTGCCACGTGTTTGGACCTTGGTTTTGTAGATACTCTTGGACAAAGTTCTTGCGGGCTGGTATTTCGGTGGTTGATGTGGTGTGAATAGCCTATCTGGTGTTATGCGTTTGAGTGTCTTTTGAGACAGTGAAGGTTAGAATTGATAGCCATGGGGTTTGGTAAGTATTTTGGAGTTGGGTATTTGGAAATTACGGGTCGGCATAGTTTAGGCACGTGGCAGTCTTTGTGGTTCTCGAGCGACAGGGCATGGATATTGGATTGAAGGGGTCGTTGTCGCGTGTTCGTGATCTGTTTCAAGGTTTCGTGGTGAAGTAAGTGGCCGTGGATTGGCATGGAGTTTGGGCGCGCAGTCGAAGTAAGTAAGGAAGGATTTCGAGGACGAGATATTGTTAAGTGGGGGAGAGTTGTAAGACCCTAATCCCAAAATGCCCAAGTTCAATGTTAAAGGAATGAGATTTTGGAAAATTTTGCAGTTAACGCCGCTAAGTTAAGGGTTAGAGTCGCTAAGTGTAGTTAGTGCAACTAAGTTAAGGGTTAGAGACGCTAAGTTCGTAGGGTTTGTGGGATGGCATGATCTCCGGTTAGCGACGCTAACTGTGTTGTTTAGGTCAAAACCCTAGATTTTAAGCTACGAGCCATATATAAATGTATTAAACCCCAGGGTAGCCACCATTCTTCGTTTTTCAGCCCTTAAGAACGTCTTTTTCTCTATCTAGTCTCATTGGAGTGGTTTTTGGCTCAAATGGTTTTTTAGAAGGTTTCTTGAAAAAGAAGTGGTGTGATGGTTCATAGTGGTGATTGAAGTGGTTCTTCAAGTTTGAATCATAAAGATCTGCATATTTTGGACCTTTATGAGTATAAATCTTATCCCTTTTGTGTTTATATGGTTGTTCTTATTCTTATGATGTTGGAAAATGGAGGAATTGTCCCTTTTTGATGTTATCCTTGGTTGGGGAGGTTAAAGTTCTGAACTTTATGTCTCTAAGACATCCTTTGGTGCCAATAAGTCAGATTTGAGGGTAAGCCAAGCCCTCTTTGGTTGTTTTGGTTAGTTTTAAGCTTTTAGGACTTATGTTTTGAGTTTTGGCCATGTTTGATCATAAATGTCGCAACTTTATGGGCCAATGGTCGTTTTGGGTGACTTTATGAAGGACTCTACCCTGGCTAAATGGATTAAGTGCTTAATGGAGTTTTGAGAAATTTCCTAGATAGCGACGCTATCTTGAGGAGATAATGATGCTATATGGCGTTAACTTTGGCCGTCAACTTTAACAGTTGACTTGTTCACTAGTTTGACTATTGGTCAAACTTGAGGATCTGGGGTACCGGTCTTAGAAGTTTATCCTGTTTGGGGTTTGAGACTTATTAAGTGAAGTTTATTCTTATTAGGAATTTCTTGCTGTCGGATATGAGGTTTCTCAGGTGAGTGTTCTTACCATGTTATGTGTGATGTTGCATGCGTAGCTAGTACAATGTTGTAGGGAAAGAGATGACTGCTTGCGGTTAGGAATGTATGTGCTTATGTGTAGTCGTATGATATGTTCTTACGACTTTATCGATTTCGGGTGAGACAAGAGCCGGGGAGGGGCCAGTACCTGACTAGAGCCAGACGGACCGGTGTCGGGTCAGTGCTGGAAGGGCCAGTGTCGACAGTCCCAACAATGGGTGAGGTCAGAGCCGGGGAGGGGCCAGTATTTGACGAGAGCCAGATGGGCAAGTCGGAAGGGCCCTTTTTGATAGTCCCAAAATGCGGCCAGAGCCGGGGGTGGGGGGCAGTACCGGAGTAGAGCCAAGGGCCAGTGTTAGGTCAGAGCCGGAAGGGCCCGTGACGCAATACCCGACAGTGCGACATCATGTTTCGGTAAGGTTGTTCGAGGTGAGCTCAGAGACCTATGTGGATGTATCTGCGTTACGTGTTTGAATGTGATGGATCGTGTGATACTTTGGAGAACTCAATACGCTTTGTGCTTACTTTTTCTCCCTAACTTTTTTTAGGTATTTGCTAGCTTGGGCTTGGAGCACGGCGTGACTGTACCGCATATGAGGTTTTGGAATTCAAGCCTTCCGTTGGATAATGTTTGTAAACGTTTTTGATAAGCACAATCTTATATGTTTTCAATATAAAGTTTTTAATTGAATGGTTTCTAATTTACACTACGTTTTATGTTTTTGAACCGTTTTTAAAGCGAAATTTTTACTCTAGATTTTGGTGCGTTACAGTCGCTACGTAGAGTCGGGATTTTTTTTTCAAAGATAGACAACGAAGAGGGGATTTGAGTTTCTTGGACACGGATGTTGGTGATGGTGTCGAGGGATTGTGTGAGCCTATGAAGTTTCCATTGTTTATGGTTAAACCGAATACGTTTTTAATGTTTAAAATCACAAGAATATGTTCCATAATATTGACGTATACAAACAAAAACCAAATGTCAGACCATATCCCTTTTCATCGGTTGTTTAAAATCACAAGAACATTGGAAATTTCAATTTCAATTGTTTGACGCTTACAAAAAAAATTTGATGCATACAAAAAAAATGGAAAATATGTTCTCCACTATATTTGATGCATACAAACAAAACCATTGGAAATTTCAATTGTTTGTTGTCGATGAAGTCAATCGAGATGAGAATTTACGAACGGAAAATTACAGATTTTTTTTTGAACGGCAAATCTATCCTACTCCTACTCCTAAACTACTCCTTGTTATGTTAGTGCCAGGGTTTGAACGACATTATTCTTTTTCAAAAATAAAAACCGAATATACCAAAATTCATAATTTTTTGTCCTCTACAAATAAACATCTATATTGATATATAAAAAATAAATTTTTTTATAAGTACAGCTCGTCTAGATTCATAATGTGAATCTGAACTGTAAAAATTTGAATATGCGTAATTATTTTACTTTTAAAACTTTTACTACTTTAATATTATAACCATTTATAAGTAATGTATTTGATTCACAAGTGGATTTACTCATATTTACACGGAAATTTACTTATATTCACATATCAATATCATATACCTTGTTAGCCAAGTGGGCTAGCCCCAACTTGTTAGTAATTATGGGTTAAAATCGCAACTTTGCATTGAATGATGGTGAAGACGACCGACGTAAGGTAGGGTTGGAGCAATTATAAGGATGTCATAATTATAGGATAAATCATTAATTAGTTACCATAAATTAGGGATTTATTATTCGACTTCCTAAATAAATGGTTAAATTTAAAGTTAAAATTAATTAATTATTATGTAAATTTACCATCACAATCTTTATAAATGAATGGACCACAATTGATATTACATTTATACAATCTTTATGGTTTGAATTTGATCTTACATCTATCTCTCACTCACACACACACACACACACACTCACTCTCTCTATATATATATATATATATATATATATATATATATATATATATATATATATATATATATATATATATATATATATATATATATATATATATATATATATATATATATATATATATATATATATATTTATTTATTTATTTATTGATTTATATATATATATATATATATATATATATATATATATATATATACATATATATATAAATAAATAAATAAATAAATATATATATATATATATATATATATATATATATATATATATATATATATATGTGTATATATATATATATATATATATATATATATATATATTATATATATATATATATATATATATATATATATATATATATATATATATAAGAACAGGAATCTAACCTACTGCTACTACTACTAAATTACGCATTAACACCACATATGTCTCACACGAAACTGGAACCCTCGACCTCAAGTAGGGAGGACAACACCCGATACCTATGGGCTACAAGCATTTTGGCATATATATATATATATATATATATATATATATATATATATATATATATATATATATATATATATATATATATATATATATATATATATATATATATATATATATATATATATATATATATATATATATATATATATATATGCCAAAAGGCTTGTAGCCCAGAGGTATCGGGTGTTGTCCTCCCTACTTGAGGTCGAGCGTTCTAGTTTCGTATGAGACATATGTGGTGTTAATGCGTAATTAAGTAGTAGTAGTAGCAGTAGGTTAGATTCCTGTTCTTATATATATATATATATATATATATATATATATATATATATATATATATATATATATATATATATATATATATATATATATATATATATATATATATATATATATATATATATATATATATATATATATATATATATATATATATATGGTTGGGTTCAATAAGGGACTAAAATTATCCACGGTACCAAGAGACTAATCTCGATCGTCGGAATCAAAATCATCACCGGCCAAAAAATAGGTTGTAAATTTGTTACGTCGACGCACATGTAGATGATTATAATAAAAAACTCAATTCATTTTTTTGTTTTTTTTATTTTTCGACATTATTCTTTTTCAAAAATAAAAACCGAATATACTAAAATTCATAATTTTTTGTCCTCTACAAATAGACATCTATATTGATATATAAAAAATAAATTTTTTTATAAGTACAGCTCGTCTAGATTCATAATGTGAATCTGAACTGTAAAAATTTGAATATGCGTAATTATTTTACTTTTAAAACTTTTACTACTTTAATATTATAACCATTTATAAGTAATGTATTTGATTCACAAGTGGATTTACTCATATTTACACGGAAATTTACTTATATTCACATATCAATATCATATACTATTGAGAATTTAATTATAAGTTTTTTACTACTTCAACATTTTAACTATTTATAATGAATTTACTCCGATTCACAATTAAATTTACTCTCATTCACACAACAATTTACTCAGATGCACATATCAATATCATATGGTATTTTAAATATAATTTGTAATATGAATAGGATTAATTACTTCGAAAATTTTTGACACTTCAACATTTTAATAATTTATAATGAATTTACTATGATTCATAAGTTAATTTAATTCACATTCACACAAAAAATTATTCAGATTCACTTGACAATATCATATGTCATTTGGAATGCCAACAGAGAATAACATAATAATGTGAATCTGAACTGTAAAAATTTGAATATGAGTAATTATTTTACTTTTAAAACTTTTACTATTTCAATATTATAACCATTTATAAGTAATACTAATTTTAGACGCGCGAGCATTAATCCACATATCAAAATCATATTTACACAGAAACTTATTCATATCCACATATCAAAATCATATAGTATTGAGAAGTTACTTAATAGTTTTTTACTACTTCAACATTTTAACAATTTATACTGATTTTATTCTCGTTCACAATATAAATTATTTACATTCACACAATAATTTACTCAGATTCACATATCAATATCATATGGTATTTTAAATATACTCCGAAATATGAATATGATTAATTTAGTTAGAAATTTTTTAACAATTCAACATTTTAATCATTTATAATAAATATACTATGACTCATAAGTTAATTCCATTCACATTCACACAAAAATTTATTCAAATTCACATGACAATATCATATGCTATTGTGTATGTCAACAGTGAATAGAATAATAGTTCAGATTCACATGTGAATCTCAACTAGCGGAAATTTTGAAAAAAAAAATCATTTTTTGTATATCAATATAGATATCTATTTGTAGAGGATAAAAAGTTATTAATTTCTATATATTCAGATTTTTTTTCGATAAAAAATAAGCCCTAAAAATTAAAAAAAACAAAAAAAACGAAGTGGATTTTTTTATAATCCTGTAGATGCACGTCCACTATAAAGTGTATAATCGTGTGGATGAAATTAGTCCCTTGGTACCATGGTTTATATTAGTCCATTGTTGAACTTTTGCCTATATATATATATATATATATATATATATATATATATATATATATATATATATATATATATATATATATATATATATATATATATATATATATATATTGAAAGGCAACATTTCATAAAAAGAGGCGGCCCCAGCCAAGAGCTGGAAAAAACCGCAAGACAACACCAATTACAACTTCATAAAAGCTAATCTAGGGGAGGAGAGCCACAAATTCCTATCAATACTAATTTTAGACGCGCGAGCATTAATCCAAAAGTATGACTCTCTCTGTATATGTCTAAATAGCTCATCCACTGTTCTACTTTTCTCCATGAACGTGGCTTCATTCCTATTATGCCAAATAGTAGCAAGCAAAGCAGCCCTAATGACTTCTAACGCCTTTTTCTCAATGGAATTTGAGCCTTCATCAACGAGCCAGTCGAGGACCTCATCAACCGAGTTTATCTCTTTTTCTTTGAGATTCCACCATAGCATAGTCTTAATCCACAGATCTTTGGCAATAGGACAGTCAATAAAAATGTGTTTCACAGTTTCCTCCATATTTTTACAAACAACACAATTCAAACTACCCGAGTAAACATTCATCTTATTAAGAAAAGTTTTCACAGCAAGCCTTCCTTTACAAGCTCTCCACACAAGGATGTTGATTTTCTTTAAAACCCACCTGCTCTATCTATTCTTCCTAGTTTTTTGCTGACATTTATCTGAGATTTGTTTTCTCAACCATGCGACAGTAAACTTCTTCTTGGGACCTTCTAGGCAAATCCATGTGTCTTCTTTATCATTTGTGACCACAGTATTGATTAGAGAAAATAACGAATCCATTTCTTCTGTGGATCTTCCGTCCCTTATACTATCCCTCCACGCCCACTCAATACCGTCTGTTCTCACTCTTTCGTTTACACAAGCATTTTTATTAGGGTCGAGACTGTAAACTCTAGGAAATAACAAATATAATGGTTTTTCGCCTATGCACCAATCGGACCAAAACTTCGTGTTTCTGCCATTCCCTATGTTTTTTATCATCTGTCTCGGATCGAGATTAACTTCATTCAAGTCCTCCCATTGCTTAACGATTCTCCTCCATGTGTGCCCCACTTTAACTTTGTCTTTCTCATCGAAGTTGTTAATTCTGCCATGAATACTATCCACGATCTTTACCCACAAGGCATCACTTTCAATTTTGTATCTCCAAAACTATTTAGCAAGAAGGGCCTTGTTAATATCTTCCATAGAGCCTATACCCAAACCTCCTTTTGCTTTGTCGGCAATCACCTCATCCCAGTTGACCCATGGAATCCGCCTCTTTTGCAAGTCACCTCCCCAAAAGAAGTTTCTTCTCAAACCTTCAAGGATTTTGATAATACCTCTTGGCACTTTATAAAGCGAAAACATAAAGGTGCCAAGGCTTCCCAAAACATTGCTTGTTATCGTATCTCTTCCACCGAACGAGAGCGTTTTCACCTTCTAATTGCTCATTATTTTCTTAAACTTCTCTATAAGTATCCTCCAGGGTTTTTTAGACCTCATATTAATCCCAATCGGTAAGCCTAGGAATGTCGTGGGCATCTTTTCAGCTTCACAACCAATGATTAGAGCCATCTCTTCAATTCGACTTTTATCAATGCCAATTCCAAAGAGCGAGCTTTTCTCCAAATTAACTCTAAGGACTGTAGATTTTTGGAAACAAAAGAGGATTCGGACAAGATTAAGAATATTTTCCACTGACCATTTGCCTATGAAGATGGAGTCATCTGCAAAAAAAAGATGAGTTAATAAAACATTATTTTCTCCTACTTCTGTATCAGAAGCTCTGTTAATTGCAGAATTTAACCCCTCCATAACCAAGGTGAACAAAAAAGGGGCGATTGGGTCTCCCTGATGAAGCCCTCTGTGAAGTGCGAATTCAGAAGTAGGACTCCCATTAACAAGAATAGAAGAGGAACCCGACTGTAAGCATTCTTTGATCCACCTTCTCCATCTCCACCCAAAACCCTTTTGAGCCATCATAGAATCCAGGTATTCCCAAGACACAGAGTCGTATGCTTTTGCAATGTCAGATTTAAATATAAACATCGATTTCTTCTTGCGTTTTGCCCGGTCCATGACCTCATTTATGATAAGGGGGCCATCGAGGATTTGCCTTTCTTTGATAAACGCTGATTGGGTTTTGTCAATAATTTTTGGTAAAACCTTTTTCAAGTGATTAGCTAACATCTTGGACAATATCTTGTAGAGGCTAGAGATAAGACTTATAGAACGAAAAACTTTGATCACCGTAGGGTTATGAACTTTAGGAATTAACGTGATGAAGGCAGCATTAACTCCTCTTGGTAATTTAGGAGACAAAGCAAATTCGTTGTAAGCATCGAGCAATTCATCTTTCACAAGATCCCAATAATTTTTGTAAAACTCAATTGTGAAGCCATCAGGCCCTGGAGATTTGTTTGTCCCACAATTCCACACCGCCTCCCTTAATTCTTTTTCTTCAAACAGTTTTTCGAGGTCATTCTTATCCACATTCGTGATTCTAGTAGTGCTGCCCAAATCTTGAGACCAAACACATTCCTTATCTTCCCTAAAAATTTCTTCAAAGTAATTCTTAAAATGGTTTTTCGCTTTTAGCCGGATCCACTTCCCAAACACCATCAATTTCTACACCTTTAACGCTTTTTGTGTGTTTCTTTTTCTTAATATTTCGATGAAACAAGGCCGAATTCTCTTCACCTTCAAGGCACCATTTATTTTTATTCTTTTGGAATATGTCTTCACACTCCATTTTCTCTTTATTTCTAATCTTTGTCGTGAGCTCCATCCGTTCACTCATAAGCACGTGTGAGCCTCCTTCCTCCTCTATAATTTTGTCTATCTCCTCTACTCTATTCAGCCACTGTTTTTCTCCTCATTCAACTTTCTGTCCCTTTCCGTCTTCCATTTCTTAATTTTATCCTTGATGTGTCTAAGCTTTTGCATCATCACAAAGATTTTTAAGTGATTGCCTGCTATGTCAAACTCTTGCCAAGCTTTTCTAATAAGATCATCAAATTCTTCATCCTCTAACCATGAATTATATAGCTTAAAGGGGATACTACCATAATTTCTGTTTTCTTGTCTCATAATGAGAGGTTTATGATCCGAGTATATTCTAGTATCCGCTATGACTTCAAATTTGGGCCACCTATCAGCAAAGCTTTCATTCACTAAGAATCTGTCCAATTTAGAAAGTTTTGAACCTCCCCCTTTAATGCAAGTGAATTTAGAGCCTCCAATCTTTGCATCAATTAAATTGTTTTGGACAATAATATCATTAAAACTCCTGGAAGCTTTCTCATCAATCGCAGATCCTCTTCTCTCGTTTTCTTCCCGAACATCGTTGAAATTGCCAAAAACAACGACATTCCCTTACCAACTCCCAATAATTGCAGTAAGAAATTGCCATAGCTCCAATCTATTTGCAGGAAGTTGACTAGCATAAACGTTGATGAAACAAGTCTGGGAATTATTCTCTAACCACTTTCCTTGAACCATAAGACAATCATTTCTAACAATAACGTTTTCTTTACTGAAAAGATTTTTGTTCCAAATGCTCAAAATGCCGCCACTTTGACCAATACAGTTGCAATAAGCAAAATCGAAATCACTACTTCCCCATTTTTTTTTACAGACAACTTAGTAATATTTTTCCTTTTAGTCTCTTGGATACCCACCAAAAAAATATTGAATTTGAAAATCAAGTTAGAAAACCACCTGATTTTAAAATCTCCTTTACCAAAGCCATTTGAATTGAGGGATAGGATATTCATTGGGTCTTACATGTTCTCCTTTTTTTATGCTCTTCCTGTGAGTCCTTCCATTTGTACGACCCATTTCTTTCGTAAATCCACAAATATCGCCAATTTCTTCAAGTCTTGTAGAAATACCTGCTGATGAAGTCGAATTTTCAGAATGTAAGTCTCAAATTAACTGAGTATCCGTCTACTCACTCCACCAAGCATTTCTTTTCGCCTGACTTCGAGTAATTCGTTTTGGGACTTGGGTAAAGTCACCCTTCGCAACAAAATTAGCATCTTCCTGTTGTTCCTTTTGTTCCTCTTTTTTCTCGTTTTCCATATATTCCAATTTTTCTTTGATGGGAGTTCCTTTCGAGAGGAGGATTTTTAGTTTGTCTGAGCAACCACCCAATTTAGAAGTAGGGGTGTTATTCGGTCGGTTTTTTCGGTTTTTTAATATTTTAAAACTAACCATAAGCAAACCAAATAGGGTTCGGTTTAATCGGTTTTGGTTTATTCGGTTACGGTTTAATCGGATCGTTTACCGGTTAAACCAAATAAACTTTCGTAAGAAAAATAGACATAAACTTTAAAAAAAAAACACACTGAACTTTTATGTGTCTAAACTATGAAGCTACATAGGGAATGGTCGGTAACTAAAGTCGGTATGGCTAAATGCTAATCTATAAAGAGGAAAAAAGGGTCGGCAAAAATAAAAAGAGGATCTCAATTCTAAAATAGTAAAATGGGTATGTAGAATTTGGATTTTGGACACTTATTGGACGAATTGAGATATATATATATATATATATATATATATATATATATATATATATATATATATATATATATATATATATATATATATATATATATATATATATATATATATATATATGAATTAAGTAACGTAATCTAGTTGTTGGACTAATTCATTGTAACATATTAACGAGTTATAGAAATTTCTTATTTACAAATATATATATATATATATATATATATATATATATATATATATATATATATATATATATAAATTAAGATATAAAATATTAATTTATAAAAAATAAAATATAAAAATATATATTAATTAATAATTTATTTGGTTTTTTCGGTTTAACCAAAATATTTATATTTTAACCAAAACCAAACCGAATAAGGTATCCTTATTCGGTTAACCAAACCAAATTAACTGAAAACCAAATAACCCGAACCAAACAACCCAAACATCATTAGCTTCGGTTCGTTTATTCGGTTTCGGTTTTTTCTCACACCCCTATTTAGAAGTACCTTCTGGATCAACGCGTTGGGCTATAGGAGATTGTTTGGGCTCCGCATTTTCAATAATAGAATTGTTCAAAATTCTAAATGGGCTAACTTGTTTTGGGCTTCCAACCTGGTTGTTTTTTAAGACCCCTCCTTCGTCCGGGTCCTGCTCCATATCATCCTTATGCTCCATTTGTGGGATTCGTAAGCCATAATTATTTTCATCGTGATTATCCACCTTTTTCATTTTTTCCACGTCATGCGTAGCCGTCACACGTGTATCGGGAAACAAAGTCTCCTGGATCACCGACTCTGAGTTTGAATTGGACCCTTCCTCTTCCTCGTCGGAATAGCGCGTCGACTCATCTTCTTCCGATGACGTGAACTCGTCTCCATCATCAAGCTTCCAGGAATCATCATCATCATCGGACTTCAAAGGAATGTCTTCCTCCTCTATTTTCTTAAAGTTTTCATTATATTTGACCCTATCTTCATACCAGTTAGCCAGACGGTCCTCTTCAATTACACGAACAGTAAACTTTTGATTACCAATGTTGACAACAACCGATTCCGTAATACGGTCCATTATCTCCGTTTTAATACAAACTTTTCCAAACGACCAATCCTGCCGGTAATCTTTGCATGATTATAACTTCCCCCCAATTTCTCCCTATCTTGATGAAACTATTCGGACACCAAGCCTGCACCGGAATGCCTTCAATCCTTAGCCAAGCTATTCTATCTTTAATGCAGAACGTATCATCCCACTTCTTCAAAGTTTTGAAGCACGCTTGAATTTCCTGACTCATTAAAAGCTTGCCTTCTTCCTCTTCTGACGAGATATCCATTAGAACCCACAAACCTCCTAGATACTTCACAATGTTCCTATTGAAACCTTCACACACACACACACACAGATTTGATAGCAGTTCCAAGTAACTGAAACATTTAACTTCCCCACTAGCTTGCATTTTAGCGATTCCTCCATTTCCTTCGAAACCTCCAAGTCAACTGAAATCTTCTTCTTCTGTGAGTTAAAAAGTTGTTGCGAATTCAACTCATTAATGCTTGAGGCCTTCTTATCCAAATCGTCCTTCCCTCTCACTGCATCAGCAAAGGAGAAGTTCTGTCTTCTAATACTTCCGTTTCATTCAAACCTCCTATTATCCTGGCCAACTGTATCTTTTATCATATTATTGTTAGGTGAAGATTTTTCAAAGTTAAGTTTGGTAGCCTCCTTTTGAATGCAAATTCTTCTTTGATTCACATTGATTTTTTCCACACTCATAAGCCTATAAATACTAGGCTTTGGTCGAGAAGCAAGATGCACCACTTGAGCTCAAAACAAGAGTTATAAATTATAATCTTGTGAGTATTAATAAGATTTCTCTAGTTGTAGCCCGTGGACGTAGGATTTGCACCGAATCCGAACCACGTAAAAATCCTTGTGTTCTTCTTGCTTTATTTTCGTGAGTTTGTGTGTGTGTGATAGTGTGTTTCCGCTGCGTGTACCCGATCCGATTCCTAACAATTATTCTCTCTTTCATAGCCTTTTTTGCAAACAGTCGCTTATTACGTATGTCTATACACATGTGTATATATACATATGTGCCCATAGGCATACACATATACATGTGCACATATACACATACACATATGCATATATGCCAAACACATATATACATGTACAATATAATAAACAATAAATTTTAATTGAAATATATGGACAAATAAACGTAGATACACACAAATACATATACAAATACACGCAAAAAAAAAAATCTCTTGAACCTGGATGTTGAAATCGTGATTTTCTCTTGATCATGGATGTTGAATCAATAGAGAATTGTGGTGGCCATCCAATTGTCGCGTTTTACTCATCACCCACACAAACACTTGAATCTGCAACTGAAATTTAAGAACTTTGAGAGAATCAGATTGAAAATCATAGAAAGTTACCTTCTACATTAACTATGCATATGCAGTGAATCAGACATAATGAATAAAAAATCATGCCAATGAATCAAAAATCGGATTAACCAAAAACAATAAACATGCCAATCGAAAATCAGAAATCAGTAGCTAAGAAACTCAAAAATCGCACAGTGTACCATTATTCAGAAATCGATTATTCACAAATCGATTATTCAAAAATCAGAAATCAAATCTTGTTTTCATCTAGGAAAGAGCAGGTGGCAGAGAGATGAGAAGAGATTAGAGAAGATGATTCTGATATTGGAAAACCCCCTTCAATTAGGCTGTTGGAAAACCCTCGTCGAATTACCAGGTTGATGTCAACGGATAAGGAGAAGGAGAAGCAGGGATCGTGAGAGAGAGATGATTTTGACGAAGGTCGATCGGAATCGAAGAAATCCCAGCAACGGTGAAGACTGGTTTCGTCAGTTCGGTTTGTCCTTGTTCCCCGCTACCGATCGTAGAGACGATTGTTGATGAAGTTTGCGTAAAAGAGGTGAGAGGGAGGGGGAGAGAGAGAGAAGATGACATATAATAGGAAAGAGAGTATTAGAAGCTGATTTTAAGGGATAACAGGTTGTTTCCAATTTACAATGAATCAATCCATTTTTTCATACCTATGTTACCCTTAAATTTAAAAAAAAAGTCAAATGTGCCATTGAAAGAAATAGTAATTACAAAATTGCCATTTTTCATCTTAACCCTTGATTTTTTTTATCTAACGACCCAGATTTGGTTCTCGAGATCTCAGGATTTTTTGAGTTCTCAAAAGAACCTTACTCTGTATATATATATATATATATATATATATATATATATATATATATATATATATATATATATATATATATATATATATACACACACACACATATATATATATATATATATATATGTATATATATATATATATATATATATATATATATATATATATATATATATATATATATATATATATATATATATAAAGTGCATACCCGCGCAATGCGGCGGTGAAAGATGGTTGCTTTCGACGATTAGTTTTCTTTTTGAGTTGCTGTTTCAGGTTAAAGAAAAGTATGTTTCATTTCGGCTAATAGTAACCACGCAATATGATAGACAACAACAGTGGCGGACTCACTAAGGAGCCAGGGGGTACACATGCCCCCCCCCCTCCCCTGAAATTTTACCCCGTAGAGTAAAAAAAAAATTGTTTTTTTATATATAGGTGCTCCCCGTCTAAAAAAAGGTGCTCCCCGTTTTAGAAAAATGATGCCTCCGGTGTCCATTTTTTTATATATAGTTGTCGAAATGGTGCCCCCGGTGTCCATTTTTTTATATATAGTTGTCGAAAAAAATGGCGCCCCCCGTGTCCATTTTTTCTGGGTCCGCCCCTGGACAACAATCATTTCCGTAAATAATCTTCAGATGACGATTAGTTTTTATTTCATAAACATGTCATATTTCGAAGAATTTGAACATACAACGATCATTAATTGTTGTTCATCAGTTTCAATTCGGTCACTAATTGTTGTTGGTCAATGATGAACAAACTGAAATCGAATTTATGGATTTCTTCTTCAAAACAAAATTCAGTTAAAAGTAGGCTAAACTGACATTTAAATAGTTAATATAATTTAAAGTAAATGTTAAACATTAATAAAATCTACAATAGCCAAGCCGATATGGATCCCCATCTTTCACACTTCATAAATAAAATCAAAACATATATAACTGCAAAAAACTAATATTAGGGCGGATCTAACTACTGCCAATGACCATCGAACTGCCACCAACACCACTCACCCTGATAACCTGCAAAATAAAAATATATTTATGTATTCTCTGCCCATATTTGGTGATCAAAGGCAGAAGGACGAAATTGAGTATTATAGATCCGGCCAGATTTTGTTGGGTAAGATAAAAACAGAAACGAAGAGTGTGTATGTGCCCATTTTCATGCTAAAACTGCACAAACAAGTTCGTATTAATAAAAAACATCACAGGTTTTTTAACATCACCAACTCTTGACATAATTGAAGCACCGCTTTATAATTGAACCAAAACAACTTTACAAGAAACAGGTCTAACACTCAATTGAAAGATCTGTAAATCGAGATATAATGGTAAGTTGAATATTTGAACCGAGTAAATGAATCTGACCAATCTAAAAAAACTCTAACAAGGAAATCATTAAACAATAAACAAAAATGATGAGATTTGTAACGTATCTTATAACAGAGAAAACAAATATGGAGTGAATGTGCAGAATTGAAGATAAGAGAGGTACAATCTAGATGGCTAAGGGGCTGCATAATAAACAGTCATGGCAAGTATGGAATAATTTAAATTTTGATGGGGAAGAAGGAAAACAAAATCGAACAAAAACCTAAAAAAATCAACAAAATACAATACCTCTCCCAATGTCGGATTTTGAGAGTCAGTTTCAAGTAAAAACCTACAAACTCAACAAAGTTTGGGTTTCAACAAATGAACAAAAAAGAGGAGAGATACTAAAACTCATAGATCTTGAACAAAATACAGTTGGGGTTTCATACCGGAGATGAGTGTGGAGCATCGTGAGCTTCGTGAACAAAATTATTGAGTTTAGGGTATGACGTCTCCTGTAAGCTCACCTTTGGGTTTCTCCATCTTAACAACTGATAGCATGCCATCTGGCAGCCGCTAGCGCGATTTCCAGCGCACTCCTTGAGGATCCCAAACGCGCCAACCGCTGGAAGTTCCTCGCCAGGAAGCCCCTTCCAACCAATGGAGATATTGCCCTGGCAAAATCTCTCCCGGAGAATTACACTCCAGCTCACTAATGACGCATCCGCTGGAACGGCCAGCGTGAACTGTACTTGGCGCCATACTCCTCGACCTACGCGTGGCGCCCATGTCTGACACAGATCGTGCGCACCCCATCCAGCCGGTCTGAGCCAATAGGGGTGCGGCGAAGGACGAAGGTTGTACTACCAACGGACGACTTGGTCCCCTCCTGCCACAGCAAAGATCTTGTCGGCCATAGCCGGACAGGCAAAAACGTATAAAAGCCCCTGGAGGACATCCGGTAGGGGGATCGAAAAACCATTACTCTCTTAACACACATACTATACACTCACTAAACCCCGCCGGAGATCTAACTTAGGCATCGGAGCGTTTTCCCGGGACCTCCTCCCGGAGAACGGCTAACGTTGCCATTCCTTTGTGATTGTGATCGCAGGTCCAGCCCCGAGCGATAAGAATCACCTGTGAAGTGATAACCCGACGAATGAGGAGCTGATATCGCATCATTGGCGCTATCCGTGTTATGACACGCAACGAGAAACCACCATTTTAATCTCCGGCAATGACGACTGAAGGACAAACCAGCGACGGTAACAACCCCAGAAGCCCCAAACGTTCAATGCTACCATTGGGCCCAATACTGATAGAAACATTGCCAACAACACCGTCGCCACCAAGAACTAACCCTCCCGCACCTCCTTTGATCCCCCAAACACCAGTTCCTTCTTCGCCTTTTCAACAGACTACGAAACCCATACCCTTAAGTACAGCGCCGCCATATATACCGTTTAGCTACCCATTCACACCATTCCAACCCTCAACGGGACCACCAATGTTCACCCCTTTACCCACTTCTTTCTTCCAGCCACCACAACCAACGGTAGCACCATTGTTCACAAGCTTTACGCCAACACCAATAAACACACCCGTTTCATCGTTAGGAGGCACACCAAGTTCCCGACGGATACCGGCATAGCCACCATCCTGGCAACACCACAAAAGACACTCAAATGCTACCAGATAATGCTGCCCGCAGATATCGATGGCAAACGAAAGCGCCCAAGAGACGAGCCTAAAGAAAGCAGAGAAATAATTCACTACGATTACCCAGACCAAAAAATACAAGTTGGAAGCACATTACCGACCGAGTTACGAAAACATGTGATATCCCTGCTCAGAAAATATAAGCACGTATTCGCCTGGGAGCCAGCGGATATGGTGGGAGTAGAAAGAACAATCATCGAACACAATCTTAACGTCGTACCGGAAGCAACGTGGTCAAGCAAAAACGTCGTGGCCAAACAGGAGAACGCAACAACGCCATCAACGCAGAAGTCGCCAAGTCAGTACAAGCCGGCATTGTTCGTGAAGCTTTCTTCCCAACATGGATCGCCAACCCAGTCATGGTAAAGAAAAGCGATGGCAGCTGGAGAATGTGCATCGACTACACCGATTTAAACAAAGCATGCCCGAAAGATTGTTATCCACTCCTTGAGATAGACCAGAAAGTAGAATCGCTGGAAGGTTTTAAGTGGAAGTGTTTCCTAGACGCCTACAAGGGTTACCACCAGATTCTCATGCGGAAAGAAGACGAAGATAAAACAGCCTTTTACACGGATCACGGCACCTTTTGCTACCAGAAGATGTCGTTCGGTCTAAAGAACGCTGGGGCAACATACCAAAGGCTCGTCGACAAGGTGTTCAAAGACCAAATCGGAAGAAACGTGGAAGTATATGTCGACGACATGGTCATAAAGAGCCGCGCAGAACAATCCTTGTTGCAAGACATTGAAGAAACCCTTAAAACACTCTCCAAAATACAAATGAAACTCAACCCGGCCAAGTGCACCTTCGGCGTAGAAGAAGGAAAGTTTCTGGGCTATTATGTCACGCGAGAGGGCATCCAACCAAACCCAGAAAATATAAAAGACTTCGTCGAGATAAAATCACCAGCATGCCTGCGAGAAATACAGGGACTCAACGGGAAACTCACAGCCTTGGGACGCTTCGTAGCAAAGTCAGCAGAAAAAGCTCTTCCGCTGTTCAACACGCTGAAAGGCTGCGTTAACAAAAACAATTTCCAATGGACAGATGAGGCAGAAATCGCTCTGACACATTTAAAAGAAGCAATGAAATCGTTGCCCACATTAGCATGCCCAGTCCAAGGGGAGAAGTTATCCATGTACCTAGCGGCATCACCAGATGCAATAAGTGCAGTTTTAGCTGTGGAAAGGGAACACCAACAGTGACCAGTCTACTTCGTCAGCCGTGCGCTCCAAGGCCCAGAACTACGTTACCCGCAATTAGAAAAGTTAGTCCTAGCTTTAATCTATGCAGCGAGCCGGCTGAGGCGTTATTTCCAGGCTCACCATGTCGAGGTATTGACAAGCCAACCAATCCGCCAAATCCTACTGAAACCAGAGAAATCAGGTCGCCTAGCCAAGTGGGCCATCGAACTAAGGGAACACGATATCGAATATAAACCAAGAACAAGCATCAAGGGCCAAGCTCTAGCGGATTTTCTGGCGGAAATACCAGAGGAAGAAGAAGCAGCAAAGAGTCAACCTACAAAACAAGAACTAGGCGCACCTCCAGAAGCCTGGATGCTCCACACGGACGGGGCAGCCAGCAAAGAAGGCTCGGGGGTGGGTCTAGTGCTAACTAGCCCAGAAGGCGAGGAAATAACCTATGCACTCATATTCGACTTCCAAACGACGAACAATGAAGTAGAATACGAGACACTGCTCGCCGGGATGCGACTCGCGAAGGAGAACGGAGTGAAACACCTCCTGGCGCATAGTGATTCTTTGTTAGTAACAAACCAAATCAACGGGGCCTACGAACTAAAAGACCAGCGGATGAAGAAATACGTAGAGGAAGTGAACAGAATAGCAGCCACGATGGAAACTTTCACAGTCAAGCAAATCCCGCGCTCAGTCAACAGAAAAGCCGATGCGCTGAGCAAATTAGCCTCTACGACATTCGACCATTTATCCAAAGAGGTCCTGGTGGAAGTCCTAAAAGAGAGAAGCATTGATGGCCAGAAAGTAGCACCAATTAGCACAATCGCCACCACATGGATGACACCTTTAATCGACTACTTGACACAAGGCCTCCTGCCAAGTGATAACGCTGAAGCACGCAAGATCAAAGTGAAAGCCCCCCAATATGCAATGCGAAATGACACATTATATAGACGAGGACATTTAGAGCCTTGGCTAAAATGCATTGCCCCGGAAGAAGGAAAGACAGTATTGGAAGAAATACACGCAGGCGAAGCTGGAGCGCATGAAGGCGTCAGAGCACTCACGGGAAAAACCCTTAGAGCAGGGGTATACTGGCCAGAAATCCATTCAGACGCAACGGAAGTGACAAAGAAATGTGTCGCATGCCAAACTTTTTCACCGCTCCACCACTTACCAGTGGTCCCTATGACCAGCATTTCAAGTCCATGGCCTTTCTACCAATGGGGAATCGATATAGTCGGTCTGTTCCCGGAAGCACCCGGCCGAGTGAAGTTTCTCATCGTAGCAGTAGATTACTTCACCAAGTGGATCGAAGCAGAGGCCGTCGCCTCAATAACGGGGAGGAACATGATTAAGTTCATGTGGAAGAATATTCTAACCAGATTCGGCACCCCCAAAGTCCTAGTCAGTGACAATGGCCTACAATTTGCAGAAGATCCATTCCGCACATGGTGTACCGAGAGGCTAATCAAACAAAAGTTCACATTTATTGCACACCCCCAAGCCAACGGCCAGACTGAAGTGTCCAACAGAACATTGGTGATGGGACTAAAGAAAAGGCTGGGGAAAACGAAAGGTTGCTGGGTGGAAGAACTACCCACGGTACTTTGGTCATACCGCACCACTCCACGAACGTCCACAAACGAAACCCCATTCAGATTGACGTACGGCACAGAAGCTATCCTGCCACCAGAAATCTTTATAGGCAGTCTACGCACCACGGAATTCACAGAAGAAAAGAACAACCAGGATCTCCGCCTCAACTTAGACATCCTGGAGGAGAAGCGAGAATTAGCCAACATACGACAGGCGTGTTACAAGGCGGCAACGGAGAAATACTACAACGCGCGGGTTAGAGAAAAACGTTTTGGAGTAGGCGACTTGGTTCTCCGAAAAAACGAGGCAAGTCACGCCGAACCGCGAGGCAAACTTGGTCCAACATGGGAAGGCCCATACAGAGTCACAAAGGCCAACCCAAAGGGATGCTACATCCTGGAAACTTTGGAAGGCAGAGCGATACCGCGAACATGGAACGTTCAGAACCTCAAACAGTTCAACTGCTAGGAAAACTGCCGGATAAACTCCACCATCAATGTCCATCCAAAATTGTAACCTCCATATGAACAAAGTAATGAATGAAAATGTCGTTTTCACTTATGCATGTTACGAATGAATAAAATGTCAATGAAGACTCAGCGACTCCTGGTCCTAGTCTTAAAAACCGTAAGGGTGAAATACTCCCTAGCGGGCTCAGTCAAAGTGACTCCTGGTCCTAGCTTCAACAAGGTTATCCAGGTGAAACACCCTGAAGAAGACTCAGCGACTCCTGGTCCTAGTCTTAAAAACCTTAAGGTTGAAATACCCCTTAGCGGACTCAGCGACTCCTGGTCCTAGTCTTAGCGAGGTTATCCAGGTGAAACATCCTGAAGAAGGCTCAGCGACTCCTGGTCCTAGTCTTAAAAACCTTAAGGGTGAAATACCCCTTAGCGGACTCAGCGACTCCTGGTCCTAGTCTTAGCGAGGTTATCTAGGTGAAACATCCTGAAGAAGGCTCAGCGACTCCTGGTCCTAGTCTTAAAAACCTTAAGGGTGAAATACCCCTTAGCGGACTCAGCGACTCCTGGTCCTACTCTTAGCGAGGTTATCCAGGTGAAACATCCTGAAGAAGGCTCAACGACTCCTGGTCCTAGTCTTAAAAACCTTAAGGGTGAAATACCCCTTAGCGGACTCAGCGACTCCTGGTCCTAGTCTTAGCGAGGTTATCCAGGTGAAACATCCTGAAGAGGACTCAGCGACTCCTAGTCCTGATCTTAACAAGGTTATCCAGGCGAAACACCCTAAGAAAGACTTGGTAACTACTGGTCTTAAATCATACAGACCCAACGAATGAAATACTCCCTAGCAGACTTAGAGATTTCCGGTCCTAAGTCTCACCAAGGCTCACCCAAGTTGGCCACCTTTGAAGAAACTTACCGGTATACACCTCCGATTGCAACCAGAATGAGAAACCACGAAGGGGACCCGATTCGCCATCCATCTCAATTCTATCGGACAACAACAAACTCAAGCAATCATGAGAAAAAGAAAAGGGCTTACGACGGCCATCAAGCCCACATCACATATAAACAACCAAACAACGATGTCACGGCTCATGAGCCTTACAAAACAAAAATGAAAATCTTGTCCAAATGGCCATAGAAGGGCCTTACAAACATTGTTTCATCACAAAGTAACACCGAAAGACAAGCAAACAAGACATCAAATACCTGCTACGTATAAGAAGGGCCGGCAACGTTACTTGGGTCCAGTAAGGCCTTGAGGTCGGACACACCGAGTTCCCCAAGCTTGAAGGCAGTAGCATAATCAACGTTCATGAAAGCGTCCATCGCCTTATCCACTTCCAAACCAAGATAAAGTGGGGGCTCCTCCTCCTCCACCGCTATCTCCTTACCCGCCTTCATGTCCTTTATCGCGCGGGAGTACCCTTGAGCTTGCCCAGCCGCCATACACACTTCCTTAAGACGATGCACGCCCATCCCGAAGTCTCGACTTTCCATAACCAAATCAACAACGCCCACAACACCATTGGTCAAAAGCCAAGACAGGTCAGCCTCTGCCTCTTCAAGCGCCTGCGTCTTGGCCTGAGCAACCCGGTCACGCTCTGCAGCATCTCTCTCAGCGCTTTCAAGTTGGATGTGCAGACCCTCGTTCTCAGACTTTACACCAGCCAAAACATCTTGAAGCTCGGTCTTCTCCCGTCCAAGCACGGACAACCGCTCCTTCAGCTGGGCAGCCTCTCTTCCAACCACCTGCAAAGATGCCACTTGAGATCGAAGGTCCTTCAATAAGTCCTCATGCTTAACAACCTCAGCACGAGCAACATCCAACTCCTGCTGGAGAGTGGGGCGATCAGCATTGGCGGCTAGCATTTGCTCCAAACGATTCGCGCTTTCGCTAAAGAAACAAGCACTTTCGGCGGCCGCATACCGGAGTGAACCTACCAAATCGACCGGGGAATAGCTCCCCATCTCCGAGCGAGTACCCGGAGGAAATGCATGTTGCGTGAACTCTAGGGCAGTCTGGTAATTTGAAAGGCGTGCACTCTCCGATAAAGACCACCCAGGGACAAACACCCCAGTAGAAGCAACATGGCCAGCCTCCCCAGAACCCGAAGGAGGGGGCCCAAAACCGCTGCACTCCCACGGCGACTAAAACCACTGAAATCCGGGCGAGGAGGCTGAGGCCCAACCGGCAGCGAAGGATTACTTTCCCCAGAACCTTCTCTAGTAACGTTCTCGACAACAGGGTGGGTACCGATACGAGCACCCCCAGTAACGTTCTCGACAACAGGGTGGGTACCGATACGAGCACCCCCACCCTGGTCCATTCCCATGTCTCCACCCTGAGATGTGTCGTCAGCGATATTGATCACAGGAGACTGGGGCGGAATAAAACCCGAAGCCCCACTACTACCAGCCAAACGGCGAGGACGCAATCGTCGTGGCAACACCACGTTTCCAGAACCCTCACCAGCAGCAAACAACCCCGCACGCCTCTTCACCAAAGCCCTAGAAGAACCACCTTGTTTACCACTAGCTTCTGTATCAACAACCCGTCCGTCAACAGCCGAAAAAACCAAAGGCCCAGTGCTTGCATCCCTCCGTCTCTCCTCCTCTTGCACCGCCGAGGCCCATGTAATAAAAGCCTCGTGACGGAAAGCACGAGAAGGAAGTACCCGATCGATCAATGGAATCTCACGATACTGGAGACTTCCACGATAATTTTTCGTCAGAACGTCAGTAAACTGGATATCACGTTCCCGTCCTGCAATAAAGAAAAACCATCAAGCACTTCCTTTGTTCAAAAAAAAAGGGGGGGGGGGGGAGGAGAAGGAGAAAGCAAAAACAACACTAACAAGGACCAGAACTAACCATCCACAATGGTAAAGAATTCGGGCATTCTGCCCCGAAGTCGCCAGGAAGTACTCATGCCAGCGCCGGCTAGAATGTACTCGGGAAGTTCCCCACCAACCACATGGAAATACCAGAGAACCTTTGCAATAGCTTCCTTTGCAGGGAAGAGAGTGAAAGCACGATCAGTGATAGGATCGACACGATGCTTCATAGCACCGACCCGGTGCTCGTTCACCCAAATAAAATGCTGAGACCAGTTCCGGGCAGTCCCCTTTTGATCGGTAACAAGAGTGGGGCGATCTTGACGAACGCAGAAGGTATAATTGTTCCCAGTAGAAGCACGAGTGAACCGAAAAAAGTGACGGAAAACGTACAGGTCAGGCTCTAGATGAACAGCCCTGGACAGAAGTTCGAAGGCGATGATCTTATTTACACCGTTAGGGACCAGTTGATGAATATGAACGTGGTAGTGGTCGAGAACCTCTATGAAAAAGTCCGATGTAGGCAAGCGATAACCGGCCTCGAAATGTTTTAAATACATACCGATCTTTCCCGCAGGAGGAAAGAAAAAAACGGCTCCGTCGGCGGGAAGCTCCACACCATCCCCCGGTTGGAAGCCATAGCGCGCCAACCGCTGGAAGTTCCTCGCCAGGAAGCCCCTTCCAGCCAATGGAGATATTGCCCTGGCAAAATCTCTCCCGGAGAATTACACTCCAGCTCACTAATGACGTATCCGCTGGAACGACCAGCGTGAACTGTACTTGGCGCCATACTCCTCGACTTACGCGTGGCGCCCATGTCTGACACAGATCATGCGCACCCCATCCAGCCGGTCTGAGCCAATAGGGGTGCGGCGAAGGACGAAGGTCGTACTACCAACGGACGACTTGGTCCCCTCCGGCCACAGCAAAGATCTTGTCGGCCATAGCCGGACAGGCAAAGACGTATAAAAGCCCCTGGAGGACATCCGGTAGGGGGATCGAAAAACCATTACTCTCTTAACACACATACTATACACTCACTAAACCCCGCCGGAGATCTAACTTAGGCATCGGAGCGTTTTCCCAGGACCTCCTCCCGGAGAACAGCTAACGTTGCCATTCCTTTGTGATTGTGATCGCAGGTCCAGTCCCGAGCGATAAGAATCACATTAAGAAGAATTACCTCCATTAGGGACGATTTTGATTGATTAAGGCTTGAAAGAGCGTATAAAAAGAGCAAGAGGGTTCCATAGAAACTTACTTTAGATATGAGTATAAAGAAGTAACTACACGACAACAGTGCTGCAAATTATCAACGAAAGAGCATATAAAAAGAAGTCGTCGAAGTCGTTTTTGGCAGAGACGGTGGCGTTGGTGGTGCGTAGGAGATGCGTTTTTACGGTGGTGGTGTCGATGGTGTTGGAGGCGGCCTTTAATTTTGCTTACCTAAAATTAAGCTGAGAGATTGTCTGCATACCATTTACGGAGAAGCAGAATCAGCGATGAGGAATGGTGAAGGTGAAGAAGAATCAGTGATGACGGCTCATTAGGTCATTTGTGGTCTAGGGTTTTAGAGAGAGCATAAGCTATGGTTTCAAGCTAATGAAAAGTCGATAATGGCCGATTCTTATGACAATTTGAAATGTGAATACCCACTTATTTCCCTCTGCATTTTTTACATATCCACGTGAATAATTGATCCATGGTATATATTCATTCAAAGGGAAAACCAACGATTGAGATTCAGCAAATAGAGTTGTGCAATAAAAGATTGTACAAAGTCTTAATTTTAAGATCTTAATGCTTAAAAAAGTTGTAATTATATATGTATATATATATATATATATATATATATATATATATATATATATATATATATATATATATATATATATATATATATATATATATATATATATATATATATAGACTTAGGATCTTTTGAGAACCAACTTCATCCCGAGAACTCCCAACTCCTTTTGGATCAATCCTATATCTCCCAAACCGATATTTTTTTCAAAAAAACCGACCCCATAGGCCTCTTAGGCGCTCAAAATGGGGCCGGGTAGCTGAAATTTTTTTCGAAAAAACGAATTTTTTTTTGAAAAAGTTTGCACATGTGCAAAAAAACAAAGTTTGCACATGTGCAAACTTTTTTATACGTACACCTTTTTTCAAGTTTTTTCTATGGATGTCTTTTTAACATATACTTAAGGCGTTCTATCAAAAAATTTTGAAAAAAAGTGTACGTATGAAAAGTTTGCACATGTGCAAATTTTTGTTTTTGCACATGTGCAAATTTTTTTTCAAAAAAAAAGTCATTTTTTTCGGAAATTTTTTTTCTAAAATGTTTAAATATGTGCGTTTTAGAGGCCTATGAGGTCGGTTTTTTTGAAAAAAATATCGGTTTGGGAGTTCTCGGGGGACTTGTGGTTCTCAAAAGATCCTAACTCTATATATATATATATATATATATATATATATATATATATATATATATATATATATATATATATATATATATATATATATATATATATATATATATATATATATATATATATATATATATATATATATATTGCAGAAATCAAGTTGGCGGCCGATTAATCGACGATTAGTCGTTTGACGGTGTTCGATCGATTACGATTAGGCCTAATCAGTCATCTTCACGGTTTGCTGCAAAAATCGGTCAAATATCGGTTTCGGCGGTCCTTAGCGGCCAATTAATCCGTCTTGGCGGTCAATCTTTTATTTTTTATTTTTTATTTATTTTTTATTTTTTTATTTTTAAATCACGATACAAACACTTTCTAATAACTCAAGAAATCTAGAAAAAAAATCAATGTTAAATAATAAAAATAAACAAATGTGTAATCTTTGATGTGTGTCTCGGTATAAAATGAATCAAACTTTTCTATTTTGTTATATTTATATATTTTGAATGAATTCTTTTATAATTTACAATCTGATTAATCTCCGACTAATCCGATTAATGAATTTTACAACCTTGATATATATATATATATATATATATATATATATATATATATATATATATATATATATATATATATATATATATATATGTATATATATATATATATATATATATATATATATAATATATATATATATATATATATGTATATATACATATATATATATATATATATATATATATATATATATATATATATATATATATATATATATATATATAATATTATATATATATATATATATATTTTTTAAAAAAAGCAACTTTATAAAACACAGGGTCCAGCAAGAAGCTGAGCAAACCCAAAAAAAAACCGTACATGCTACATAGAAGAAAATGCTAAATTTGGGGATATAACCCACAAATTCCTATCTAGCACTAAATTACGAGCTCGACTCTCTAGCCACAAAAACGCCTCCTTTTGTTTTATATACATATATATATATATATATATATATATATATATATATATATATATATATATATATATATATATATATATATATATATATATATATATATATATATATATATACACATATATATATACACATATATATATATATATATATATACACATATATATATATATATATATATATATATATATATATATATATATATATATATATATTATATACATATATATATATATATATATATATATATATATATATATATATATATATAGGGAGAGGTTATATAGAGACCAATAAAAGGTGGAGAACTAGAGGCCAAACGTGGACCAATCATTTTATAAGGACATATTAGTATTTGTGTATTTTAGTTAAATTATAATATAATAAATTAATTGATATTTTCCTAAAATCTAGGGATTTGATTGATAGTTACCTAAAAAACAATTATTTTTTAATTATTTTTCTATTTTTTTAATTACCAAAAATTAAGAAAATTATCATTTAATTTGTTTCTTTTTTCAAAAAACGTTTATGTTTCTTTTTTATAAATCAAAGTATCAATGATATTGAAAATCTATTATTTTATCAGAATATTTGTAATCATGTATGAATAGACGCATTTTGTATTCATATATCGATATGGTTGTAATCGTAAATGAATAAATCACAAATTGAAGATAACTTCTATACAATCTTGTGAAGTTGTAATCACAAATGAATAAAGAAAATATAAAAAATTTAATACATTCGTAATCATAAATATATAAGGAAATTATGGAAATAAAAAATATTTTAAGTTGTTATCACAAATGAATAAACCTCTAATCATAACTGAATACACCCTAATCATGGAAATAAATGAATACGCCTCTAATCATAAATGAATACGCCCGTAATCATAGCTGAATCCCCATAATCATCAATGAATACACCAACATTTCCTCTAATCAGCAGCTTCAAACTGATTTGCTTACGTTTTTGGCAGGAATCTTCTGAAATTGAGCAAGAATATGTGGTTTGAGCAGATAACATCTGTAAAAATTTATACAAAAAGTTAACAAAATGTTGTTATAATCGAATGTGATTGATGATTAGTAAAGAACATTCAACATCAATGATGATTAAACTAAGTTAATCATCAATAATTTGCCTAATCATTATTCACTAAAACAAGTTCAATCATTAATGAATTTTATATAGACTAAATAAGTAAAGAACATTCAACATCAGTGATGATTATACTAAAATAATCATCAATGATTTAGCTAATCAATATTCAGTAAACCAAGTTCAATCATTAATGAATATTGCTAATTTGGTTAGAATAATTTAGATGATATAATTAGAAAACTAACCGTCCAATCATGAATGAATGCTTCACTAAAACACCTTGAATCATGAATCAATGCTTCACTAAAACACATTAAATCATAAATGAATGAATGCTTCACTAAAACACCTTGAATAATTTTTTAAATCATTCTTATGCATTAATAAACTGTACTGGAGGTTTTGTTTTTTTATCTGAAGTGGACAATAGTAATTTTCTTATATCCTATGAACCATTCGTCGTTTTTAATTTTACAATTTTAAATTGTATATGTAGATGGATCATCACTAATTTGAACTTTGGATTAAATATTATTGAATGCATATCTTATCTATCTCATCTGTGATATACACGATCAAAGGTGGACTATTCATCCTTAATCATTGCAAATTTAAATATTTATTCTAATTACAAGATATTGAGAACAAGCATCTAAAACAAAACATACCAACTGAACTCGCCCTTTCCAAATTCTCGTATTTACATCAGATTCAACAACCAATTCTACACATTCAAGCAACAAATTTTAATACGATATTTAAATCTAATTTATTAAAGAAAAGATTTTAGCCGATGATTCTCACATAAACAATTGATATTTGTATTAACTTAAAATGGATACTTAAATTAATAAGCAATTAAGAGAATCGGCAAAATGATCGAGGGGGTACCTAGTTTATTATTAAATGATTGAAATCTCTAGGTTATGTTCATCTCCCCCTCTGCAAAATCATTCCTCTTACTGTCTCTTCCATTTACTCCTCTGGTTGTCTATATGATCAAGGCTGTATATGAATTTCAAGCCTAAAAAGAAAAGTATAACACAGCAGACCCAATTGATTGTTTATACTCACCAAATGTTGTAAATTTGGGGGTTAACAAATAAAAGACAATAATAATAAAAAAAAAGAAATATAAAACTAACCAGAATAATTCTTCTTCGGACAAATTCGAAAAGGGTAAAACCAAGAGCATGAAAAATAAAAATGCCCCAAATGGTTAGTCGTTTACCTTACAGAGGGAGAGATGACGATAATGATGATTAGTGTTGTGCAGCATCGAAATTAAGTAGATGAATAGCTTGACGAAATGTTAGAAAAAATACAAATTAACCCAAATTTTGGAAGAAACCCAAACACCATTATCATAGTATTGATGAATCAAGAACAGGCCCAAGGGGATAGAAATCTCTTCGCTGGTATATTCAAAATACAAGATGTAGTTCGAGCCTATTTATCAGTAACATTCCCAACCCACGACTGCTCTTCACATACCTAAAGAAAGTGTCGTTAAATTGAGCCGCATTTTCCTTAGGGTTTGGAGTAGAAATCGAGATATAGAGAGGAAGGAGAGAGAGAGAGAGAGGGGGGGGGGGGGAGAGATTCTAGGAAATGATAAAAATAGAATAATTTTTTACCATAATACCCTTATAGTCTGTTAAAAAATATAATTTTCATTAAATTATTATTAGATATTACATATATTATCTTTTAATATCAGCCTTTGATTTTAAATTTTAAATGGTCCAGATCTGGCCTCCAGTTCTCTACCTTTTTAAGGGGGACTCTATTGAACCTACCTCTATATATATATATATATATATATATATAATATATATATATATATATATATATATATATTATATACATATATATATATATATATATATATATATATATATATAATATATATATATATATATATATATTATATATATATTATACATGTATATATATATATACTATATATATATATATATATATATATAATATATGTATATAATATATATATATATATATATATATATATATATATATATATGTATATTATATATATATTTATATTATATACATATATATATATATATATATATATATATATATATACTATATGTATAAAAATATATATATGTATATAATATATATATATATATATATATATATATATATATATATATATATATATATATATATATATATGTATATAATATATATATATATATATATATTATATATATATATATATATATATTTGAAAAGCAACTATATAAAAAACGAGACAACCACCTTAGCAAGGAGCTAAGGGGCGAAAAACCGTACAAAACAACACCTCTAAAAACCCACTACGCCATCTTTATGGCTATGCTAGGACATCTAACCCACTGGACACAATTAAGATCCACTTTACTAGCCCTATTCGAAATCCACAAAAAGACATCATTTTGGATTTGAGTGACCAAATCAGCTGGATTTCTCTCCTTCTTCTTGAATATCCGGTCGTTTCTGTTTCTCCATAAGGCACTGAGAGTCGCAAACCCCACCGCCTGCATGATCTGTTTCTTGGATTCGATTACCTGCTATCGACTTGAGCCATCCAAAAATGTCCCCCAGATTTCCAGTATTACCCCTGTTTATACTCCACCAATTTTGAATGAGAAGCCAAACTTGTTTTGCAACTGCACAATCAATAAAAACATGTTTAATCGATTCAGGACCCCCTTTACACAGATCACAATTTATGTTCTGTTGTTCGATTCCCATAGAAGCAAGGACTTCTTTAACTGCCACGCGGTTTCTCAAGCATCTCCAAATAAAAATATTAATCTTGTTTGGAACCCATTTATTCCACAAATTAACGCCGATACTTCTTTGATCCTTCTTTGTGAGTTCTTTTCTAAACCAACTAACCGAGAACCTCCCTTTATGGCTTCCAACGCAATTCCAGGTATCTTTTTTGTCGGCTAGATTCACTTCCTCCAAATAAGAATTTAACAAGTTCATCTCTTCTTTTGTTCTCCCTTCCCTTAGATTTTTGCTCCATTCCCAACCACCATTTCTATCCTTTATTCTATCGTGCACTGTACAATTTTTTATTTGGGTCTAAATGATATAATCTTGGAAATTTTTTTATTTAAGGGAACTTCTCCTTTCCATATCTCCGTCCAAAACATCGTAGTTTTCCCATCTCCTATAACCTTTCTGACCAGTCCTCTAGGATCCAAATCTTCACTTTTAAGATCCTCCCACGAAGACATGATCCTTCTCCAAGTATGCCCTGATTTAATATCTTCTATCTCTATTTCTTTTGCACCATACCCATGAATACTTTTGATAACTTGTGTCCATAAAGCGTCTTGCTCAGTTCTAAATCTCCACAGCCATTTCACCAATAGAGCTTTATTCACATCTTCAAGAGACCCCAATCCGAGTCCTCCTTCTTCTTTATCCTTAAGCACATAATTCCATTTCACCCACGGTATTCTTTTTATCTTCTAAATCCCCACCCCAAAAGAAATTCCTGCGAAGTCCTTCCAAAAATGTTTAATATCTTTTTAGGCGCCTTATACAATGAGAAAAGATAAGTGCCTATACTCCCCAATATGTTCCTTGCGATCGTATACCTTCCTCCTATCGATAGTGTTTTGACTTTCCACCGAGTTAGTTTCTTTTTGAATCTTTCCACTAATTGATTCCAGGGCTTGATGGAACCCATATTGACACCGATGGGCATTCCTAAAAAATTTGTTGGCAAATACTCCACTTTACATCCGAGAATTGCAGCCATGGCTTCCAAAGACGATTGATTTATACCGATTCCAATTAAAGCGCTTTTTTTCATAGTTGACTTTTAAACCCGCAGCTCTTTGGAAACAGTACAGAATACGTACTAGGTTTAGAGTGTTTTCCACGGACCATTCTCCAAAGAAAATCGCATCGTCTACAAAAAAAAGATGAGTTAGAATAACGTTTTTGTGTTCCGACTTGAACACCTTTATAACTCCCATTTTCCACCGCTTTGTAAATAGCGTGATTGAGGCCTTCCATTACAAGAGTGAACAAGAATGGGGACAGTGGGT